>JARBWK010000002.1:104137686-104683935 GCA_030556195.1 Anolis apletophallus | reverse complement strand
TTTCCTTCTATTCGCAGCCAGGGGGACCTTTGGAACTAAAATGCTTTACATGATGGGTACCCCATGTAGTGGTCCCCTAGGGACACAGGTTCGCAGTTTGGGGAGTGATCCTGTTTCACCGGAGCCAACCCCCCAGGTTTCAGGGGGGCCCGGGGGAAGTTTGCAATTAAGACCGGGCCCAGCTGCCCCCTTTTTTTGGGGAAGTTGACCCCACGGCCCCCACGCCTGGTCACATCCCAAATGTTCGGGCCCACTCACGGGGGTCCCTTTTTAAGCTTTCGAAATTTGAATTGTCCAGGGGGGACCCAGATTGCTAACGGGAGCTACATACAGGAGCATACCACCCCCTGTTGTGTCCATCCACGGCACTGTCCAATTCGGGCTCAATTCAAAGTGCTGGTTTTGACCTTTAAAGCTCTATATGGTTCTGGCCCAGCTTACTTGTCGAGCATCAGCCGCTATGTCCCACTCGTGTCTAAGATCATCCGGGAGGCCCATGCTCTCGCTCCCGCCTATCTCAGATGAGGCTGGTGGGGGCGAGGATAGCCTTCTCGGTGGTGCTCCCGCCTGTGGAATGCGCTTCCTATTGATGCGATCCACATCCTCCTGGCCTTCAGGAAAAAAGTAAAATCCTGGCTGTGGGACCAGGCATTCGTACACCAGCACAAGGCAGCATTTTAGATTGGTTTTTAATGAAAGTGGGTGATTATGGCCAATGTTTTTATGGACTGAACATTGTTTTTAATCCAGAGTGAATGTGTATGGTGCTAATGTAGTTGTATTTTAATGTATTTTTAATGTATTTTAATTGTTGTTGAAGTGTTTTGGGGTTTTATATTGTTATTATGTACATCGAATTGTGTGCCACTGTAAGCCGCTCTGAGTCCCCCTTGGGGGTTGAGAGCGGGGTAAAACTCGGAAAATAAATAATAAATAAATTGGTAGCTTCTCTGATTAAGTCTACTGCAGCTGCAATAGCCAGCAAACAGGTGTGGAAGACCCCTTGCTACTGTGTCTAACTGCTTTGAAAGATATGCTACAGGGCGTTGCCATGTGCCTAAACTTTGTGAAAGATCACCCTATCGCCGTCCCATCTCTCTGCAGCAAAGAACGGTTTGTCTAAATCTGGTAGCCCTAGAGCTGGAGGCGAAATGACAGCTTCCTTCTTCGTTCAAAAAGCCTGGTCACAGTCACTCTGTCCATACAAATGGATCTGATTACTTACTTTGGTTGCTTGGTACAATGGCTTGGCAATGACAGCATAGCTGGGGATCAATCTTACATAGAGGTTCCTAGGAACTCCTGTCTGTCTTCTATCTTTGGGAGTTGGGATTGCACAGATGACTTCCTTTCTCTCAACTTCCAAACTTTGCTTCCCTAGGTCAAACCAAAAGCCCAAATACTTGACTTTCTTTTTTGACATAGTGTGCTTTCTTTCTGGACACTTTGTACTCTTTTCTTCCAACACTTTCAACAGTTCTAAAGTGTAATGTTTACATCCTTTCTCAGTCTTTGTGGCTACAAGCAGGTCGTCAACATACTGAAGCCACACCCTTCAGTTCTCTGGAATTTCAAAAATCTGACAAGTCTTTAGCTAAGGCCTGGCCAAAAAAATGGTCGGGGAAGAATGATAACCTTGGGAATCTAGCCCAAAAAGTGGCTTGATCACGCTGTCCTCCCTTAGGAGGGCCTCCCATTGGAAGGCAAAGATGGGCTGTGAAATAGGAGCTAGTCTAATGCAGAAGCATCTCGGAGATCTAGTACTGAGAACCAGATTGCTGTACTTGGAATTAAACTCATCATAACATATGGATTTGGAACAACAGGAGGAGTTAATGACACTGTAGCGATTGACAGCTCTAAGATCTTGGACAATCTGAAATCTCCCATCTGGCTTACGGACAGGAAGGGGCGAATTCCATGGGACTCACAGTAAACTATAATCATGATGTAACAATCTTTGGCAACTCTTCTTGAATTCCTTCTACAGCATCTCTACTGATAGGGCTTGGGATCTTCTCACGGGAAGCTGACCAGTTCTTATCTGTATCACCACAGGGGCAACATTTTTCGCATCCCTGGTTCGTTATCTTCTGCCCAAACCCTGAGTTTGTTCCCAACACCAATGTATCTCTTTCTTCCTGACCTGTTTCACTCTAAACAATCTGTACTCTTCTTGCCCTGGGACGGTAAGTTCCAACTGGCCCCTGTCTCAAGAACTCCAATCTTGCCCTTATCTTCGCCAAGATGTCCCTTCCCAGTAGGGGATGGGGCATTCTGGTACATACAGTAATTGATGTATCACTTCTCTGCCCGCAATGTTGCACCTTCTGCTCTGTAACAATGGACATTTCTGTGGCTTGCCTGATACACCAATATGTAACCTTGATCTGCTGATTACTAAAGGGTGCTATTTTTTTGTTCACTACTGACTTGTCCGCTCCTCAAAGTCTATTAGGAACTTTATCGCTGACCTTCCACTTTGTACGGCAATCAATGGCTCATCTGGGTCAAGCAACAGAAAGTTTTGCCAACATTTCAACATTCATCTTCCCATTCTGCTTCTTCCTCTTCTTTCCTGCACTGCAGCAGCCTAAACAGTCCTCTCATAAGGCCTATAGCTTCCTCTGCCTCTTCCTTTTCCTCTTCCTGACCCTCTAACTGGTACTTTGGCCTTTTGCCCTTGCATCACTTTCCTCTGACATTTCTTCCACACAATCTTTTTCAGTGGCCTTCTTTTTGGCGAGCACACTGATTTCACCTAAAGCAAATCTGTCCTCCATCATGGGCTCTTCCTGACCCTCTTCCTCGACTATTTCCTCTTCCTCTTCCTGACCTCATCCATCATGCTTAACAAAACTCTGTATCCCTCTTTTTCTTCTTATCTTTCTTTTCTTCCTCCACTTGCTCTCTTGCCATGAACACTTGATCAGCTATTGCCAACAACTCATTCAAAGTCTTTCCCAGAAACCCTGTCTGTTTCTGTATTTTCTTTCTGATGTCTGGAGATGATTGGGAAATGAAGGATTGCACGTGAGGGCAACCCTCCCGTCGTTTTGCTCCTAAATTGTAGGGGCTGTACTTTCTATATGCTTCCTCTAGACGTTCTAGAAATGCAGCAGGCGTCTCAACTTTATCCTGTTGAATCCCTTGTATTTTCTGAATATTGGAAAGCCGGGGTGGGCCCTTCTCTGATTGCTTTAAAAGAATTTGCTGAAAGTCTCTAATTCTGTCCCTCTGATCCGCATCATTTGGATCCCATCTCGGATCTTGCTCTGTCGGGAATCTGGCATTCCCAAATGCAACTGCCTCCGCTTGCCCATGTCCCTCTTGAGCTATCAACCTAGCTTGATTGATGATGCTTCTTTCTCTGCCGCAGTGAACAGGGCATTTAACAGCTGGCAGTCCCACCAGGTCGGATCATGTGTAGCAATTATACCCCAAAGATCCGCCATAACTCTGGGCTGTTCAGAATATGGAGGAGTATTATGTTTCCAATTAAACACGTCACTACTTGAAAATGGGACTATTGAAAAGCTTGTATGACCCTGTTGTGCCTTGCACGTCTAGTAGCGGAACCTGTCGGATGGGCATCTCCAAAGCTCCCTTTCTTCTTCCTCTGCTTGCCTTGCTTCCTGAACCCTGGACTTGCTTCTGGTTCGAATTAGAGCTTCTTGTCTCACTCTGTTCCTTCTGCTTAATTCCGGAGAGCGTCTATTGCTCTGACAGACTCAAAAAGGAGCGGCTCCTTCTGACTCTGGGAATGCGCTATCAGGCCCCCTGAGGGCTCAGTACTCTTCCTCCCCCTCCTTGTCTTGAGGACGCCTCATCATCCCTTCAACATTTGGGGTGGGCCATCTCGCTCCTCTTTCTATCTCTCTTGCTTCTTCTATGGGATAGTGTCTTTCCGGTGGAAAAGGGCTTGGTATGCAGGTGGTTTTCACAAAACGAGTTAAGTTCTGAACGGGGGAACAGGGTATGCTTTTGTCTTTGTGGCTGAATTAAAGGGGCTGCCGTGGTTGGGGACCTTGCCATGGCTGATGGAAACATCCTGCTTGAACCCACAGTTGGCAGGCTCCCTAATTCGGGTTGAAAAGTCATTGGGGGATTCATTGGGATTAAATTTGGTGCGGTGGGAACAGGAAGGAATGCTTGACTCGCCGGGATCGGCGCGGTGGGGACGATCGGGATTGGTGCAGTCGAACAGGAAGGACCGCCTCAGATTGTCACAGCCGGGGACGTCATCTGACGGCTGGGCCTGTCCAAGGGCGGGGGGCTATGGCTTGGGCTTGCTCTGGGACGTTCAAACTTGCATAGAGCGGAGGCGCAGTGGCCTCCCCCCCTCCTGTGACGGCAATATGTCTTTGCCTCGGTCTTCTCCTTAAGGGGGAAGATCTTCCGGCTCGCTGGAAGAACCGGAGGGTTTCTCCCCTGCCTTTCTGCTAACAAAACAACCTTTCTTCTCATGCCTTCGGCCTGCCTACCAAACACCCCTCTGCAACCATTCGTTCCCATGTCGCGGGGTAAATCCATTGATCATTTGGATGAACTCAAACAAAAAGATTCTAATTGTCTGCACTTCCTTAAATCCCAGGACCCTGATTTTGGCCTTCTAATCTATTTGATAGCGGGCCAATCCTCTGTGCACAGATTCTTGAGTTCAAACTCTTTCAGATCTTGGGGCTTTCCTCTACTGCCAACAGACAAAACCTGCCCCAATTGTCTAACACACATTTCAAAGGGGTCTCTTTCTCCTGCTTTGATCCCGCACTACCCATCTCTCTGGCCAAAGATCAAAGATCACTTCAGTGCTCACCCCAACCCAATGTGTGTGTTCCCTACGTGTTAGTGCTTGAAAATCTATACTTGCCGATTTCCTGCAGACCTCAGGACGTCTCCCTCGTCACCACTGGTTTCGTTGATTACTCGCTAGGTGCCACGGACATCCGCCACCCCCGACTTTCTCTGCGCACTTTCTGCTACCGGATTGCTCACTAGGCACCTGGAAGGTACCCCCGGTTTCTGCTTGCTGGGTTTCTCACTGGAGACGGCTTTCACAAGCTGCCCCCCCGGACTTTCTCTGGCCTCTGGGTTCACCGGCAGTAGCGGCAGTTGCGGTCTCTCGTGTCAGCAGGCGTTGGTTTGGGACAAGCCAGGCAGCCGGTCAGTTGGTTGGGGCCCCGTCTCAGCCCTCCTGGGTCGTCTCACCTCCCCGCTCGTGAGCGAGAGCCGTCCAGTCAGCTGGATTGCGTCTTCCTCGCCACAGACCCGTCTAAATTGCCTTTTCCATCACGTCGGCCGGGGTCACCAAAATGTAGCAGGAAATTAGGGAGTTATGGAACTCAAGTGGCAAGTTACCTCTACCAAAACGGCGGCATGGACGTGCGAGGCGCAAGGATGAGGAACCACGCAACCACTTCACTGCTCAAGATGAAATCAACGATTTATTGAGTTAACACCAGCTGGTGGGGTTGCCCACAGAACGTGCTGTCGAAAGGGCAAACGGCCCGGTCATCCTTAACACAAAGCTTTTATATCCTTCATGGCGGCATCCACAAAGCCCGCCCTTCTTCACAAACATTTTTACAAACATCATTGGCTGGTGTCACAGAACAGTTCATTAATCCAATAAAACATAACATTTTCATTTGCATCATCATCTTAATCCCTCCTATGTGTTAGAACAATGAACATTTCTATGTTAGTCTTTCTCACAGTACATCTATCAGTGCCTGGGACTCTCATGTTCCCAACTAGCAACATTTGGCTTCTGCGAACTCCTTGCCAGCAACGGAGGGGGCAGAATCCCTCTGCTCATGCGCTGTTCTTATCCATTTGGCACTAAGGTAAACAAGCCTCACGCCTTGTACTAAAGCAGCAAATTAGGGAGTTATGGAACTCCGAGTGGCAAGTTGACTTCTTACCAACAGGCAGCCTGAACGTGCGGGCAGCAGGGATGAGGAATCACGCAACAACTTCACTGCACGTGTGAAATTAAAGAGATTTATTGATAACACCAGCTGGTGGGGTTGCCAAACAGAACAAGCTGTTATCAGGGGCAAACGGCCCCGATCACTCTCAGTACAAAGCATATATACCCCCATGGCGGCATCTAGACAAGCCCGCCCTCCTTCATGGATTTTACACAATCATAATTGGCTGGTGTTTCATAGCATTTCATTAATCCAATAGAACATTACATTTTCATTAGCATCACACTTCAAACCCCTCCTATGTGTTAGAACAATGGTCATTTCTATGTTAGCTCTTTCTCACAGTACATTATCAGTGGCCAGGGCTCTCATGTTCTCTATTTGCAACATTTCATTTCTGCCTTTCCTTGCCAGCAACGGATGGGGCAGACTCCCTCTGTACATGCGCAGTTCTTCTCCCTTTGGCACTGATGTCAACAATTAGCACGTCCTGTACTGTTGCACCAATCTGAGCCTACGTTATCTCACGCTAGGCACGGGGTGTACTTTAACAAATCATAGCATTGATTAGAAGCACCAATCACAGTGCTACATTCACGGAGCAAGTGCCTGCCTGATTTTTGGCACAGAAACCCACTTTTCCAAGCTCTACACGTATGCAGCATCACTCTCTGACTGTACTCCTGCACGGAAAGTACCAAAACTGCTTTAGTACTGTTAGACCAATCTGAGCCTACGTTATCTATGCTAGGCACGGGGTGTACTTTGGCAAATCATAGCATTGGCTAGAAGCACCAATCACAATGCAACATTCACGGAGCCAGTGCCTGCTTGATTCTTGGCACAGAAACCCTCTTTTCTAAGCTCTACACGTGTGCAGCATCACTCTCTGACTGTACTTCTGTTGGAAAGTACCAAAACCGCTTTAATACAAGGACTCCCTGAAACAACATCTCAGGCTCGGCCAAATTGATCACCAACAATGGTCCACCCTGGCCTCACATTGGGAGGCATGGAGACGCACTATCCACAATGCTGCGGCCTCTTTCGAGAAGACACGCCGAATGGGTCTCGAAGAGAAACGACAACACAGAAAGAATCGCAACTTGGAAACAACATCACCCAAGGAGACTTTCTGCTGTGCTTTGTGCAACCGAACTTGCCTATCTCAGATTGGCCTTTTTAGTCATCAACGCGCTTGTAAAAAGCGTGGGATGAGTCTTTCCTGAGAATCTTCGTTCGCGAAGTAATTCCGAGAGAAGTAAGGAGATATTGAAGCAGAACCGGGAGTTCTAGAACTCCAAGTACCAAGTTAACCTTACCAACGCTGCCCGAACGTGCGGATACTAGGAAGAGGGAGAACGCGTGACAACTGTGAAGTAGGATGAAAAACAAAAAGGTTTATTTTCTATCACCAGCTGGTGGGTATTTTGCCTACGAACGCAGCCGTAGGTAGTGCAAAGGACCCGATACATTTCATACCAAGGCATTTATACTCGTAATGGATTCCAGTCAGTTAAACCCACCCCTTCTTTATGGTTAAAACAATCATAATTGGCTGGTGATTGATGTTGTTACATGACATTTCAATAATCCAATAAACATGGCATAAAACATTTACATCATTTCTCTGTCATCACTAAAATGAGAACAATAGCCATCTATAAACGTATTCCTTTCTCACAGGCAAACTTATCAATGCAGAGCCTCCTTGTTCTCTCTTTGCAACTTTTAGGTCTGGGCTTCCTGCCAGCAGTGAAACCAGACCGGCTCTGTCATGCGCAATGATGTTTTCCCATTAGCACTAAAAATTCCATTAACTTTCATAGCTCAACTGCACTATATTCCCACTCATCTAACATATATGGTATAACTTGGCACAGAGTGGATTAAAATGCATTTAATCAGGGTGTTAGTCTTCTATAACATGTGCCTGATTGATTCCAGACACCAAAACCCTCTTTTCAGAGTTGACGCGGCAGGTAGCATCACTCTCTGACTGTACTTTTGCTTGGAAAAGTACCAAACCTGCTTCAATATAATCCAGGTTTTATGTTAAATACTATCTTTCGGAGCAGTTTGGTCGTTATTTTATGTTCTTTTTCACCCACACACTGAAGTTTAAGTGTCTTTGGGTCTGTTAGGCCATCTTTTGTGTTTTTGAATAAACTTTACTTTATACACGACTGGGCACATGGCAGTGAAGGATAACTTTACTTGAATAGAGCTATGGCAGGCCTGGGCAAAGTTGGGCCCTCTTTCCAGGTGTTTTGGACTCCAGCTCCCATCATTCCTAACAGCCTCAGGCCCCTTCCTTTTCCCCCTCAGCCGCTTAAGCGGCTGAGGGGGAAAAGGAAAGGGCCTGAGGCTGTTAGGAATGGTGGGAGTTGGAGTCCAAAACCCCTGGAAAGAGGGCCCAACTTTGCCCAGGCCTGATCAATGGTCACAGGGGGGTGCGTCACTCAGTTGCGCTGCCCTGACATCATCCGAGAGAGCCTGCCTGGAGTCGCCCACGTGGAGGGAGGGAGCTGGGAGGGAAGCCAGCCGGGGAGATGGCGGCGCCGGTGGCTGAAGGGGAGGCGGGACGGATGCAGAGCCCCAGCAGGTTGGGGAGGGAGAAGAAGCCGCTGCCTCGGCGAAAGGAGGCTCAAGGAAGCGTGGGGCAGCCCCCTCGGGGGGGAAACGGAAGGAGGCGCCGGCCGTGCCCAGAGGGAGGCCGAAGTCAGGCCGCGTGTGGAAGGACGCCTCCAAGAAGCGGTGAGAGAGCGGCCAGGGAAAGGAGAGGGAGCCTGTTTATTGACCTTGGAGCAGGCCTGGGCAAACTATGGCCCTCCAGGTGTTTTGGACTCCAACTCCCACCATTCCTAACAGCCTACCGGCTGTTAGGAATGGTGGGAGTTGGAGTCCAAAACACCTGGAGGGCCATAGTTTGCCCAGGCCTGCCTTGGAGGCTTCGCATCTCTTCAGGGGTAGAAGGAAGAACACTTCGTGGTTGCTGGGTCTCCTGAATCACTTTAATAATTAAGTAAAGGTTTCCCCCTGACATAAAGTCCAGTCGTGTCCGACTCTAGAGTGTGGTGCTCATCTCCATTTCTAAGCCAAAGAGCCGGCATTGTCCGTAGACACCTCCAAGGTCATGTGGCCGGCATGACTGCATGGAGTGCCCTTACCTTCCTGCCGGAGAGGTACCTATTGATCTACTCACATTTGCATGTTTTCGAACTGCTGGATTGGCAGAAGCTGGGGCTGACAGTGGGAGCTCACACCATTCCCCGTTTTCGAACTTGCAACCTTTCGTTCAACAAGTTCTGCAGCTTAGCAGTTTAACCCATTGCGCCACCAGTTATTTACTACAGTGTCTTTCAACCTGGGGGGTCGGGAGGTCGGGAGCAGGTGAGGGTTTTGTGGGGGGTCGGGAGCAGGTGAGGGTTTTCCCTCCTTTCTGCTAGAGATCCCTGTGTACAACTAGTGGGCCACTGTGTGACACAGAATACTGGACTAGATGGGCTGAGGCCCGATTCAGCATGGCTCTTCTTATGTTCTTATGTTCTAACCTTTTTTGAGCCGCGGCACATGTTTTACATTTACCAAATCCTGGGGCACACCACCAACCAAAATGACACCAAATGACACTCTTAACACAGTAATACATATAGTTAATATGTTTTAAAATGTATTTATACACTCAGTGTGAAACCTGGGCCTGTTTCGATGAACATAACATAGATATCCTGGCAGGAATGCCAGAAAGACACACACGAAGGTCTTGCTCAACAGCTGGGAGTTATAGTTCACCCGCAATCAAAGAGCATTCTGAAGTCCACCAATGATGGAATGGAATCAAACTTCCCACACAGAACTACCATAACCAAGAGAAAATACTATAAGAGTTTGGTGGGCATTGACCTTGAGTTTTGGAGTTGTAGTTCACCTATATCCAGAGAGCACTGTGGAGGGGAGGGAGGAAGATGTGGGGCGAGTGCGCAGTAGCGCCCGCACGGGTCACGTCTTCCTCCCCCCTCCCGCAGAAGCAGCAGCGTCAGCAAAGTGAGGCAAAGCAAGCAGAGCGAGGCTGGGAAGAAGGAAGCCCGAATGGAAAAGAAAAAGTGTTTGGCAGGAGGGGGAAGAAAGGGTATTGGAAGTTCCAATTTCCCACGGCACACCTGATAATCGTTCACGGCACACTGGTTGGGAAACACTGATTTACTATATTACTATACCGTCTTTCTCAGCCTGGCATTTAGTATAATGCCAAGTTTGTTTAAACTTTGGTTGTTTTTTTTTAAAGCATTATAGTTTTAAATACATTGCAACTGTAACTCTCAGTTCGCTTCTGATACGATAAATAAATACCAAAAAGTATTGGTGCCTCTCCAGACTTTGATTCCCAGGATTCCATAGCATTGAGCCAAGGCGGTTAAAGTGGTGTCAAGCTTTGGGTCCAGCCTATCTTCGAGACTACCAAGGAGGCCCTCCTTTTGGTCACACCTCCATCTCGTGCGGTTGATGGGGACGAGAGGGGAAGAGAGAGAGAGAGACGTCCTTCTTGGTGGTCTCCCTCCCCTTCCCAGTCTTTGGAATACCCTCTTGAAGGAGTTCAAGCCAGCTACCGACCCTCCAAGCCTTCCTTACACAACTGAATACATGTTGTTGTTGTTTTTCGAAAAGCCTTTGACCTTATGTAGATTCCTCTACGAATATACATGGGGACCCATAGATTTTACCAAGCACTTTACATGACTGAGATTGATTACTGTTGTATATACCTTCGGCTATTGCTTGTATTTTATTTATTTTTCAGGGGGCGTGTTGTGAGTGAGATATTTATGTTGGCTGATTCCCAGGATTCCATAGCTTTTAAACCATGGCAGTTAAAGTGGTGTTGCACTGCATTCAACCTTCATGGTTTATGCACCTATAGAAATTGTGTAAATAAATAAAAAGCACTATGTACATTGTTCTGTTGTTGCTTCTTTTATGACTAAACTAAATTACAGCAGGCTGCAACAGTTACATATCATCCATACAATCATTTCCTGTGATTAAATTTCAGCTTTTCTCCAATATATCTGATTGGACTTGTTGAGACTCATTCAAGCACCCAGATTGATGTCTTAAACTGATGGCATAATTAGTGTATCCAGTTGATTCTTACTTGGCCTACTGTGACTTTTGTGTTTCCCTTTGCTAGGTTCTCCCACATGACTAAGGACAAGCCGTTGCGTACCTCCTGGGAATGTAAGATGAAAGAACGTCAGGAGAAGAAATTAGTGAAAGACTTTGCCCGACAGTTGGAGGAGGAAAAGCAGAGAGCGCGTGAGGTGAGAAATGTAGTATATAGAGTACCTTATTTAGAAACTATTACTTTGTGGCTATATATAAGTATAGTTATCCCTCAGTTGATGAAGAAACTGCTTCTGAGCATTACTTTAACAGAAAATTTGGTACCAGAGGCAGAAATAACATGGAAAGATTAGGTGTAGGCTTCTGGAGTACAACAAAAATGAACAGTTAGCATCTACTAGCAACATCCACATATAAAATGAAACAATCAGGTCTGGTGAAGAAAAACATTTTAAACCTTCTAGAGACCATTTAAAGGTTTCTTCCAAAATGTATCCTTTCTTCTTCTTTTTTTTTTTAACTTTCACCAGCCTTTGATGTATTTGTGTAACCCACTGTTACCACCTGCCAAAATGCTATGAAAATCTAGCTAGACTAAAGACAAAAATTCAAAGTGATGGGATGGTAGTTCTGGAAAAATATATAAAGAAGCTTCTTTACAAGATTTTAAAAGAAAAAAGATGTATTATTGTAGTATTAAATTAGACAATAATTGCTAGTTGCTAATAATAACTGGAGTGATTGAATTAATATGGTTTGGTAAGCTTTGAATCAATTACATGTGTATTTGATAATTTTACCTGTGTGTCCTGCCTTTTAGGAGAAAAAACAGCGAAGGAAAGAGAACTTAAAAAGACGGCTGGAAAATGAGCGGAAAGCAGAAGTAGTGCAAGTGGTGAGTCTTTATTAAGAATGTTAATATCCTAATACAAGCAGCATTCAGTACACTGTTCTTCCTCGTTGCCATTTATCAAGCAAGGAAGTCCCGTAGAGGTCCAGAGGACATTGAATGGCACAGATTTTATTTGAACACTATCTCGCCCCAGGTTGACCTATCTAAGACTGCAATCAGGTGTGTTGACCTCACATAGACATCTGTCTTAGCTTGCTTCCCTAGCTTCTTCAGTATTCAATCACAATGAAGTAGTATTGTATGCTGAGAAATAAGCTCGCTCAATAATAATAACAATAACAACAACAGCCTTTATTTGTAGCCTGCCACCATCTCCCCAAAGGGGACTGGGAGCAGTTAACATGAGGCCAAACCCAAAATTACAGTACAACAAAATATAATACAAAGAAGCAGAAAATACCAACAAAATAAATACATGAAATAACAAATAAAATAAACAATTACAAAATAACATGATAGAGAAATAGAACACAGTGGGTGGGCCAAGTGCACTAGAATAAAATTGATAAAACCCTGGGTGAGATAAGTGATGGGAGAATATGTTTCTGAGGGAGGAGCTCAAAAGGAACAAACAATGGGGTTAGAGTAGACCTTCATTAAGGGGGGGGGGTGCATCATGAGGACAGAACTGTAGTTGGAACAGACAAAATATGGAATATATGTTCATGAGCTGCTGATTCATTACCTTGGTTGTAAACTCGGTGCCTCTTTTTTCCATTGGCTGTGTGCCACTTCAACTGGCCTGTCAAGAACTAAACTTTAATGGAGCAACCCTTGATTTTCTGTGACCCGTTTAGTCTTTTGGACCGCTTCGTTACAGAGACTACTGTAGTGTCAGCATTATCCTTGTCTTTTGTTTTGCAATTACCGTGGCTCTGTCCCAAGTGTGATAAAGCTGCAGTCTGTGTGGCCTATGAAGAAAAAATAGCTTGCTTCCAAGTGTAGCAGAAATAGAAGCCGCTGGGGGAGGTTGCTGGGGGAGGTCATCCGGAGTTTCGGAGTGCGGTGTTATCTGTACGCAGATGATGTCCAACTCTGTCACTCCTTCCCACCTGCTACTAAGGAGGCTGTTCAGGTCCTGAACCGGTGCTTGGCCGCTGTTTCGGACTGGATGAGGGCGAACAAACTGAAATTGAATCCAGACAAGACAGAGGCACTCCTGGTCAGTCGAAAGGCCGAACAGGACATAGGGTTACAGCCTGTGTTAGACGGGGTTACACTCCTCCTGAAGACGCAGGTTCGCAGTTTGGGTGTGATCCTGGACTCATCGCTGAGCCTGGAACCCCAGGTTTCGATGGTGACCAGGGGAGCATTTGCACAGTTAAAACTTGTGCGCCAGCTGCGCCCATACCTTGGGAAGTCTGACTTGGCTACGGTGGTCCACGCTCTGGTTACATCCCATATAGATTACTGCAACGCTCTCTACGTGGGGTTGCCTTTGAAGACTATTTGGAAGCTGCAACTAGTCCAACGGACAGCAGCCAGGTTGATAACAGGAGCGGCATTCAGAGAGCGTACAACTCCCCTGTTGTGCCAGCTCCACTGGCTGCCAGTTTGCTACTGGGCACAATTCAAAGTGCTGGCTTTAGCCTTTAAAGCCCTAAACAGTTCGGGTCCTACTTACCTGTCCGAACGCATCTCTCCCTATGAACCATCGAGATGTTTAAGATCATCTGGAGAGGCCCTGCTCTCGGTCCCGCCTTCTTTGCAGGCACGACTGGCGAGGACGAGAGACAGGGCCTCCTCGGCTTTGGAACGCCCTCCCTAGAGACATCAGATTGGCCCCCTCCCTCCTGACATTTCGCAAGAAAGTCAAGACCTGGATGTTTGAGCAGGCATTTGCTGATGAAATATAAAGGTTTAATTAGATATATGGAATGACAACGATGTGACGGAAACTGATTTCAACATGACGCTGAGACTGCAATTGTATGTTTTTAATTGTTAAATTGTTGCTATATGGTCATATTTTGGGGGGTTTGCTTATGTTGTATTGAGGGCAGAGACTGCCTTCGGGCTGAGAGGGACGGTATAGAAACGTGACACAATAAATAAATAAATAAATAAATAAATAAATAGAAGAAAATTCAGGCTCCACATAATCAGAGGTTCATGGTCTCAACTATACAATAGGAGGCTAATACACCTGAGTGTAAATGAGACTATGCTGGATGAGGTCTTGCAAAGTTGCTCATGTGTTTAAGGCTATGGCACATTCTAAGTCATTTTTAGTTATGATAATATGGCATCATAATGTAATAAAATGGATGGCACTGTAGCCAGACTGATACCACATCAATGCAGCAAAAATCCACTTTTGTCATTTTTATTAGCAATTTATGGACATTGAGCTAATTCAAACACTAGTTCTTACTTGACTGTTTCTCAAAAGGGTGGCTAGGTCTAATATACAAGAGATGTGAGATCAGCAATGTTACTGTTTTTTAAAAAAAATATTTCTTCCAGATTCGGAATCCAATAAAGCTGAAGCGTGCAAAGAAAAAGCAATTGCGTCGCATCGAGAAGCGAGACACACTGAAACTTCTGCAAAAACAGCAGGCACAGCATAAAGCAGCCAAGGAATAAGAACTTGATGGGAAGTGATCCCTCCTTTGGACATCTGGAAATGATTTCCTGATTTAGGGACATAAATCAGGTTGCTATATCCATTGCAGTGGGGACCTTGGATGCACTGCTGGCATTTACCTGGTTTCTCTTGTCACTAAAAAGTCAATTCTTCAAAAAAGCATCTGTCTCGCATCTAGCTGAAAGTCTTCTTTGCTTTTTCTTGGTGTCAGTGATGCAGTCTGCAGCAGGCTGAACTTAAAAAATCTTATTAAAGATACTTAAAATCCAGAGGGTAGCTGAAATGGAGGCGAGCTTTGAAGGACCTTTTTAGATATCCAGTTTCCAGATTTTTGTAAATGTGACAATGAAAATGTGGATTAAACCTAATATTTGTTTATACCTGTGACAAGAAAACAAATAACATGGTTGTCATTTATTAAGGGATTCTTTACTGATGTCTGGGGTGGAGTGGGGAAATGATTACAGTCATTACAGCTGTTCTAGAATGGGATAGTGCAAAACAGCATACTATAGGGCTGTTATTGGATGAAGTGCAGAGAACGAAATATCAGATGACCTAGGGACTGGGCATTGATAACTAGGAACTAGCTGTTCTCAAATGCTAGCTGAAATATCCAGGTTTTCAAATCCCTATGAAAGGAGGACAGTGTAGGGACATGCCTAATCTCCCTGGAGAGGGAGTTCTAAAGTCCGGGGCCCTCTCCCTCGTCCCCACCAATCATGCTTGTGATGGTGGTGGAAGTGAGAGGAGGGCCTCCCTGGTGGATCTTAGAGCCCGCACTGGTTCAAAGGGGAGTTGCGGTCACGAGGATAGGCAGGATCTGAACTGTTTAGGGCTTTATAGGTCATCACTTGCACTTTGAATTTGGACGAAAACTTATCGGCAACCAGTGGAGCTGTTTTAGTAGGGGTTTCATGCACTCCCTACAATTAGCTCCAGTTAGAAGCCTGGCTGCCAACCTTTGGACCAGTTGCAGTTTTCGGGTCATCTTCAAAGGCAGCCCTACGTAGAGTGTATTGCAGTAATCTAATCTGGATGTAACCAAGGCATGGACCACCATGACCAAGTCAGGCTTCTCAAGGTACAGTCACAGCTGGCTAACAAGTTTTAACTGAGCAAAGGCCTTCCTGGCCACCACCGACACTTGAGCATCAAGCGTCAGCGTTGAATCCAGGAGGACCCCCAGTCTGTGGGCTGGTGTCCTTGGGAAGTGTAACCCTGTCAAGCACAGGTTGCCACCTTATACCTCGATAGGCCTCAGGACTGACCAGGAGGACCTCTGTCTTGTCTGGATTAAGCTTCAGCTTGTTACGCCTCATCCAGTCCATCACAGCTGCTAGGGAGTGGTCCAGGATCTGGTGAGCTTCTTTGGAATTCGATGGAAAGGAGTAATAATGCTGAGTATTATCTGTGTACAGATGACACCAAACTCCAAAACTCCTGGTGATCTCACTCAGCGGATTCATATACATGTTAAAAAACATGGGAGATAGCATGGAACCTTGCGGGACCCCACAGGTCAATGGCCAGGGGTCTGATCAGGTGTCTCCCAGCTTCAGCAACTGGGTGTGAAGGAGCAGAGCCATTGCAGAGCAATGCCCCCAAGACCCATTCCGGAGAGGCGCCCCAGAAGGATACCATGGTCGATTGTATTGAAAGCCACTGAGATGTCCAAGAGAACCAACAAAGACATGTTCTCCCTGTTTAGCTTTCTGCAGAGGTCATCCACCAAGGTGACCAAAGCAGTCTCCATGTTGTGAACAGGCCTAAAACCAGATTATGATGAATCAAGTTAATCTGTTTCATCCAAGAATCCCTGGAGCTGAGAAGCCACCACTCACTCTAGAATCTTGCCCAAAAACAGGAGAATCAAAATTGGCTGATAGTTATTCAGTACAGAGTAATCTAGGGACATCTTCTTCCAAATTGGTCTTACTATTGTCCTTTTTAAACATTCAATGGTATTTGTCAATGTTCCAATGAGGCTAAAGCCTATAAAGCCCTAACTGGTTCCGGCCCAGCTTATCTGTCTGAACATGTCCGTATAAACCATCTCGGAAGTTAAAATTGTTCGGGGAGTCCCTGCTCTCAATTCCACACCCCACCCCCGCAGATGCGGCTAGTGGGGATGAAAGGGTCTTCTTGGTGATGGCCCCTCGGCTGTGGAACTCCCCAGGGAAATTAGATCAGCACCTTCCCTCCTAACCTTCAAGAAGAAAGTTACATCCTGGTTGTGGGACCATGCGTTTGCACAATTATTCCCAGTGCAACAACAATTTCTCAGTGCAATAATGAACAGTGACATTTGGAATGGCTCCTGGAATGTGCTTTTGGACTACATGATTTTAAGTAATTATTTTAAGTGATAGGTTTTAATTATGTGATTTTAATGTTTATGTTATTTTGTTTTTATATATATTCAAGGCATCAAATTGTGCTTCTGCTCTGAGCCGCCTTAAGTCCCCTTCGGGGTGAGAAGGGTGGGATATAAATGTGGAAAATAAACAAATCCTTGTAAACCACTTGGCTAATCCCCCACTGGGAAATTTGATAAGCCAGGAAGGGCAAGGATCTAGCGTACTTGTGGCTCCCAATGTTCCAAGGATCTTCTCCGCGTCATTGGTCTGAACAAGCTGAAATGAATCCAACAAAACAGGACAGATGGGTGCCTCAGTTACATAAGACTGCTATAAGACTGGTGTTCAAGTCTGAGCATATCCGAGTGACTTTCTCTGCAAAACGATGTGCGAACTTGCCACATTAAGTTGTCAAATGGTCAGGGGTCTCCTCCCAATCACTAAGATGAAGGATTTCCCTGATCATCCAAAACAACTCAGATGGTCTATTTCAGGGCTGTCCAACTTCTGCCGGCGCAAGGGCCGGACTTCTGGTGAGTGATCACCTGGGGGCCACTCGGCCATGCCCCCGGCCACGCCCCTGGCCACGCGGCTCCACCCCCTCTCCCAAAGCGTCACAATAGCCTTGGAAGCGGGCGATTTCTCCCGCTTCCGAGGCTGTTGTGACGCTTTGGGAGAGGGGGTGGAGCCGCGGGGAGCCTTACACGGCTTCGCCCCCTCGCCCAAAGCATCCCAACAGCTGTTGTGGCGCTTTGGGGGAGAGGGCAAAGCCGCGAAGAGGCTTCCACGGCTCCGCCCCCTCACCCAAAGCATCACAACAGCTGTTGTGACGCTTTGGGGGAGAGGGTGAAGTCGCGAGGAGGCTCCCCGTGGCTCCGCCCCCTCGCCCAAAGCTGGCGTGACACTTTGGGAGAGAGGGAGGAGCCACGGGGGACTCCCCCCACCCTCCCAAAGCGGGAAAAACCGCGTGCATGCATACTTTTTTTTGGATTTTTTTTAAAAAATCTATTTTTATTTTATTAAAAAGCTTAGGGGGCCGTAGGGAAGGGGCTGGGGGCCGTATACGGCCCCCAGACTGCCAGTTGGACAGCCCTGGTCTATTTGTTTCAGACGCAATGCAGGCAGTCAAGAAAACCTTCCTGGCTACCAGCATTGCTGTGGAGTAGGCCTTAAGCAGGGCTCTAGCCTGTGCTGGCAGAAAACCATCTAAAAGGAACAAAGTAGAAATCTTTTAATACAGAGCTGGTACTTTGAGCTCTGTGATTCTTGGCTGTTATTCAAGCAGTGCAAGGAAGTTTGGGAGAATCATTCAATACGATCCCTGTGAAGGCATGCCTGTCAGAGAAGGCTTTTGTTCTCTTCCCCCCACACACACACACACTTGCTGCCTTTGGGGTGTGCTGACCAGAGAAGGCAAAGGCCCAAATGGGAAAAAGACTATTGGCTAAAAACATTCCTGCCTGAAGTATCCACTGCTCTCTGTTCTGAGTGAGTACAACACTGGTCAAAATGATTTTGGCCTCCTTTCACTATAAGACAGATAATGTCAGGAACTAAGAACGATGCACCAAGGGCAGCAACTCAAATCATTCTTAATTGCACGCAGGAGTGGGAATTTCCAGACCACACCTCTTTTTTCAACAGAAGCTGTTGCATTTCTTTTCGTCTGTCATTTTGAAGGAGTGGCTCCACAAAATAACTCCATGGGCCTGTTTTCAGTAGGAAATATTGATGGAGGGGGAAGATGTGAAATCAGTGCAGATATCCACAGAGTCAGAACACCTGTTAGTGCAGGATAAAAATGAATACATCTAAATAATAAAATTGCTGGGAAAAGCTGTCTCGTTGCATTTGTTTGTTTGTTTTTCCCCCACAGGGTTGTGCAACAGTTGTGCAACTGGGTTGGGCAACAGATAGTATAAAATTTCGAACTTGGACTTTGGACTTAGTTTTGTGAAGAGTTGCCTCTAAACGTGTGCACAGGAGCAGCAAATGGAAGGGTGAAACCAGAGTGGTGAGCATGTGGCTTTTTAAATTTCAGGTTGCACCAGGCTTCTACACACACTTGGGGTTTATGTGTCTGGCTGTTTGGTTGTTTTCCCGAGCTATGCTGTGGCACTTAGTTCTAGCCATTCCTGTTTGAAATAAGCCACTGAGCTGATGCCAGCAGTTACACAGCTCTGCACGCAGCCTCCTAGGTGGAAGAGAATTATAGTAGCCAGAGATCAAAGCAGGGACTTCACTGAGAAATTTGAGGCAGAGTCCAAGGAATAGGCCAGTCTTATAAGGGCTTGAGAAAGTATGTTCTCACTTGGGAAGAAGAAAATTGTCTTTTGAAAGGAATCATTTCTGGCCCCAGAGGGAAGATCCATTATCCACTCACATTATGGATATGCCTCTGTGATCCCAGGTGAGTGGGAGGAAACTACAGATAGTGGCTGGTTTGAATTGATTCTTGGGGAAATGAACAGGAGATGGCTGTTGCTCTCATGTGCAGCTTGTAGGTTTCTAAGGGGTGCTTACAGTATTTTATCACTATGAGGGAAACATCCCTGGACCGGCCTTTATTCCAATCTGACAAGGCTGATCTTCTGTTCTTCCTTCACAGGGAGCGGAGAAGGTGATAGTTACTGGGGAATTGTTGACTGTCACAGCTACAGTCACATCCAGTCTCAGAGATAGTATGTGTCTAAATCTTATTTGGTTAGGAAGATGAGCAGTAGGGTGGTATTGTGTTCAAGGTCTGTTTGTGGACTTTCTGCAGGAGAATTCGGCAACTCCTGGACTAGAGTGGTCTTTGAGCTGATCCAGAACAGCTCTTCATATATGCAGAGATTTTTAATTGGGGTTAAAGCTAACCTTTGATAATGTGGCATAAACACCAAGAACTGGAAATCCCTGGTCCTTGAGTATTCTCATTGGAGCAGTGGCTCCCAACCTGTGGTTCATGTGATCTGCAAGAATGAAAATATGGTCTGTGGCTTCACCATTACTATGGCGTTGCCTTAAAACCACATGGCAATGACTGGTCTTACGAAACCCGCTTATTATGCCAACACAATTGGGGATGTCGGGAGGGGAGAGGCTGACTATCCATGAAAAATTACTACTACCACATCAGCTCTAGATTATTAAATATGGTTTTCTGTGCACAAGCAGATAGCGATTACTGGATGTAATATGTTCTGTATCAGAAACTAGAGCTCATGTGGTCTATCCAATGCAGTTTTCTGAATTGGCACCCCAAATCTAAAATGGACCAAAAACAGATTTGTAACCCCTTTGGTACTAATGTTGGAGAGTGGGCCCTGGTCAAAGTGGTCACTGTTCAAGTGGTCCCTAGTAAAAAAAAAAAAAAGCTTGGTAACTGATAACCTCCACTGCACTGGAGGTTATCAGTTACCAAAAGTGCCATGGATTTTGAGGAGGCACGAATAGAGGCAAATTGCAGTGACCATCTTCCATCTTGAAATCTATGTCCTCATTGGGAAAGACAGGAGCCCTCAATGGTGCAATAAATTAAACCCTTGTGCCCACAGGACTGAAGACCGAGGTTCAAATCCAGTGAGAGAGCAGATGAGCTCCCTCTGTCAGCTCTAGCTTCCCATGCGGGGACTTGACAGAAACCTCTCACAAGGATGATAAAACATCAGGGCGTCCCCTGGGCAACATCCTTGCAGATGGCCAATTTTCTCACGCCAGAAGCAACTTGTAGCTTCTTAAATCGCTCCTCACACACACACACACACACACACACACAAATTAAAAAATGAGAAAGACAATGTGAATCCAGAATAAATCTCTATGGTCACTTATGGACCCACCAATAAGACTCTACCCTTGAAGACAATCATACTTAGTCATGAATGACCACCTGGAGTAATAGTGTTGGACTGG
Source organism: Anolis apletophallus (assembly GCA_030556195.1). Lineage (NCBI taxonomy): Eukaryota > Metazoa > Chordata > Lepidosauria > Squamata > Anolidae > Anolis > Anolis apletophallus. The sequence goes on along the minus strand of JARBWK010000002.1, from coordinate 104,663,121 downwards.
ATATTGAGGAACAGGGAAACTTTTTGGATAAAATTACAGTGTAGGGGCATCCTTAACCCTTCTAAAATAACCATAACCCCTGCAAGGGTGAGGGGTGGAGAGATACGTTACCTAGCCTATTCCCAGACTAGCTGTAGTTTGAATGTGAACATGAGATAACATTGCTACCTGGCTGGATTTCAAGCTGAGGTTTTTCTGTGATTCTTGGCTGTAATTCAAGCAGCACGAGGGAGCTTGGGAGAATGATTCAAGCCCCAGAGAAGCCAAGCCTTCCAGAGCAGCCTTTTCCTCCCTATACCCCTCCTCTTCCTCCCCAGCCCTGCAGCCTTTAGGGGGTCCTGGCCGGCACAGAGTCAGCCCTAGGCCGGAGAAGAGCCCTCGCCCGCTGCTGCTTCCTCCTTAGCTGGCTGCCTACTTGGTTGATTTGCCATGAATCGACTTTTGAAAGCGATCTCACATCACACACACTTCTGGCAAGCTGTGCACCAGTGAGGGATCAGGTGAGCGGTGACAGCAGAGAGTTTCCTGCAGACATCACCTCCCCAACCAGAGTAAAGATAGAAGTCAGTACAGTTGCTGTCCAAAAATGTGAAGGGTGATTGTGAAGGTTAAAGCATGTAAGTGTGCTCACTTGGCCTTTCCAATTGGATGTGGGGCTGGCCTCCTAGAATAAATGGGTATCTGTCACAGTTTCTTGCCAGCCTTGAAAAATCCTGCATGTTGCAGCACTCTATTCCTCAGTTTCTGGGCTGACCCTACCATTAGGACAGTGGTTCACAACCTGTGGGTCCCCAGATGTTTTGGCCTTCAACTCCCCGAAATCCTAACAGCTGGTAACTGGCTGGATTTCTGGGAGTTGTAGGACAAAACACCTGGGGACCCACAGGATGAGAACCACTGCATTAGGAAGAATGCAGCAGCTGTCCTCTAAGCAGTAGATGCTGGAAGGTGGTAGCAAGGTCATGAAGCTCCCCAGAGCCCCTTCTGATGGTCTGCAGGATCCAGTGAACATGGAGAATGCTTCTCCATTGTTGGGCAGAAGCACTTATTCACAGAAAGGAAGGGATGGTGTCTCGTGGGCATTTTGAGCACTCAGGTAGCTTGTGCTGGTCATGCTTGAAATAGAACTTACAGGGAGCTTTCACCACACTTTAACAACTGGAGTTGCTGTGTAGAACATACTATTAAAGACACTGACCCTAGTTCACCCTAGCTTTAACTGACTCAATTCCTAAAATATAATATATATTTTTCATTAATGATGTTTTGTTGTTTTGTTTGTTTGTTTGTTTGAGGTATTGTCAAGATCTGGCTACCATGGTCCACCTCAGTGTCACCCCTGCAAGCACACTTGCAGATGCCCCTGTGTGGATTTGTGTCTCTGGGCTTGTTCCCTCTCAGACTGTGACCCTGCATGCATCGCTAACAGATGAAAGGGGAGTGAGGTTTGAATCCAGAGCCTTCTACCAGGCAAATGATGCTGGGGAGATAGATTTGAAGAAGACACCCGCTCTGGGGGGAGACTATATCGGAGTGTGGCCCATGGGCCTCTTTGCTTCTCTGAAAGCTAATAAGAAGTTCCATCGACTGATGAAACGGGATGTGATGGGAAGCCCTTTCCATATTCAGATCAGTCTCTTTGACCCTTTTAAGATTCTGATTTCACTGACCGACATTCCACTTGCAACCTGTATGGCGGAGAGGTGGTATGTGGCTCCTGGAGTGGAACGCTTCCAGATCAAGACTGGCCGAGTTCGGGGAGCCCTTTTTGTGCCTCCAGGTAAAAGAACTGAATTCATCTTCTCCTTTATTTAATAAAATATTCTTCATTTTTTAATGTTTATGTTTAGAATGTCTAAATATTACTACAAAGTTATACACAACACTAAAACCTCTATATAAACACTAGTACTGAAAAAAACTAATAATTTCGTCTACAGCTCTAAGAATCCTTCATCCAATGTGGGAAATTCATGTGTGTATGTGTCTGTGTGTGCATGTGCCTTCAAGCTGTCTGTCAGCTTACATTATCTCTCTACATTGGCCTTCCTCTGTCGGTGATCCGGAAGCTTAAGCTGGTGCAGAATGCTGCAGCTCGGCTGTTGGCAGGCTTACCATCTTGCTGCCACATTATACCTGTTCTGCGTTGTGGAGAACTGGTAATTTTGTTACTGGTTAAATGTAGTTTTTATGTATGTTGTTTTATTGTTAGAATATGGGGTTTAAGTGTTAGACAGACCCTAAAGGGTTAACTGTGATAATGGAGGCAGTTCCCTCCTAAGGGAAATGTGTTGTCATGGTAACAGTGGGCGGAGCCAACCAAGGCTAGCTTTAGAATGTTAAGTTTGAATTTGACAGTTTAACTGTCAGACCAGCTCTAAGAGAGTTGGTACTCAGAGGCTCAGAGAGAGCAGTGAGAGTTTTCCTGTCAGCGAAGCGAGAGTGTAGCTTCGGCTGGGGAATCTGTTTTTAGAGCTGTGGGGAGACAGTTCTGGCGGGCTGAGCTTGCGAGCCAGTCTGTGGTGGAGAGCCTGAGGGCTAGATAGAGGCAAGGTGCCTATAAGTTAGGGTGGTAATACTGCAGAAGGCAGTTAGGCTTAGGGAGCCTATAGAAACCACTGTTTATAGGTTAGGCTGGGGAAGCTAACCTAATATATAGATAGGAAGCCTATTATGGCAAAGTATAAGTACTGTCAAGCCGGTGATTGAGAAAACTCAGTCAGGCATTATATTTAGGAATTTTGTAACATTAAAGATCTGCACCTCATCTGAAGTTACTGTAACCAACTAAGCTCAGCACAATCGAAACACTGTTAAAATAAACTTGTTACAGTTCTTGGTTCATAAGTCTCATGGTATTTATATTTAAAGACAAGCCTCACTCTGAAGCCTAATAGTAATTCACATCATCTCTACAAACAGTGGTCAAATAGTTACCTCAGTAGTTTATATGGTGGCAGTGAATACAAGTTAAACGCGTCTTTTCAAATGGTGGCAGCGGTGGGATAGTCTGCCCTGCCACGTTAAAAGGAACAGTTGAACGGTGATAAGGAGATCTTTTCATGATTGAACTGCACTGGCTTCCAATTGAGCACCGGCTCACCTTCAAAGTGCTGGTTTTAACCTTCAAGGCCTTGAATGGTCTGGGGCCAGTGTCCCTATATTGTCCCGTAAGACCACTGCGATCAGAGTCCCTGAACCTTCTTGCGGTGCCTAGCTGTAAAATCCTTCACCTGACCTCAACGCGGAGGAGAGCCTTTAGTGTCATCGCTCCAGTACTTTGGAACGCTCTTCCTCCCGCAATTCGCGCGTTGTCCAACTTATAGCCTTTCGGAAGGCTTGTAAGACCTTTCTGTTTGTACAGGCATTCGGTCAGTAAATAACCCCAGGCCTCTACTATGTAGCCGTAGGCCATGGGAGTAATTTCTGGTGCCTGTGCACTATTGTATAGTTTTAATTATGGGTGTTAATTGTGTTGTTTTATCTGTATTTTATTTTTATTTTTTAAAATATTTTTTATTGTCAAGTTTTATATTTTAAACAGTACACACATAAATTCACGAAGACATACATATACCAGGGAATGGGGAAGGGGGGGGGGGGTGAACAATTGTGATTTCCGTTCGTATTCCATACCAGTAATATCCGTTTTTTGTATACATTTCTTTACATAGCAAGGAGCATCCCTTATGCTCTTCTTTGTATCATATTTTTAACTTTATAACATTTTGAATTTCATTCTATAGTTCTAATATAGTCCATAATCATTGTCCAATCTGTTCTATTGTTCCCTTTATGTAGCAACCCAGTTCTCTTTTGTGCCTGGGGGACAGGGGGCAGCACCGGGGGTCCCACTTGCATTGGAGCCAGCCGCAGCTGATGAGGAAATGGAGGAAGGGGTTAATGAGTTAGCTGGGCCTTCCTCTCCCACAGAGAGCCTGGCCTGGGATGATGGATGGCCTGACGGCTACGATAACTGGGAAGGTCAGGCTGACTCCGAAAGTGTTGATAGTGACGATTGTTATGAGAAGCCAGGTGGTTTCGGGTCGCAGGAGAGAATCAGGGAAACAGTGGAGGATGAGGCCATAGAAGCCGAAAGGGAGTTTGTCTCTCATGAAGATAGTGAACCAGGTGCTGGGAGGCAAGGTCAGGGCTTCGATAGGCGAGAAAGCATTGAGTCCAGCAGGAGGGGTTGGCACCGCAGCCTAGAGCGCCAGAGAAGCGCGAGGTCCCGTAGCACAGATTGGCGCAGAAGCCTAGAGCGCCGGGGGCATCGCCAAGGGGATTAAGTATGGGATCTGTGGGAACGGATCCTCAGTAGCTTGGCCACTTCTATTCTAAGAGGAGTGAAGCGAGCGCAGGACCACGGAGCCAAGTTGCCGGCTCGTGCCTTGCCAAGAAGTTTCTTGGGCCCTGTTTGAACTTTGTCTTGTTCCTTGATCCGCATTGCTTTGCGGAGCCTTTTGCCAAGCCTTTTGCCAAGCCTTTGGATTTGGATTACTACAGACTCTTACCTTGTGGATTGAATTTCTCAATTTTATGGACAATTACCTTTTCACCTGTTCTTTATTATTCAATAAATAGTTAGCTGATTACCGTCTCTGTGTGTGTGATTAAGGGGCCGGCCGAGTCCTTGCATCATGACACTTTACCATTATTTTGTTGCAACCAAAAGGTGAGCTCATCCATGTCCTTAATTTCCAATATTTTCCCTATCCATTGTTCTTTTGTTGGTATAAGGTTTGTCTTCCACAATTTCGCAAATAAAATCATTGCCGCTGTTGTCAGGAATATAAAGAGTTTTTCTATAGTATCATTAATAAAGATTTCTTTATCTAAGAGTCCAAGCAAATAGAACTCCGGTTTCATGTGGTATTCTACCTTTAAAATTTTCTTACATTCAATGTGAATTGAAGTCCAAAATTCTTTAACTTTAGGACAGGTCCACCACATATGAAAAAAAGAGCCCTCATGCTTCTCACACTTCCAGCATTTACTCTCCATATTCTTATACATTATATTAAATTTCTTTGGAGTAATATACCATCTGTGTATCATTTTCAACCAGTTCTCCTTTAGGTCGATTGCATATGTAATTTTTTTTTTTGAATTATATTTATTGGGGTTTTTCCATAAACAAACAGTGAAAGTGGGTGAACAGTTTCAAATAGAGGACAGTAGGAAAGATAAAGGAGAGGCTGAGAGTGGTGATGGGAGGGGGGGGGTAGAGGGAGTGGGCAGGGGGGATGCTGGGGGTTGGTAACAAGGGATGGGGGTAGAAGGGGGTAAGAGTCAGGGGCGATGAAGGAGGCTGTTTGATCCGAGTTCTGGGAAGGCTAATGATGAGTAATGGTGGAGGGAAGAGATACGGATAGGAGTAACTTGTTTCCTTCTAAGATCCTCATTCATGGGTGCTCCTTGCTGCCCTCTTGCAGTCTCCCTCCTTATTAAGCTGGATGTTTCTTTTTACCTGGTCTTCTTTTTAGGCTCTTGCATCTTGGAGCAATCTGTTGTGCTTAGTTTTTGACCTTTCCAGCGTTTGGTGGCCATTGTCTGTTCCCCGTCTTCCAGCGCAGCCGTACCCGTGCCCCTTCACGCCCCTCAGCCTCCATTCTAACCGTTCTCCCTAGGCGATTCGAGGCCTTCCGTATCCATCCCCAGGATGCCACATCTCGTAGGCCTGAAGTACGCCTCAAGAGAGTAAGGGCAGTTTTTCTTTAGATTTTTCTTTCTTCCTTGCTGGGTTGTTCCCGCCCAGCTTCTCTTTCTATTGGGCTGCGTCCCATTCTTTTTGCCGTCCTGCTTATCTGCATCCAGGCTGGGGCTTTTGGGTGTTGCCGCGGCCCCTCGGTTTTTCCCCTCTTCTCTTTTCTGGGGAGCAGAGGTGTTGGGGCCCTTCGATGTCATTCTTGCAGCATCTCGCGAGGCTACCTCCCTACTTTTGGGGTGGGGTCCTCTTCCCTCTGATCCTGCCCGCGGCTTTACGTTCTCCTTCCCTCTCTTCTCTCCACTTTCACCTATTGTTGCGTTCTCTCCCTTGACCCGGGGTGTGTCTTCTCCATCCTCATCGAAGATCGACCGCCCTGGCCCTGTGGGGAGCGCCTCTTCATTTTGTTCTGTTCTAGCCTGTAGGGAGTGCTCCCGGTTCGCATCCATTTGTTCTTCCTGCCGGGACATTATGGCATCTATCTTTCGTAGGAAGCCGTCTTGGGCTACTCTTATTTTTCGCAGCTCTGCAAGGACCTCTCCCAGAGATATTTCCTCCTCTTCTGGTCCCTCTTCCTGTCCCATCCTCCACTCTTTTGCTCTTGAGGTGTTCATTTTTAATTTATTTATTGTTTGTTTATTTGTTCAGTTGTTCCTTTATTTAGCCTGATGTTGCTTTCACTTCTTATTTCTGGCTTTGGTCTCCTTTTGCCTTCCCCTTTTGGGCCCAATAATACTTTGGTTTTCTCTCCCCTACCTCCTGGAGATGGGGATGTGGGCAGGGGCTTCTGTGGGAGAACCTCCTGTAATCTTGAGGGGAGAGGGGAGTGAGGGACTTTTCAAAATGGCGCTCCCGCCAAAACTTCCTTCTTCTTCTTCCCCTTATTAACCCTCAGCCGCCATCTTGTGTTCGTTGCCAATCCCTTCTCTCTCTCTCTGGGTTCTTCTGCCCCCTCCTCTGTGTCCCCCGGTCTGGTCGGCTCCACCCCCCCTTTTTTCCCCTCCTTCGTTGGGGGGGGGCGATCCCCTGCTCTTGGGTGCCGTTCGCGGCGCCCCCCGGCTTCCCCGCTGGCTTCCCCGCTGGCTTCCCCGCTGCCTTTTCCCCCTTTTTCGCGCCACCAGCGGTGGCGCTCCTACCAGCCGCTGGTCCCCCGCGCTCACGGCCAGTCCTGGTCCTCTTCTCCTCCTGCCCTTGCTTGGGGAGGGGGGAGGCCCGGCTGGGCCGGCAGGGAGTGCGGGTCGCCGCCCGCTCCCTGCTCCCCGGCTCGCTCACCGCTCCGGCCGGGATCCGGGCCCGTTCGATCTCCTCCTCTTGAGGGGGGGGGGAGACCTCTGGGGCCACCAGATCCCACCTGTCGGCTTCGCGCTCCCTCCGGATCCCTCTGTCCGCTGGGAGGGAGGGCGTAGATCGCCCTCCAGCCAGAAGAGCAGGCGGCACTTCAAGGAGCCCTCAAAGTGACCGTCCTGCCGCCGGTTGCATATGTAATTTTGAGTTGTTTTGTCCATAGATTTTCCCATTCTTTTAGCTGAATGGGTCTTCCAATGTTCTGCGCCCATTTTATCATTGTTTGTTTGACTACTTCCTCCTCCGTCGCCCAGTTAAGCATCATGGAGTACGTCTTGGATATAATTTTCTTTTCATTTTTCAAAATTGCATCCCATGGTCCTTCTGCAACACTAAAACCTTTGGCCCTATCCTTGTTAAAACTTTCTCTCATCTGGAAGTAGTGTAGCCATATCACATTGCGATACATTGTGGCAATTTCTTCATAGTTTTTCATGACATAGACACCTTCTTTTTTTCCAGTATGTCCTTATATTTTGGCAATTCTGTCCAGCCTAGTAGTCGCCTTTGATTTGCCTCCAGGGGTGAAAGCCAAAGTGGTGTTTTAGAATACATATATCCCTTATATCTTTCCCATATTTTCAGAAGAGAGGAGCGAATAAAATGGTTTCCAAAGTTTTTTTCTACTTTGGCTCCGTCATACCAAAGGTACGAGTGCCATCCTTTTCGCAGGTCAAAGCCCTCCAAAATCAAGGTCGAACTTTTCGAAAGCAAAATCCACTCCTTTATCCATGACATGGCACAGGCCTCATAATAAAGTTTCAAATCAGGGAGGCCAAAACCTCCTTTATCTTTATGCATCGTCATAATTTTATATTTGAGTCTTGGTTTTTTGCCCTTCCATACAAAATTAGTCAGGTCTTTTTTCCATCTATTGAAGATCTCCATATTTCTAATTATAGGCAGATTGTGAAACAGATATAGCATCTTTGGTAGTAAATTCATCTTTACCGCAGATATCCTTCCCAACAGGGAGAGATTTAATTTTTTCCACTGATCAATTTCTTCTTTTAGTTTTTCCATTGGTCCATATAGTTGTTTTCCAATAGATGAAGATTCCTTGGTGTGAGCCAAATTCCTAAATATTAAATTTTATTAACCACCTGGATGCCCGTTATTTCTTGTAATTTCACTTGGTCTAATTTCGAGATATTTTTAGTTATAATTCTTGTCTTCTTATTTAATTTGAAACCTGCTAATCTTCCATAGTTTTCAAAGGTTGACAACCATTTTGTTATGTTTTCTCTTGGGTTCTCCACTACACAAATCACGTCGTCGGCAAACGCTCTTACTTTATATTCTTTCTTTTCTATTTTGAGACCCCTTAATTCTGTATTCTCTCTTATCTTCATTAATAAAGTTTCGCGTGCAAAGATGAAGATTAGCGGGGACAGTGGACATCCCTGCCTTGCTCCTTTTTCTATATTAAATTCATTTGTTGAGTTTCCATTTATCCAGATCTTTGCCTTCTGATGTTGGTATATTGCCTCGACCACGTTTTGGAATTGGAATCCTATATCAATCTCTTTAAAAAGTAGTTTAAAGTACTTCCAACTCAGGTTGTCAAATGCCTTTTCCGCATCTATTGATAGTAGCGCAAGTTCTTTCTGGTGGTTTGTTTCATAATATTCAATCACATTCAAAATTGTTCTAACATTGTCTCTGATATGTCTGTTGGGTAAGAATCCATTTTGATCTTCCTGGATCCAGTCCACCAAGAATTCTTTAAATCTGTTGGCCAAAATTGTTGTATAAATCTTATAATCTGTATTCAAGAGCGAAATTGGGTGATAATTCTTAATATCTTCAGGATCTGCTCCTTCTTTGTGTATCATTGTTATATCTGCTGATCTCCATGAGTCTGGGATTTCTTTTTCGACTAATGCCTTGTTCATAATTTCTTTGAGTACTGGGACTATTTCCTCTTGCATGAATTTGTAAAAACATGCTGTATAGCCATCTGGCCCTGGCGCCTTGTCATTTTTTAAATTCTTAATTGCTTTCTTGATTTCTTCCGTTGTTATCTCCTTGTTCAGTCTTTGCCGTTGATCATCAGTGATTTTTGCTAACTTCAATTGACCTAAGTATTCCATTATTTCTTCTTCTTTAACTTGTTTTTCAGTATATAAATGTTGATAAAAGAGTTGGAATTCTTGTTTGATCTTTTCATCCTCCACCACATATTTATCTCCCACCTTGATTCTTAGTATTTGCTGGGATTGTCTTTTTCTCCTTAACTTCCTTGCTAGCCATCTTCCTATTTTATTTGCATTTTCAAAGGAGTTTTGTTTAATAAATTTCATTTGTTTTGCCATTTGTTCCACTTCCAGGTTATATTTCTCTTTTCTTACTATATCCAACTTTTTTATTATTTTCTTGTTACCTGGATTTTGTTTCAGTTTGTTCTCTAGTATAGTAAGCTCCTCCTCCATCTTCGATATCTTTAATCTCCTTTGCTTATTTCAAACAGAATTATGTTGGATTAGATGGCCTCTCATCACTGCTTTATAAGCATGCCAGACTGTTTGTATTCTCATATTTTCTGAGATATTGTGGCGGAAGTACTCTTTAGTTCTTTCCTTATATATCTTAATATCCTCTCCTGTCTTCAACAAGTTTTCATTTAGCCTCCATTTCCTAGCTCCTCTCCTCTGGTTTTTACACCATTGTAACAGCACCGTGGTCTGACAAATCCCATGGATGGATTCTAATATCTTCCACTTTAGTAGTTAATGACTTTGTTGTCCAAATCATATCTATTCTCGACCAACTTTGGTGTCGATTTGAATAGAAGGTGTAATCCTTTATTTGATCATTATGTATTTGCCATGTGTCATCCAGATCATATTCTTTTTTCAGCTTGATAAGGCCATCTGGTAGTGTGCTTTGGTCCTCTAGGGTTGTTTTTTTGTCTTTTTCGTCTTGTCCTTGTTTTTGTCCATCACTCCATTAAAATCTCCTAATATTATGAGGTGGTCACAGTGTTCATTCATTAATTTCCCTCTTAGCATCTCTGTAACTTTCTTTTTAGATGCATTTGGGGCATATATATTACAAACCAAGATCGTCTCTGTCCCCAATGTAAGTTTAATTGCCACCATTCTACCATCATCATCTCTAAAGAGAAATTCCGATTTTATATTTTCATCGATATAAAGTGCCACCCCTCTTTTCTTTTCCGGAGCCGAGGAGAAATATACTTGTCCTAATTTCTTATTTGTCAAATGTGAAATATGTTTTTGATTAATATGTGTTTCTTGTAGCGCCACCACATTGAAATTACCACTCTTTATTTGTTTGAAAATCTGTTTTCTTTTATTTGGTGAGTTCAATCCATTTACATTGTTTGAATACACTCTCAGTTGTTGGGCAAAACTACTCATTTTGTTCGTCATTTATTGGTTCCTCTAAGTCAGTCTCTTCTCCCTCCTCTTCTTCATCAATTTCCAATTCTTTGTCTGGCGGGTCGGGTATTGAGGCACTTGCAGCCGTTGCCCCTTGGGACTCTGGAGTATTGAATCTTTTCCTTTTAGGTTTATTCTGCTTTTCTCTCTCAGCTGAGCTAAGGGGAGTTCTTATTTTCTTTTCCTTTTCTAGTCTTTTATAAAAGTCTCTCGCTTTGTCCTCTGAGGTAAGCCATAGTCTTTTGTCCTTGTAGGTGACCATAATTCCCTCCATTCTCTCCCACCTGAACCGAATATTTAGCCGTTTAAGTTCATTTGTAAGGAAGAAGTATTTCCTCCTTCGGTTCAGTACCAAGATTTTCTCCTCTTTATAACTGATGGGGTTAATATTACTCCTCCTCCAAACCTCATCTCGCAGTCTCGTCCTGATAAAATTTACTATCACGTCTCTCGGTGTCTTATTCTTTTTAGAATAATTCGTTTGTATGCGGTAGATTTTATCCACCTCTCTATCGACTTCTGTAGCAGCCATTTCTATCAGGTTTGAGATCAGTAATATTATTGTTGCTCTAATGTCCTCCCCCTCAGTTTCTGGGACATTTCTAAAGTGGAGTTGATATTCCATCTCTCTATGTTCTAGTCTTTCCTGGGTCTTATCTACTACATAGCTTCTTTTCTCCATGGCCTCCACTTTCTTTTGGGTCTTTTTTTGAGCTTTCTCTATTGCTGATTGGTCTGTTTTTAATTGTTTCACATCTTGGAGGGTGTCTTTCATTTCTTTCTTCATGATGCTCCACTCCTCCTTTAGTTCTTTCTTCATGGCAGTCATGTCTTCTTGCGTTACCCTTTGCTGAACCTCATGTTTTTCTGCCAGAGCTTGTAATGTATCCTGCTTCACTGCTAGTTTTTGGATGTCTTTTTGGATGTCTCTCAGCATTTATTTAATTCCTCCCTCTTCTGGACCTTGCCCCGAGAAGGAGCCCCTCCTTGGTAGTCCTTTAATGTCTTTAGTGTTCCCTTTAGGAGCAGCCATTTCTCTTGTGCAGTTGATTTAGTTATTGGTGTACCAGATTTATTTAATATTGTCAATTTTGTATTCCTTCCACTAGTTAATTCAGTTTTCCTTTTCCCCAATTGATTCACCCTAAAATAAGTTTCTCAGTCACCCCTTCATCAATCAATTATCAATCAATTTGCAATTAGTTATCAAATCAATCCAGCAATTAAACCACTTTGATCGATTCCCACACCAATAGCGACAATCAACTATATATATCCCACCATCAAATACTCATCCAACAGTCATCCAACATAATGTCCCCCCTTCCCTCAATAGGATACCAATTATCAGGTTAATCAATTAATTATTCCCCCTTATTCCAATTCATAAGCCTATATCTCTCAGCAACAGATAGCTTATTCTTATTTCTTCAACCTTTTACTCCTTTAAGCTTCCACAATAGTCAGTAGCTCTTTAAAGTCCAATATCTTCCCTCCTCCTGCTTTGCCCAGTTATTCAGGAAATATCTTTAAATATCTTTAACCGGATTTGATTAATTATGTTATATCTTAAATCCATCAAACCTCAGTCTCTTCTTTTACTTTCTCCTCTTAAGGTTGTTTCCTTTATTTCTTTAGTTCTTTGTCTCTATGGCCAGAGATCTTCCAATCTGTCTTATCTTTTACTTTATCTTGGGGCCGCTTTTATAGCGAAAACCCCTTTAGTTCAGGGATGGTCTCTTCAGTATGGAGTTTGAACTCTTAGTAATTCCAAGGGGAGACTTACGGTTTGCTCTCCATTCATATCTTTAGATTTCTTCTGTTGGTAGCGGGCGCAGGGAAGTTTCTGCGGAGTTTCCTCCGCTTCCCTGCTTGCGGTCCGCAACGCTGTGGTCTGAAACATCCGGGGCCCCCTGGCCCCCCTCCTTAAGGGAAGAAGGTACCTGGTGCCACGGAGGGACCTGCTGGCTTAGCGTCACTCACCCCTTCGATCCAGGGTGAGAGGGGGACTTCAGAGTCCTCCAAACCGCTGAGACAGGTTGGTTTGCCCGGGAGCCCTAGCAAACCGTGCCTTCCTCCATGATCGCCCGCCGGAAGTCGTTTTATCTGTATTTTATGATGTTTTTAACATTTATAAGTCACCCCGAGCCTGACGGGAGTGGCGACGAATAAATCGAAATAAATAAATAAATAAATAAATTATCTGAGCTATATCTATAGCACCTGGTATTCATTGGCAGTCTCCCAATCCTAATACTAACCAGAGCTGACTTTAGCTTACAACAGTGTTTCCCAACCAGTGTGCCGTGGCACACTAGTGTGCCATGAGCAATCATCAGGTGTGCCGTGGGAAATTGGAACCTCCAATACCCTTTCTTCCCCCTCCTGCCGAACACTTTTTCTTCTCCCACTCGGCTCCTTCTTCCCAGCTTAGCTCTGCTTGCTTTGCCTCGCTTTGCTCACACTGCCGCTGCTGCGGGAGGGGAGGAAGACATGACCCGTGCGGGCGCTACTGCACAGACTCGCCCCACGTCTTCCTCCCTCCCCTCCACAGTGCTCTCTGGATATAGGTGAACTACAACTCCAAAACTCAAGGTCAATGCCCACCAAACTCTTATAGTATTTTCTCTTGGTTATGGTAGTTCTGTGTGGGAAGTTTAATTTCATTCCATCATTGGTGGAGTTCAGAATGCTCTTTGATTGCGGGTGAACTATAACTCCCAGCTGTTGAGCAAGACCCTCGTGTGTCTCTTTCTGCCATTTCTGCCAGGATAGCTATGTTGTGTTCATCGAAACAGGCCCAGGTTTCACACTGAGTGTATAAATACATTTAAAAACATATTAACTATATGTATTACTGTGTTAGAGTGTCATTTTGGTTAGTGGTGTGCCTCAGGATTTTGTAAATGTAAAAAATGTGCCACGGCTCAAAAAAAGGTTGAAAAACACTGGCTTACAATATCAGACAGGATCTGGTGCCTTTAAGGTATTATCTGGTTTCTACCCTGAACTATATATTACTCCTGTTTGTTCACAATGATGAGGATGACAATTATTTTCCTTTTTGGAAAGGGAATGGGGATAATTTTTCTTGGTTTTAATGTCTGTCTTCCTTTAATCTCTCTGCAGGACCTGGACCATTTCCAGGGGTGATTGACCTGTTTGGTGGGAGTGGAGGTCTCTTTGAATTCCGAGCTAGCCTGCTGGCTAGTAAAGGCTTTGTTGTTCTGGCCCTGGCTTACTTTGCCTATGATGACCTGCCACAGAGGCTGACGGAAATAAACCTGGAATATTTTCAGGAAGCATCAATATTGCTCTTAAACCATACTAAGGTACATCTGAAAGGGCATGTTTCCTTCTGTATTGTTTTGAGACACAACAACTCATAGAATCATAGAGTTGAAAGGGATCACAATGGCCATCCAGTCCAGCCACATTCTGCCATGTAGGAAAAGACAATCAAACACTCCCAACAGATGGCTATCTAGTCTCTTCTTTAAAACCTCCACCACACTCCCAGGGCCCTTCCGCACAGCCATATAACCCAGACTATCAAGGCAGAAAATCTCACAATGTCTGCTTTGAACTGGGTTATTTATTTATTTATCATGTCTGAAGCAAACCAAGGGTACAGTTGTAATGTATTTACAACCACAAAGTTTAATATCTTGGCATTATATTAAATATCCTTTGACCAGTAGCTGGCCACTTGGAGTGCCTCTGGTATTGCTATAAGGAGGCCCTCCATTGTGCATGTGTCAGGGCTCAGACTGCATTGTAGTAGGTGGTCTGTAGTTTGCTTTTTTCCACACTCACATGTTGTGGACTCCATTTTGTGGCACCATTTCTTAAGAATGGCTCTGCATCTTGTGGTGCCAGAGTGCAGTCCGTTTAGCACCTTCCAAGTTGCCCAGTCTTCTGTGTGCCAAGGGGTGAGTCTCTTACTTGGTATCAGCCATGGCTTGAGGTTCTGGGTTTTAGCCTGCCACTTGCTGAGGTGTTCATGCAAGTATCTCTGTAGATCTTAGAAAACTATTTCTTGATTTAAGGCATTGGTATGCTGGCTGATATCCAAAAGGGAGATGGGCTGGAGATGTCACTGCCTTGGTCCTTTCATTGTGAACTCCTACTTCCTGGTGGATGTCAGGTGATGCAATACTGGCTAAACAGTATAATTTCTCCAGTGTTGTGTGGTGTAGACATCCTGTGATAATGTAGCATGGGTTTGAACTGGGTTATCGGAGTCCACACTGCCATAAATTTCAGTTCAAAGCAGATAATGTGAGATTTTATTCAGCTGTATGGAAGGGGTCCCTGGCAGCAGATTCCACTGCTGAACAGCTCTTACCCCACTGGGGCAAATTGGCCCTTGCAACATTTTGGGGAAGGGGCCTGCCAAATACCATCACATGATGCTCGACAGGCCTTCCCCATTGCTCCTTGAAGTGTCAAGGAAGCGTCACATGTGCCTCATTTTTCACATTATGTTGCCCCCCTTTCCCCTTTCTGACGAGGACAAGATACCAATGAAACATAACAAATCGGGTGTGGGGGTAGTATGACAATGTCCTTATTGTCAGCAAGTTCTTCCTAATATTTAGATGGAATCTTTTTTTTCTGAAAATGTTAATTGATTGCTCCATTGTGTCCTAGTGTCTAGAGCAGCAGACAAGTTTTCCTCTTCATAATGTTGCATCTTTTAAAATACAGGGCATTTCAAAAGATAGACCCGATAGATAGATAGATACATAGATGATAGATACATAGATGATAGATAGATGAGTCTTTCATTAAATGACTTTTTAAAACTTTGTGTCTATCTTTGTTTTCCTCAGGTAAGAGGCCCGGGAGTTGGAGTCATTGGTTTGTCCAAAGGAGCAGAAATCGCACTAGCCATGGCTACCTTCTTACCACAAATAGTGGCTGCAGTGTGCATCAATGGGGCCACATATATGCATGGTGCACCACTCTGTTTTGGTGATGTCCATATCCCTGCCATTCCTTATTCTGCAGAGAAGATCGTCATCACTGAGATGGAAGGAATGGCAACTCTACATGTTTGGGGAGATCCTCATGATGAAGAACACCAAGCCTCTGCTATCCCCGTGGAGAAAGGCCTGCGGCCTGTGCTCTTTGTGGTTGGCGAAGATGATCAAAGCCTAAAGAGCAAGTTGTATGCTGAAATAGCCATAGCCAGAGCAAAGAAGTATGGGAAAAATAATTGTACCCTGTTGTCTTATCCAGGGGCCGGGCACCTCATAGAATTCCCTGGATCTCCACATTGCTACAGCTCCCGAATGCAGATATCACCTCTCCCTATACAGTGGGGAGGCAAAACAGAGCCCCATGCCAAAGCCCAGGAGCATTCTTGGAAGGAGATCCTGAAATTCTTTGAACTTCATCTTGGCCCGCCTGGAAGTAGCAATTTGTGATGCCAGAATAATGAAAGAGAACCTTGGGTATCTTATTCTACACCAATGATACACATATAAATCAGTGGCATGAATGTCCCTACAATGTCTCTTACTGCATTAACACTGTGAGTGTGCATTCAAGTTAGTTGTCAGCTAATGATGACTGCATGGAATTCATAGGGTCTTCTTACGCAAGGAAAAATAATAAATTTTATGTATTACCCACCTCATCTGATGGCCCAAGGCGGGCTACAACAAAGTAAAAAACATATGAACATTATATATACACAATAAATAACACAGATAATAAAAGCATTAAAACTTGCACCAAACACAGATACAAATTGACATATAGTTTCAATAGATTACAAATTTGGACTGTGTGGTTCTTAAATGTTGCTAAGATGTTTTCCACATTTTAAATGTAATTTTTTATTTTAATTGACTGTTTTATATGGCATTAAATTGTTACCATTCTGTAAGGCCACCCTGAGTCCTCTTTGGAGTGAGAAGGATGGGGGTATAAGTATGGTAAAGAAATAAATAGAATGTACATCAAAACTCATGGTTGAATGTTTACTGGGTAGGTCTGCTGGAATAGATAGGTCTGTTCCTAGGCACTTCACTCCATGCACTTATGGAAGTAAACTTAATCTACAAAAGTAGATTATGCTATCAATTTATTTCCATTCGTCTCTGCTGAGACTCCAGACAAACAGTCACACAGCCACCGAAAACATACTGCATCGTTGGGGGGGGGGGGACCCCACGCCCCTCATTGCCGGGCTCCAGATTAAGGTGATCACATGGGGGGGGGGGGAGTGTGGAATGCACATAGAGCGCGCAGCTTCTCCCCACACCCTGGCTGGATTCCAGTGGCAACATGGGAAGTCTCCCATGTTGCTGTGGTGGCAGCATGCACTGGCTCCGCTGTACTTCACCCAGAGCGCCGTGCTGGCATTGCTGGATGGGAGCCAGTGGGCTTTGTGGGTGACCTGGACTAAACTGGTGCATGCCATCAATTTTAACCCCATGTGAAGAAGTTGTATGTCTTTGAATTCTATATTAGACTAGCCATCATTCATTACAAAAAGAAAATAAAGCAAAGGGAACCTTAAAAGTTTGATTTTACATTTGAACCATCTCAAAGCAGTTCAAAGCAGATAATGTGAGATTTTATTCAGCTGTGTGGAAGGGGTCCCAGGCAGCACATTCCACTGCTGAACAGCTCTTACCCCACTGGGGCAAATTGGTCCTTGCAACATTTTGGGGAAGGGGCCTGTCAAGTGCCATTACATGATGCTCAGAAGGCCTTGCCCCATTGCTCCTTGAAGTGTCGAGGAAGTGTCACAAGTGCCTCATTTTTCACCTATTCTCCCCATTATGTTGCCCCCCCTTTCCCCTTTCTGATGGGGACAAGATATCAATGATACACAACAAATCAGGTGGGGAGGGGGGAGTGTGGCAAGGTCCTTATTGTCAGGAAGTTCTTCCTAACGTTTAGGTGGAAGATTACGATCTTCTGGGGAGGCCCTGCTCTAGGTCCCGCCTCCTTTGCAGATGGGGTTGGTGGGACAAAAGGCAGGGCTCTGGAATTCCCTCTGCAGTGAAATTAGATCAGCGCCCTCCCTCCTGGCCTTCAGAAAAAAGTAAAGACATGGCTATGGGACCAAACCTTTGGGCAGTAAAGTAATGCAGTACAAAAAGTGAATAGAAAACAAGTGCAATTGACAATAGGAATGGCTTGGCATTACGACTCTGGATTATGTAATTCTAATGCTATATTAAGATGTTTTTAATTCTATGTTTTAACTGTTTAAATTCCTGTTTATGTTCTATGTTTAATATTTATTATTTCGACTTCTAGAGGGCTCCTTCTTGAAGCTTGGGGCGGTTTATAACAATATAAAACACAACACAACAATAATAAAACAACACATTAAGTCTAAAATCTCTACTTCCCACTACAATTATAGTTAAGGCTAAAAGCAAAAGGTGTTACAAGTGGAAAACGCTTGGTGAAAGAGGACCGTTTTACATGCCCTTCGAAAGGCGGCTAGTTCTCTGACTCCTCGCACTTCATCAGGCAGAGTATTCCACAGTGTTGGCGCTACCACCGAAAACGCTCTTTGCCTGGTTGAGGACAGATGGTATGTTCGGACAGATGGGACACTAAGAAGGTTTTGTTCTTCAGATCGTAATGATCTCTGGGGAACATGTGGGGAGAGGCAGCCCCTCAAGTACACAGGACCTAGACCATATAAGGCCTTAAAAGTTAGAACCAGCACTTTGAAGGCAAACCGGTACTCTATTGGTAACCAGTGCAGTTGCTGCAGAATAGGTGTAATATGACATCTCGCTGGTGCCCCAGCGAGTAGTCGAGCTGCAGCGTTCTGCACTAACTTGAGTTTCCGGATCACTCCCAAAGGAAGGCCGATGTAAAGGGCGTTACAGTAGTCTAATCTTGATGGAGCCAGCCATCTAGCTTGGCGCAAATGGAAAAATGCGGTTTTGCTGACCATGGAGACCTGAACCTCCATAGTCAGCATTGGGTCGAATTGGACACCCAAGCTTTTTACCAATGATAGTGCCTCACCATCCAAGGTAGGCAGCTGGCACTCCCCCCCCCCCCAAACCCGGGCGACCCAGCCACAAGATCTCTGTCTTCGATGGATTCACCTTCAACCAGCTAGAATTTAGCCATCCAGTCACAGTCTCAAGGCACTGATGGAAAGAATCGGGTACGGAGTCCGGTCGGCCTTCCATCCCCAGCACCAGCTGGGTGTCATCAGCGTACTGATGACACTCCAGACCATAACTACGCACCAGTCAGGCCAGTGGACGCATATAGATGTTAAATAATAGAGGAGAGAGAATAGCCCCCTGAGGGACTCCACAATCTAATGGGAGTCTCTCAGAGACGACCTCTCCCTCACCACCCACTGACCCCGATCCTGGAGGAAGGAGGACACCCACTTAAGGGCAGTCCCCCTGACCCCTGAGGCAGTTAAGCGGTGGATCAATAATGTGTGGTCTACTGTATCAAAAGCTGCCGTGAGGTCCAATAACACGAGCAGCACTGATCCTCCTTGGTCCAACTGGCAGTGGAGCTGGTCTATGATGGAGACCAGCACAGTCTCCGTCCCGTGCCCTACACGGAAGCCAGACTGGAAAGGGGTCAAGACCGGCTGTGTCATTATAATATGATTTTAATGGTTTATTTATAGTTATATGTTATCATTTTAGTTATTATGCTTTGGTCTGTGTGTATGTTGGCATTGAATCTTGCCATTACTTGAGGTACACCACTTTGAGTCCCCTCAGGGGTGAGATAAGCAGTATATAAATGCAGTAAATAAATTTGATCTGACTGTACTGCAGCTCAAATGGCTGTCACTTGTTTTCTGAAGAAGCTATCACTCCCTGGCTTTTTAATGCAAGTGATCTCATCTGATCTTGGAAGCTAATCTTGGTCAGCTCTGGTTAGTGCTTGGATGGGAGACCACCAACAAATACCAGGTGCTGTAAGTTATTTTTCAAAGGAAGGAACTGGCAAAAAATACCTGTGATCCTGCCCAGCGGAATGTGAAAATCAGGGGGTCACCATGAGTCAACAGGTGACTTGACAACACGCACACAACACTAGGGGCTTGCACTAACTTTGGTGAAGTATTCTCACAGGTAAAAGAAAGGGGATTTTTTTTATTTTTAGTGGGAGCAGGTATGGAAAGAATAGGGCAAAAATAAGGCCCCAAACCAACAAAACATAAAGCCCAAAAGGTGAAGCATATTAAGAGAAGCATCCTTACATTTCCAGTTTTAATTTGTGAGTGACATTGTGTAGCCAAAGCAACATTACTTACACAGGCACACAAGAGATGGAGCAGCAGGGCAGGAAATAACAAAATCTGAATTAAATGAAAAGTCTAAAGGGAAGTCCATAAGGAGACAGAGGATCCAAAACTGGCTAGTGTGGAGTATGGGTCCATCTAAACCAGGCATTGGCAAATTTGGGCTTCAGGTGTTCCGGACTTCAACACCCACAATTCCTAACCTGCCTTATCTACACAGTAGAATTAATGTAATTTGACACCACTTTAACTCCAATGGCTCAATCCTATGGAAACATGGGAGTTGTAATTATATAGGTTCTTTAGCTTTTTCTTCCAAGGAATCCTGGTGCCTCCCCAAACTACATCTCCCATGATAACACACCATTGAGCTCTAGCAGTTCATATAAATTAGAATTAACAAACCTATTTTTCTAGTAGAGTTCTATAGTGTTTTCACATGTATGTAGTCAGAAAACATTAATAAATCTATTTTCCCAGCAGAGTTCTGTTGTGTTTTATGTAGTAGGAAAACATTCAGTGGGAGAGGTTTTTCAAACAGCCCCCAGTCTTGATACTTAAAAAATAACAAAATTCATTCATAATTAACATATAAAATTGATAACCAAGCATTTGCTTCCCTCTCATTTCACCCCAATGTACTGTCTTATGTGGTTTTGTTACTGTCCCAAATGGTAGAGCTTGTCATATATCCACAGGTATGGTAGGGCTTTAACACTAATGAGCAAATATGTCTAGTGTTATATACCAGCTCTATTCCTTATCAACCAAGACCAAAAAAGGATGAAGAGGAAACTAGTGGAAGAGAGAAAGCAAGAAAATGTCTGCAGGGGTGGATAGTACGTTTCTCTTTGGCCTGAGGTTTGCACTTTCCCCCTGATCCCTCATGAGTTACTTGCATAGCACCAGCTGCAAACTCTGCTTAGTGAATCCTCACTCCAGCCAACCCCACACCTCCATTGACCCTATAAAGTCACACTCTGCCAGCAGTTGAGGTCTTTCAAAGGGTGGCTGTTTGGTCCTGTTTATTGCTTCAGCCATGGGGCTGGGTTGTGGGGTGTTGGTGCGAGCGCTACTCTTGGTGATGTTGGGGGGTTGCCTTGGGCAAGGTGATTTTTGGAGAGCTGGCTCCTCAGCTTTGCAGTATCAGTATAACTGTGGAGAACATGGCATGCAGCTGCTTGTGTTTCCTCGCCAAAACTGGGATGTCCGCTTTAAAGTTGTGGGTAAGGAGTTTTTCTTTTTCTCTCACTGAGTTGATAAAGATAAGTTACTTTCTGAATATTGAATTGTGCCTACTCGGATATCTTGTCTTTGTTGGAATAAGATGAAAAGGGAGACTTTGGAAACTATTCAACAGTTAGAGTGGATACAAAACAGATAGGTTGCTGCTGCTTCTATATACAGTATAGTCTGGCTTATCCAATCTTTGCTCATCCAATGTTCTGTATTATCCAACGCAGTCTGCCTCCCATCTAGATCCACAGCTGTTTCAATGCATTGCAGTGTTTCGGTGCTAAATTTGTAAATATAGTAATTACTACATAACATTATAATGTATTGAACTGTTTTTTTCTGTTGATTTGTTGTAAAAGAGTGGTTCTTAACTTGTGCGTCCCCAGATGTTTTGGCCTACAATTCCCAGAAATTCCAGCTAGTTTACCAGTTGGGAATTGAAGGCCAAAACATCTGGGGACCCACAGGTTTATTTTATTTATTTATTTATTCGTTCGACTTAATATACCGCTCTCTCTGGAGCCCAGAGCGATTTACAGAGTTAAAAACAGATAACCACATAAAATGCAATA
The DNA here is from genome assembly GCA_030556195.1 of Anolis apletophallus. Lineage (NCBI taxonomy): Eukaryota > Metazoa > Chordata > Lepidosauria > Squamata > Anolidae > Anolis > Anolis apletophallus. The sequence goes on along the minus strand of JARBWK010000002.1, from coordinate 104,641,593 downwards.
AAACCAGATAAAACCCCAGTTAAAATCAAATTCCAGCAGAACTGCAATGGCAGTAGGAATATGCTGACAGCGACACAACAGGATGCTGAAAACACTGGATTGGTTATGGACCAAATGCCTGTCTGAATAGCCAGGTCTTTACGGCTCTACGGAACGGCATTAAGTCCCGGATGGCTCGCTGTTGAGAACCACTATTGTAAAACATGCTGTTTTGGTGCTTAATTCATAAAATCATAATGTAATTTGACATTTAATAGGCTTTTCCTTAATCCAACATTTTTGCTTATCCAACATTTTGCTGGCCCATTTACGCTGGATAAGCGAGACTCTACTGTACTCTGCTATTTCCTGCAAACTCTGCTCTCTAGTTTGAGTGAGGAATGCAGTCAATTCTCCACATTCACTGGGTTTGGGGGTGCAGAATCCCTGTTCAACATCTTTATTAATGACTTACTGTAGGTGAAGGGTTAGAAGGCATGATCATCAAGATTGCAGATGACACCAAATTGGGAGGGATAGCTATTAATACCCCAGAAGACAGGAGCAGAATTCAAAACAAATTTAACGGATTAGAGAGGCGGGCCAAAACTAGCAAAATTAATTTCAACAGGGGCAAATGCAAGATACTCCACTTAGGCAAGAAAAATGAAATTCGAAGATACAGAATGGGAGACACTTGGCTCGAGAGTAGTACGTGTGAAAAAGATCTTGGAATTCTCATAGACAACAAGTTAAACATGAGCCAACAATGTAATGTAGCAGCAAAGAAAAGTCAATGGGAATTTGGCCTGTATAAACAGGAGTCTAGTATCTAGAGACCTAGGGAAGTCATGTTACCCCTTTATTCTGCCTTGGTCAGACCATACCTGGAATATTGTGTCTAATTCTGGGCACTGCAATTGAAGGGAGATGTTGTCAAGCTGGAATGTGTCCAGAGGAAAGCAACTAAAAGGATCAGGGGTCTGGAGAAAAGTCCTATGAGGAGCGGCTGAAAGAGCTGGGCATGTTTAGCCTAAAGAAGCAAAGGCTGAGAGGAGACATGATAGCCATGTATAAATATGTGAAGGGAAGTCATAGGGAGGAGGGAGTAGGCTTGTTTTATGCTGCCTTGGGGAATAGGACATGGAGCAATGGCTTCAAACTATAGGAAAGGAGATTCCATTTGAACATTAAGAACTTCCTGACTCTGAGAGCTGTTCTGCAGTGGAACTCTCTGTCCCAGAGTGTGGTGGAGGCTCCTCTTTGGAGGCTTTTAAGCATAGGCTGGATAGCCATCTGTCAGGGGTGCTTTGAATGCAATTTTCCTGCTTCTTGGCAGGGGGTTGGACTGAATGGCCCACGAGGTCTCTTTCAACTCTATGATACCTGCCTGCCTTTCTTACATCCCTCACATTCAATGGCATGCAGTTATTTACAGATTCCTTCCAATGTGACTTGGGACTTAATATCTAGGGTAAAGCAGGTGAGGCTAGTTGAAACACAGAACCATTTCATTTAAATTAAATTATATCCATTTTTAGTTGTTTACATTTTTATCTGTATGCTGCCCTGGGAGCTCACAATAAACTTGTACCACAGAGTTAGAATAGATGATCCTTGTGGCTTCTTTCATCTCTTAGGATTTTGCTCCAATAAATTTCCACTTTATACATATACAGTGTTCCCTCTGTACTTCGCGGTTCACTTATTGCGCACTCGCTGTTTCACGGATTTCAAAAAATATTAATTTAAAATATATATTCTTTTATTACTGTTTTGTGGGGTTTTGCCGCTGCCGCTCTCCAAGGCACTTTCCCTCCTCAGTCCTCCCTCCCTCCAGCCTTGAAGGGCCTTTCTTCCTTTCCTTCACTTTATTTTAAGTTAATAAAGACTTAAAATAGTGTATAACTACTAAAATGTATAAACATTAAAATAAATAGAGCGTCCCTACATCATGTTTTTTCATTTATTGCGGGAGGTCCTGGAATGTAACTCCAGCAGTAAGTGAGGGAACACTATATTGCTAATACTAGATTTATAGGACAGAAATGACCAATAATACAGGTTTCGGGACTTAAAATGTATACACCTGTTGCCAAAGCTTGCCTGCCTTATTACGCTCAAAATCTTTAAAAACATTTCTAAATTGATAGGAGTTTGGTGGTAGATGTCATGTTGCTCATGCTGAATTTGACTCCAGTAGAATATTCCGTCTGGATATTTAGAGTTGGGCTGCACATCTGGCTTCTGCTTAACAGTGTTATGAAAGGCAGATAGTTGGAATAATCATGAGAGCATGCAGGTGTCATCACAACTGTAGGAGTTAAGGCACTTGAATCTGGACTGAGCTTTATCGGACTTGGAAGAACGCGAATGACAACTGATACAACCATGAGGACACTGGCTTAAGACTTAAGGGTATCTGCAAATGTAACTTCCTTCCTTTTGCAAGTAAGACTTTGTGAATGCTTCATATGTCCCTTGCATTCACTTAGTGCTACATTAGCTTGTATAGCAAAATTATTAAGTTAACATATGTCCTGATGCATTGACTTTTGTCAACAGATGAATTTGGGACAACCTTTGAAGTTTCAAATTGCTCCATTTGCCGTCATTGGATCACATCAACCGATGGATCAGTTACTTTCTCCGCTGGCTATAATGGCTGCCATGTGGTAAAGAAGGTGAGGGTGCGGTTATACACAAACTTCTACACTGTAGTGGTCTCACATTTGTACTAGTATTTGAATTGTATTCTTCTTTCAAAGTATTCGAGAACAGCCATATAAGGGCTCATTGTCCATGGAAGGTGGCTGCAAGCTCCTCACATCCCTGGTAAGGGACTCATGAGGATGTTTCCTGCTCCATTCATTGGGACAAAGAGCCAGGTCATGGAAGTTACTGAGAGACTGCCTAGTCCAAATACACACAGGTTTGGGCCTGAGTAAGAATTTGAAGTAGGTTCTCCCTGTTCCATCTAAACATACTGTATAGACCTAAGAAAGCTTTTGATATAAAACATACAGCAAGCCTAACAAAGCAGTGTGCCTTCTTGGTGGTGTTGCACATCTGGCTTCTGCAGCTCCCATCAATCTTTGCATAGACAATGATGAGGAATTCTGGGATTTGCACTCCAACAATATTTGAATTGCCCCATGTTACCCAACCCTGGCCTAACTAGGGTTTGTGATGCTGCAATCTTTTTGTGAAAGGTTGTGCCAATAGGATTGTAGGGCCCAATGCAAGATGAGGTAGAAGATAATATTGAAATTACAAGCATTGGAAGCAGGACGTCTTTCCACAATAGAAAGGAAATGCTCTCGGAATACAGGAGCTTCACCCTCTGATATTGTGATATCCTCTATCCGCAAAATTGGATCTGATGAAGCTTCAGAGTCTTCCCCAACAGCTGTAGTCCACCAATATTACACGGGCACAAAGCTGGGAATAACATGTTAGGAGGCTCCCTCCTGTCTGGAACAAACTAATGGGCCCAATAGGTTGAGCAATACTCTCCACCTATGTTTTTTTTTAAAAAAAAAAATTACTAAAACTAGATTTGGCAGGATTATACCGAGGTTATGACAATCCCATATTCTAAACACTAAGATCTCTGATTTCTTAAAAGCTGTATTCCAGTTCCTGCCTCTGGTGTGAATTGTGTCTATAATGTTCATACCTATATTATTAATTTAGCTCAATGTCTTTGTAGGATGGCAGAAATCACTTAAAGGTCCGTCTGGAGGAACTAACAAGAAACAGAGTTGCTGCTGCCCATGACATCAACATGATGTGCCCCAAGCTACAAGAATATGTACCAGAGATCAACATGCGCCTTGGGCCTCCACCCCAACCTGAGCCTGGCGTAGTACACCCCAATCCCCAACCTGGTCTAATGCACGTAGAATCTCATGCTCAGTTTGTGCCCAATACAATGAACCCACCACCTCAGCCCTGGCCCTTGCCTGACCTAGTGCAATCTGAGATTCAGACCAACCTAGGACACCCAGAATCTCAGCAACGTCCTGTCCAGGGCCAAGTGCGCCCAGGAGCTCCATCTCCACCCTGGCCCGTGCCCAGCTTAGTGCGCCCAGAGGCACAGCCTCGGCCTGTGCCTGGCATAGTGTACCCAGAAATTCAGCCTCAGCCAAGGCCTGGCCTAGTACGCCCAGAAGTTCAGCCTCAGCCCAGACCTGACTTTGTGCATCCAGAATTTCACCTGCAGCCTGTGCCTGGCTTAGTGCACCCACAAATTCAGCATCAGTCAAGACCTGACCTAGTACGCCCAGAAGTTCAGCCTCAGCCCAGGCCTGGCCTAATGCATCCTGAAGTTCAGCCTCAGCCCAGACCGGGCCTAGTGCGCCCGGAGGTTCAGCCTCAGCCCAGACCGGGCCTAATGCGCCCAGAGATTCGGCCTCAGTCCAGGCCCGGCATAGTATACCCAGATGTTCGGCCTCAGCCCAGACCTGGCCTAGTGCACCCAGAAGTTCAGCCACAACCTGTGCCAGGCCTAGTGCGCCCGGAGGTTCAGCCTCAGCCCAGACCGGGCCTAGTGCGCCCGGAGGTTCAGCCTCAGCCCAGACCGGGCCTAGTGCGCCCAGAGATTCAGCCTCAGCCCAGGCCCGGCATAGTATACCCAGATGTTCGGCCTCAGCCCAGACCTGGCCTAGTGCGCCCAGAAGTTCAGCCACAACCGGTGCCAGGCCTAGTGCGCCCAGAAGTTCAGCCTCAGCCCAGGCCTGGTGTAGTGCCTCCCCAAGGTCACCTGCAACCTATGCCTGGCCTAGTGAGCCCACAAGTTCAGTCACAGCCTCGGCCTGGTTTAGTGCGCCCAGATGTTCACCTACAACCTGCGCCTGCCCTAGTGCGCCCACAAGTTCAGCCTCAGTCGAGACCTGGCCTACTACGTCCAGAGGTTCAACCTGGCTTCCTGCACCCAGAAATTCAGCCACAACCCATGCCTGACCTAGTGAGCCCAGACATTCAGACAAGACCAGGCCTAGTGCGCCCAGAATTTCACCCACAACCTGTGTCTGGCTTAGTGCACCCACAAATTCAACCTCAGCCAAGACCAGGCCTAGTACGCCCAGAAGTTCTGCCTCAGCCTGGCTTAGTGCACACAGATGTTCAGCCTCAACTCAGACCGGGCCTAATGATCCCAGAAGTACAGCCTCAGCCCAGACCAGGCCTAGTGAGCCCGGAGGTTCAGCCTTGGCCCCGACCGGGTCTAGTGAATCCAGAGGTTCAGCCTTGGCCCAGACCGGGCCTAGTACACCCAGAAGTTCAGCCTCCTAGTGCGCCCAGAAGTTCAGCCTCAGCCCAGACCAGGTCTAGTGCACCCGGAGGTTCAGCCTCAGCTGAGGCCTGGCCTAGTGCACCCAGAGATTCAGCCGAGGCCTGGCCTAGTGTACCCAGAGATTCAGCATCAGCCCAGGCCTGGCCTAGTGCACCCAGAAATTCAGCCACAACCTGTGCCTGGCCTAGTGCGTCCAAACATTCAGCCTCAGCTGAGACCTGGCCTAGTGCACCCTCAAGTTCAGCCTCAGCCAAGACCTGGTCTAGTTCGCCCAGATGTTCAGCCTCAGCCTGGCTTAGTGTGGCCAGAAATTCAGCCACAACCCATGCCTGGCCTAGTGCGCCCTCAAGTTCAGCCTCAGCCAAGACCTGGTCTAGTTCGCCCAGATGTTCAGCCTCAGCCTGTCTTAGTGTGGCCAGAAATTCAGCCACAGCCCATGCCTGGCCTAGTGCGCCCACAAGTTCAGCCTCAGCCGAGACCTGGCCTAGTACGCCCAGAAGTTCAGCCTAAGCCTGGCTTAGTGTGGCCAGAAATTCAGCCACAACCCATGCCTGGCCTAGTGCACCCTCAAGTTCAGCCTCAGCCGAGACCTGGCCTAGTTCGCCCAGAAGTTCAGCCTGGCTTAGTGAGGCCAGAAGTTCAGCCTCAGCCAAGGCCTGGTCTAGTTCACCCAGATGTTCAACCTGGCTTAGTGAGGCCAGAAGTTCAACCACAACCTGTCCCTGGCCTAGTGCGCCCACAAGTTCAGCCTCAGCCGAGACCTGGTCTAGTTCACCCAGATGTTCAGCCACAACCTATGCCTGGCCTAGTGCGCCCACAAGTTCAGCCTCAGCCGAGACCTGGCCTAGTACCCCCACAAGTTCAGCCACAGCCTGGCTTAGTGTGGCCAGAAATTCAGCCACAACCCATGCCTAGCCTAGTGCACCCTCAAGTTCAGCCCCAGCCGAGACCTGGCCTAGTTCGCCCAGATGTTCAGCCTGGCTTAGTGAGGCCAGAAGTTCAACCACAACCTGTGCCTGGCCTAGCGCACCCACAAGTTCAGCCTCAGCCGAGACCTGGCCTAGTACGCCCAGATGTTCAGCCTGGCTTAGTGAGGCCAGAAGTTCAGTCTCAGCCAAGACCTGGTCTAGTTCGCCCAGATGTTCAGCCTGGCTTAGTGAGGCCAGACGTTCAACCACAACCTGTCCCTGGCCTAGTACGCCCAGAGGTTCAGCCTCAGCAGAGACCTGGCCTAGTACGCCCAGAAGTTCAGCCTCAGCCAAGACCTGGTCTAGTTCGCCCAGATGTTCAGCCTGGCTTAGTGAGGCCAGAAGTTCAACCACAACCTGTGCCTGGCCTAGTGCGCCCACAAGTTCAGCCTCAGCCGAGACCTGGCCTAGTACGCCCAGAAGTTCAGCCTGGCTTAGTGAGGCCAGACATTCAGTCTCAGCTGAGACCTAGCCAAGTTCGCCCAGCAGGTCAGCATCAGCCTGGCTTAGTGCTCCCAGAAGCCCAGCCTCAGCCTTTACCCAACCTAGTACAGCCACATTTTCAGCCCCGGCCTGTACCTGGCCTAGTGCACCCAGATATTCAGACTAGTATGCTGTCTGTGCATAGTATAGGTATGTAATCCTTAATTACTTTTAGCGTATATGAATGATGTTTGTCCATGGGATAAATTTCCTTGCTAAGTAGAAACTCGTATTGTATGCCGTTAATGTGGTCATATGAGAAATACACACAAAAAGAATGGTCAGAATATGAAAATGGCCATGTGATTGGAATTTGAGAAGCTATAATTGTTTAAGAATGCCTAATGTATAGTAATTTGGGAGTCACTGCAATAGACCTCTAGGAATATCAATGGGAAAGATAAAGACTCTCTCATTTTTTGTTAAGAATTTTGCTTGCTTTTACCATTGATTAGAGAAGAGCTTGTTTAGTTCCAATAGTATCCTGCAATGTTTTGTGGCCATCTCTGAATACTGTATTTCATTGCATAATAGTCACACTTTTCCTCCCTTTTTCCTCCATCAAAAGGGGGGGGGGGGGTTGCGACTATTATGCAAGGGGAAAAGAGCTGCCTTTGATTCTCTGGTTTCTGGGATTTGTAAAAAAATTAAATGCCTTACTTCCAAAAGGAGAGGAGAAGGAGGGATGATCCAGCCTCAAACAGCTTTGCTTCTGTTTGGTTTTTTTAACTGCAGAGCTCCTTCCTTATTTCTCTGAAGGCAAGGCAGATTAAAAACTATATAATGGACATGTCTGAAGCTCCACTCTTCCCTCCTTTCTCCTTCCCCTGAGGTAAGGCAGTTTTAAAGACCTGAAATGGGGGTCTCTGGAACTCAAATCTTCCCTCCTTCCTCCAAAGAACTCAATTCCAGGTTTTGTAAGCTGCCTTGTCTTAGAGAAGAAGGAGGGAGGAGTGGAGCTCCAAAGACTTCTATTTTGCAGTTTTTAAGCTGCCTTGACTTCATAGAAAGAAGAAAGACAGGGAAAATCAGCCCGAAAAGAGGGTGCAACCATATCATTTCTGGCATCCAAAAAATGGGGCTGCGACTATTATGCAGTGGTGACTATTTTGTGATGAAATACGGTAATTCTAAATCACTTCTTTGACTGCCTTAGGTTCCTCACTAACCCTGGAGCAATGTCAAGTTTCTTCTGGAAGAATTGCCTGTGCAGATGCTCAGGGACCAGCAGCTTGCTACCAGACTGGATGCTGTTATGACGACCAGGATCGAACAACCCCATGTTATTATGGGAACACAGGTAAACGGGTAAAAGAACTTCAGCTCATTTCTACTTATTTCTCCTGTGTTGTGCTGTTAAATGATGGTGTCTATAATGGATAGATCAAGAAATAGAGTTTCAGTCATAGTAAAGGTAAAGGTTTTCCTCTGACATTAAGTCCAGTCATGTCTGACTCTGGGGGTTTGGTGCTCATCTTCATTTCTAAGCCGAAGAGCCGGCTAGACACCTCCAAGATCATGTGGCTGGCATGATTACATGGAGCACCATTACCTTCCCACCAGAGCGGTACCTATTCTACTCACATTTGCATGTTTTCAAACTGCTAGGTTGACAGAAGCTGGGGCTAACAGTGTGAGTGCCATTCCCCGGATTTGAACCTGCAATCTTTTCGGCAGCTAAGCACTTTAACCCACTGCCAGTGCGGACTCAATTTCAGTCATAAGCCAATACATTAGTCAGAATGGCAGCCTGAAGTAATGTTCTGATGATGGGTTGCAAGGGAGGGAAATGGCACTAGTACGCCAGCAGCTGCCTATGCTTATTTAAGGTGTCTAGCCACTATAGAACTGTAAACCATATAGCTCTCTCTATATAAACTCAATAGGTCTATCATAGGCCATGCTGAGATGCTGGTTGATCTTAGTAGCTTCTTCATGTTGTTGACAAACTTCTTAGACCTGTATCATTTTGCTTCAGCTTTACTAGCGAACCAGAGTTTAAACCAACCCCTCATAAGAGATATGTACACATACATAAATTGTTATAATGAAATGAATGGAGACGCAGTATATCTCATTTAAACCTTTCATGTATATGTTTTCAAAAGATATGATTTGTAAAATAATAACATACATTTCCAAGATTTTTGTCATTTATGAGTAACAATATCTAAACATTTGCAAGAATTATCTAAAATATGCAACACTAATAAAGCAACTACTTGTCCTTTTAATGAGATATATGAGGTTGATGAGGTGAACACCGCCTTTGAATATTTGGTAGAATATTAGATAGACACTTGCATTTCATCATCAAACATTTTTAAGCTTCCATGTTACAGTGGTATTGCTTATTCCACATAGATGTTAGCTTCACATGACACATCTTCACACTGTAGCTGACACACTAACAGGTTATGGCACACATTTTGGAAAGCCCTGTTCTATCAACAAACTATCTAGCTGCAACATTAATCTTTTATTATAATATAGTTTAAAACCCCTCTGCTCGTTGCTTCAAGGGGCTTACTCAAGAGACAGAACTTTATCTGTCATGCTAGGTAGTGTCACTTTGACTTTCTTTTTCACCCCTTTCAAAACAACAGAGTTTATCCTTCAGCCACATCTCCAGAGATTGTGTATACTTTTCGCTGAAAGCTGAGCTTCTTTCTCCCCTCCCCTCCATGGAACTGGGATCTTGGGGTTCTCAGCTTCTGCCTTGAGTGACAGCACCCTCCAGTTGTAACCCTTGTTTCCTCTTCTGCTTGCAGTCACTGTTCAATGTCTTCGAGATGGCCACTTCATCTTGGTTGTCTCTAGGGACATGTTGGACTACCCCATCATCCTGGACAGTGTCAGGCTCTCCTATGCCCAAGCTAGATGCGACCCTGTCAGGAAAACCGAGACTTTCCTGGTCTTCCGCTTCCCCCTCACACAGTGTGGCACAACCGTTCAGGTGAGGATGGGGCCTTGCTGCTGGGAGGAGAGGATGTCACCTAAATCTTGAAGGTCCTTCAAGAAGGCCACTACTTCAGATTAATTAGTGTGTATGTGTGTTATTTTCCTAGGTGGCTGGTGGTAGACTGATATATGAAAACCAGCTGGTTTCTGGCATTGATATTTTAAGCGGACCAGATGGTTCTATCACACGAGACAGCACTTTCATGTAAGCTCAGTTTCAGTTTTGGTGAGACTGTTGTTATCTTTAAGTTCTATAAGGTAATCTGCTGGCCCTTAATTAGGAGAGCTGCTTGTGGTCAGTCTTCCCAAACAAGTTACATACTACTGTAGCAATGAAAGGAAACCCGTGGCTCTTCAAAGGTGGTGGGAATTTATCTCCTATCAATCCTGGCCAGGTAGGCCAATATTACTTGGAGTGCCACCTGGCCTAGGAAGTAATTTCTGTTGGGTGTTGGCTGCTTTTGAAGTGTTCAAAAACATTCTTCAGCAGGTGCTCAAGTTCTCCAATTCACTCTTTTAAAAAAAAGTTATTTCTGAAATGTTAAAACCCTTGGAACTGTTCAGTTACCATAGCTTTGGGACCTAAATACCCTAAAGCAGTGGCTCCCAACTTGTGGTCCATGGACCACCAGTGGTCCTTAAGAATGAAAATATGGTCTGCAGCCTCACCATTATTACACTGTTGCCTCAAAACCACGCAGCAATATTGCAGATGCAATAATGGCTGCAGGGCCATAGCCAGGATTTTGATTTGGGGGGCTGAGTTTGGTTCGAGGGGGGCTGAGATGGGTGGAAGAGGGTCTACCCTAGCAAACCTTTTGTATTGTTATCCCAATAACCCCATTAATGTGGGATATAATGAGCATGGTGATCAGATCATGATTTAAATGCACATAACAGTTTAAATAATGTACCAGTAAGGCCTTTTCGCGGACCACCCTGAGAATTTCGGGGCTGAAGCCCCCTTAGCCCCCCCTGGCTACATGCCTGATGGCTGCAAAGTAAGTATTCTTCATAGCGTCTATTGCCACGGCATATGCCTTTAAATAGGCCTTCAGCTGAGTTCGGTTTGACTCGCAAGGCTTTTTCCGCCACACACTCTCTAGTCTCCTCTTCATTCACTTCATTGCTGCCAGCTCCTCATTGAACCAAGGAGATGGCTTAGCTCAGCTACTAGTGAGGGGACATTCTGGAGCGATCGTGTCTATTGCCCCGGTCATTTCCCTATTCCAGTGAGTTACAAGGGCATTGATGGGTTCACAAACCGAAGAGGCAAGAATATCCCCAAGAGCCATCATGTGTCCATCCGGATCCATAAGCCTCCTTGTATGGACCACCTTAATGGGTCCTTTACCCCTGCAGAGGGTAAAGGGTTCAGTAAGTCTAAACTTGATCAGGAAGTGGTCAGTCCATGGCAACGGAGAGATAGTCAAATGCTGTGTTTCAGAGGGCAGAATTTGCAAAACCACCTCTGAGTAAACCCTTTAAAATTCATGGGGTTATCACAAGTTCGCAAATGACTTGAAGGAACACATGCACAGATTGCCCAGGAGTGGGCAAACTGCAGCTCTGAAACCACGTGTTTTCTCCCAGGATGGTTTTGTGTCTCTCAACTCTTTTGGATTTTTCAGAACAACCCTTTTCTAGCCAAATGAGAGAGTGAATAGCTACACACACACACACACACATACACACACACCCCTATGGGTGCTGCAACTGAAATAGGTTGCAAGGCTTCCCATACTGGCTAACGGTTTTATTTGTTTTTGGTAGTTCAGGTAGCCCTTGGTGGATCCCGAGATTTGCCATAATTGCTGACCTTTGTTTTGAAACAGGCCATAAAATAATAGTGCTGTTTATGGAATCAAATAGGATTTTTTTTTTGTTTAAAAAGGAAATGCCTGCCTAGGCACTTAGCAAAAAGTAAGGATTTTTTCAGAAGTCTATGACTTTTAAATAAGGGTAAGAATATTCTGCATCATTGCCATCATCCCTCCCTCCTTTTGTCCCTTTGCAGTCTCAATGCTCGCTGCATCTACAATGCCACTGACTTCTTGCCTGTTCAGGTTGAAGTCTTCCCACTTCCCAGCCCAGCTCCAGTTTTGCAGGTAGGACCTCTCCGACTGGAGTTGCGCATTGCTACAGGTGGGTGCGCTTTTCTTCTGTCAGGTCTTCTATGCAGATCCTTACGTTGAAAGGCTATTAATCCCTTGCTTTTTGTCTCTTCCCCTAGACTCAAGTTACACATTCTACTATTCAGATACAGACTACCCTGTTCTGAAAGTGCTGAGGGACCCTGTGCATGTGGAGGTCCGCCTTCTGCAGAGGATGGACCCATCCCTTGTTCTGGTTCTGCATGAGTGCTGGGCTACTCCCAGCACTAATCCCCTAGAGCAGTTGCAGTGGCCAATTCTGGTGGATGGGTGAGTTGAGTGGAAGGGAATGGAAGCGTTACTTCTATAGAGAGAGGACAGAGTACTTCTGTTTGCCATCCAGGCTACAGAACATGAGCAGTGTGTCTCTTTCCCAGGTGCCCATTTGAAGGAGACAATTACCAAACCCAGCTGGTGCCCATGGGGCCTGCCACATCTGCCCTGCCCTTTCCAACCCATTACCAGCGCTTCATCATTTCCACATTCACATTTGTGGATTCTTCCTCCCAGTTGGTGCTTGATGGATTGGTAAGACTTTAGAGAGGATGTTTTAATGTCCTTGATGCACTTTATCTCATCCCTTACTGAAATTAAACCCCATCACTTGTCCCATTTGAATCTCCCACCAGATATACTACCCTACTCATCCATCTCATCCAGGATTTTTACAATTTTATCCCTTGCATTTGGCCCAGCTCAACTTCTATATTATTTTATCTCACATTCTGTGTTTACCCTTTGTATGATATGTTATTGTTTGCATTTTATTTGATGTTATTATCTGTTGTATGCATTTTATTTTGCTTTATTGTAATTGTTGGGGTTGGCCTCATGTTAGCCGCCTCAAGTCCCCTTGGGGAGATGGTGGCGGGGTATAAATAAAATTTATTATTATTATTAATTATGCCGATCAGATGATTTATTGACTGCAGCTCTTATAATACTTTACCATTAACCATACTAGGGCTCATGGGAGATGAAAGGAGCAGATATCTAGAGGGTCGTAGTCAACATCATCTGAACTAGATCAATCAAATTTGCTTCCATGATGTGGTAAATAAATGTAGGGGAAGGAATCAGGAGAGGTTGGGGCACCAGAAAAATAACTTTAGGACATGACTGGTCCACAGGTCTCAATATTCTTACTTCATTACAGTACTAAGAAAACACACTAAGAATTATTGTTGGACAACATAAGTATTATGTCAGTTTAAAATTAGTGTGTTGTAAGGATTCTGGGGAAATGAGGTCTTGCAGTATTGCGAGTGGTCTATGCCTTTGCTTATATGCTCTCCTAAGGGGGAAAAACATGATCTCTTCCCAGGTGTATCTCTTCTGTAGTGTGTCTGTCTGCTACCCCTCACGGCTAGAAGCTTGCAGGGTCCCATGCCAAATGCCAGTGGCTGCAAGTAAGTTGGAATGGCTCTGCTATTATATTTTCAAGGGCTTTTGAGTCTATTCAGGCTTGCAATAGGACATGCTGCACAACCAATAGGCTCTAATGCTTCACAACTAGAAAACACAAAACTTGTTAGTAACTACTTGGAATTAAGGGATGGGATTAAAATGTATAGTATTAAGATTTAAGGAACTACATGTGAGGACTGTGTATGAATGCAAAGTGGCTCCCAAACACTTCTTTTCAATCAGTGTACTGCATTTTGAAAAATGAGCCAAATCCATCTGTAGACTGCTGAAGCATACCTCTGATCACAACATTAAGAAAAAGGGTTCTCCAAAGCAGTATTTTATGTTAGTTCTGCAGTTATGTATTATTTTACTGCTACTATGATGTTTCTAGTCACTAGACATATACGTTTATTTCTTGGCCAGAGTGTTGATTGCTGGTTTTCAGTTACAACACTAAGATGGCTAATGGTTTGTGTTTCTTCTTTTCGTACTTGCCTCAATCGTATATGGAACCCATATGGTCTACTAACAGATCATAGTCATTTCTTCTTACCCATTTGTCTCATAGGACACCGTCGGTTTTTGGAGATGAGCAATGGGACTGAATCTTTGGATTTAGTAAGCACTTACGGAGCTGTGATCTTTCAAGAGAGCAGCCACTCTTATGAAAAAGAAGTCAAGGAAGACAAAAGTAAGTGGCTGTTGCAATGATGATGTGCATTTGTGGTTAGGAATATGGATATTGTGTCTGTTACCCTTCATTTTATATAGTTTACTATCTCTGCCAAATACTTTAAAAGACACAAATCTGTCTCTACGAACATTTGGAAACATGCAAATGCAATATGAAGGACATAAACTGACAATTGCTGGTAACAAGGTCACAAAATCTGCCCTCTTTAGATGAGTTGTCTCAGCATCCCAAACAATTATGGGGATGATGTGGATGCTGTTTTGTAGGTTTGCTGTATGCGGAGGTGACAACTGCCTTTGTCCTTACAGGATACCAGTAATACACCTAGGAAATGTATCCCATCATTGAAATCATGGATCCCAGACTGCTTCTTAGGCTTTCTTCTCTCTTTCACAGGCATGACCTCAAGTGAAGACTTGACCTGGACACTTTTGGTGGCATTACCCTTGGTGGGTATTATCTTATTTGTTACTGCATTGGTGCTCTGGAAGAAGAAAAGCAGGGCAACCAAGTTATAATACTGTTGGAAGAAAATGTAAAAATAAAGTAACAAAATTAAATGATTTTCAGTAGAACTTTTGACATAACTGGTAGCATACCAGTAACTTTGTTGACCACATGGCAAATCCACTTAAGTTCTATCACACAGGAGATATTTAATGCCACAGTGCCTACAGTTAAATGTAAAGAAATTATTTCTGACAACACAATCTAGGCCACGAGGGATTTTTAAAAGAGTGAATGTTGTTGTAGGTAAGGAAGGGTAATAACAAAAGGTTCTATTACAAAAGGAGAAAGGGGAAATAAATCAAACACCTCATATAGACCTAATGCATTGGATCAGTGGTTCACAACCTTTAGATCCCCAGATGTTTTGGTTTTCAACTCCCAGAAATGCTAACAGCTGGTAAACTGGCTGGGATTTCTAGGAGTTGTAGGCCAAAACACCTGAGGACCCACAGGTTGAGAACCACTGCATTAGATGTTCTAGACACCAATCCTGTTGCCCATGTGGTCCGATTAATTGCCTTGGAAGACGCTGCCTCCAGCAGATCCTGTCAACCAATTCATATATTTTTCTCCTTGAGTCCCCACTACATCAGTGCATCTTTGGTCCTGAAGCAATTAAGAGGACACTTCAAAACATCTTTATTTCCTGGTGGAAAAACAAGAGGAAAAGAGTTCATCTGTTGCATGAAACTGGGTTGTGCTTTGCTGCCCAGGAAGCGGGTCCTCGGGCTTTATTTGTGAAGAGAAAATTACAGAAATGAGCTGTGCTTTATATTCTTTATAGAAAAAATGTTTAAATTGTTAATAATGAAATCCAGTTCTAAATGCTGTGTCTTGAAGCTGTAACTATGAATTAGGAATGAGACAAAAATACCCATCTTAACAGCGGTGAAGTTCAAAAGGATATAAAAATAAAAAAACAAAGATAGCAAATACAATTAATAAAACCTTCCAGTATTTTAAAAAGTAATAGTGAATTGCAAACCTGTTATAAGAAAGTGGTGTCCAGTTCTAAATATAATAGGCTTCAGACATTCTAGACATCCACAAAGCCCTGGATGTTAATTTAAAACTTTTATATCCCGATCTTCTCGACCTCTGTAGAGGGACTCAGACCGGCTGACAGCAAGGATTCAATGCTAACACTAAAAATCTAAAACATCATACATCGACAATAAATTACCAAATACATATAGAATAAATTACATAAAAGCCGTTCGCCATGAAAAAATCATGTCCAACTCAGTCCGTATATTCAGTCCATATATTGTGGTCAATAACTTTGGTCGATTACCAGTCTCTGCCATCATTTTGCAAAAGCCTCATTCTACAGCCAGGTTTTCACTAGTTTCCTAAAGGTCAGGAGGGAGGGGGCAGATCTAATTTCATTTGGGAGGGAATTCCATGTTGACAGTGCTGGCATGTTATTTTTGTGCACATTAGTATATATAGAAAAAATCTATGATGTGCAGACGGTATATCTCTACTTAAAAGCAACTGAGTACAGCAGGGTTTATTCTAAAGGCATTTGTGTAGTAATGAAGTTTATCACACTCATGTTCTTACCACATTATACTGTTACAGCATTGTATTCAAGCATAACTGCCATGGCAACAGTCTGTTGAATTCTGGGTTTTGTAGTTTAGTGAGTCCCAGGAGTTTTCTGGCTGGGAATTCCAAATGCCCTTCACTAAACTGAAAATCCCAGGATTCCATGGCTGTGGAACAGGGGTGCTCACACTTTTTCAGCATGGGAGCTACTGATTAAAAAACGAAGTCCCAAAGATCACCTACCCAGAAATGTAAAACATATAACTATTTTCTTATTTATTTATTTATATTTATTATTCATTTTTATGTGCCGCTCCTTCCAGCAGGCTCGGGGCAGTTTACATAAAATGAAGTTATAAAACATCAACATTTCAATTTAATAACAACAATATAAAACAGAGCATAAAAATACATCCAACCACCCCATTTCTCCCACACTGCCATATTACCACACATATTATCAGCCAGAAAGTAAGACGAGAGGCTTTTGAACTGCAAGGCCATTTAATACTCAGTAAGGTAAACAAAGGGGCATGCAAAAATACATCCAACCACCCCATTTCTCCCACATTTCCATATTCCCCAACATATATTTCTCAAGGAACAAAGCAAGCAGAGAGGCTTTGGCGCTAAAATGCCATTTTTAAACATTAAAAATAAACAAAGAGACATGTCACAGAACAATCAAGCACCCACCCCAAAGTAAAAAGACCGACCTTTGAGATGCGGTAAGGAAATGACCCCAAAGCATCCTTCTTCTTCTCCTCTGTCGTTGCTCCTATTTCCACACCGCCAGCATGCGTGCCGCCTCCAAGAGTTCACGAGAAGTCCGAGAGGCAGAATGGGCGCTTCTGCACATGTGCGCGGGGCCAGCCTTGCATCACGTCATCCAGGCCCGCCCCCTTTGGTCTCTTACAACTCTGAGTGGCTGGAGAAGGACGGAGGGAGGAGGAGGAATCCAAAAGAGGGGGCCCATTCTGCCTCTTGGACTCTGGAGCTTTTGGAGATGGGCGCGAGCAGGAGCGGAGGAGCAACAACAGAGGACTTCTTTGCAGCGTGCAGGGGCGCGTGAAGAGGACCAACAGCAAAAAACCTGGTCAGGGGTCTGAAGATCACCAGGATGAGGCCCGAAGATCACCCTGGTGATCGAGATCACCATTCTGAGCACCCCTGCTGTGGAAGATAGCATTTAAACAATGTTGTGTGACAGGACTCCAAGTTAGTTGGTTCCATGCAGAAAAACCTGGGGGTGGCAAGTAGAGCAGAAAATATCTCTTGAACAATATTTTGTCGAAGGCTTTCATGGACTGAATCAATGGGTGGTTGTAGGTTTTTCAGGCTATATGGCCATGTTCTAGAAGCATTCTCTCCTGACATTCCGCCTGCATCTGTGGCAGGCATCCTCAGAGGTTGTGAGGTCTGTTGGAAACTAGGAAAATTGGGTTTATATATCTGTGGAATGTCCAGGGTGGGACAAAGAGCTCTTGTCTATTGGAGCTAGGTGTGAATGTTTCAATTGATCACCTTGATTAGCATTTGATGGCCTAACAGTTTTTTGGTGTAGTTTGTTACTGCCTGGGGGAATGCTTTGTTGAGCGGTGATTCACTGTCCCTGATTGTTTCTTGTCTGGAGTTCCCCCGTGTTTGAGTGTTGCTTTTATTTACTGTTATAATTTTAGAGGTTTTTTTAAATACTTGTAGCCCGATTTTCTTCGTTTTCATGAACCATGAATCCACAAGCCATTTAAATCCACAAGCATATGGATAATCTCAACAAAAAGGAAGAAACAATGAAAACGAACAAAATCTGGCCACCAGTATTAAAAATTATAACAGTAAATAAAAAAAACAACACTCAAACATAGGGGAACTCATAACATACCACAGACACAATTCTGTGACTCTTGGATGAGACACATCCTTTAAAAAGAAGGAAGGAAGGAACGTAGGACACATAACCAAGGGAAGACAAAATTCTCAGTTCTTCCCTTTAGATATTTGTTTCACTTGAGTTTCACAGTAATCTTCCATTTTGACATGACAAAACAGGGTGCATAAAGTCGAGGATTCTTTGGATCAAATTTTAGCTCACATTTTAGCTCTCAGAACATCCTAGAGGGGATAGAAAGATGAGGAGAGAGGGATTGAAAGCAAAATAGTTACTGAGAAACAAAGGAGAAAAGTAAGTGGGGAATAGAATTTAAAAATGAATATGCAGAGAAACCCCATAATCAAGTTTGCAGAAAACACCAAACTGGGAGGGATAGCTATTAATACCCCAGAAGACAGGATCAGAATTCAAAACCATCTCAACAGATTAGAGAGATGGGCCAAAACTAACAAAATGAAGTTCAACAGTGACAAATGTAAAATAGTCCACTTAGACATTAAAAATGAAATGCAAAGATATAGAATAGGGGACGATGCCTGGCTCGAGAGCAGTACGTGTGAAGAAGATCTTGGGAGTTCTCGTGGACAACAAGTTAAACATGAGCCAACAATGTCATGCGGCGGTTAAAAAAAAGCCAATGGGATTTTGGCCCGCATGAATAGGAGTATCGTGTCTCGATCCAGGGAAGTCATGCTACCCCTCTATTCTGCCTTGGTTAGGCCACACCTGGAATACTGTCCAATTCTGGGCACCACAATTGAAGGGAGATGTTGACAAGCTGGAATGTGTCCAGAGGAGAGTGGCTAAAATGACCAAGCCCTATGAGGAGTGGCTTCGAGAGCTGGGCATGTTTAGCCTGGAGAAGGCTGAGAAAAGACATGATGGCCATGTATAAATATGTGAGGGGAAGCCATAGGGAGGAGGGAACAAGCTTTGTTTTCTGCTGCCCTGGAGACCAGGACATGGTCTCCAAAGCAGCAGAATGGCTTCAAACTACAAAAAAGGAGATTCCACCTGAACATTCAGAACAACTTCCTGGCTGAGAGAGCTGTTAAGCAGTGAAACTCTCTGCCCTGGAGGCTGGATGGCCATCTGTCAGGGGTACTTTGAGGGTTGGACTGGATGGCCCTTGAGGTCTCTTCCAACTCTATGATTCTATGAACAGAAAGATCTAATGAACTAGGTATTTTTTTCCTCAGCCTGAATCTTGCACTTCTGACACGATCCCCCGAAGAGCCTCTCTGTTGCAGGTGCAAGGCTACTCATTAGTTTCACAAACACTTCTTTTACTCTACTACTGTATCCTCTACTACTAGTTACTATTTCCTGAGTGCTGTGTGCTTATTTAAAAAAATTCAAAACGCCTGTGATTTTTTTTGTATATTAATCAACAATGGAAGAGTATGTCTTGGCACCATATGATAATGTGTAGTCACTGAGTGCTGTAGCCAGTGCCTCATATTTGTATGCTGGGTTTTTACATTTTTTAATTTATTTACTTTCTTTACTTTTATTTTTTCTTATCAATTTCTCAGGTTTTAAACACAAAATCTTGCCTTGGCTTTACATAAGAGACAAGGCTTACATGTGCTCTTATAAAATAGATTATCTGCTAATATGAGATGTGCAGTAAAATTAAGAGTAGCATCTAAACTTCTGTAGTCCATAAGATGGTATGTTGCTCCTCAATGGATCGACGAAATATGCTTGATCAACTGTTATCATTCAATCTTCCATGTTCTCTGCTCTTGAAATGGAGGAACCTTCAACAGTTCCATTGTCATGGACAGATCATGACTTGATGAGGTTTATACTTGCTGGGACTCAAAACCTCTACAGTGGTGGGAATCCCCGGAAAACACATAATCTCCGGAAGCTTATGGATCTGAATAGATTCCTGATGAGTTCTCTGATGCCTTTGATAAATGATCACATCAAAGTCATTGCTAGGGAAGTAGACACAATTGCTCTTCAGCATTCCCTTGGAGTGGAGCCCAACCAGCACCCTGGTTTTCAAGGGAGCTGGTAGCAATGAAACAAGTGAGAAGACAACTAGAGTGACATTGACATAAAATATGTGCACTCAGTTGAACAAAAAGCTTATCTGTGGGCTTGCTCAGTTGCAATGAGTAAGCAACCCAATGGATTCCACAAGGTTTTCTTAAGCAGGGAATATTCAGAGGTGGTTTTACCAAATCCATCCTCTGAAATAGCCTACAGTACCTGGTAATCTTTGGCAGTTCTCCACCCCTGGACTTGTGTGTAAAAGACCTCTAAGCAATTGAAGCAGCTCTGCTGGCCCATAAGTTGACATGTTGATACACATGCAGATGAAAATCCCTATCACATGGCAGCCTGTGTGGTGAGCAACTTGTCCACTACTTTGCAGATAAAACCACTGTATTTACAAATAATGCTTGTGCACCAGATGTGTCCCTTCCTTGGAACTTGAAATATGGTCATGGTGATACATGCCTTTGTTATATCTTGTTTGGATCACTGTAACATGCTCTATGTGAGGCTGCTTTTGAAGAGTGTATGGAAACTTCGGTTGGTCCAAAGAGGTGCTGGATTCTAACGGGGGCTTGTCACAGGGAAAACACAACTTCCTTGTCGCAACAGCTTTATTGGCTGCTGGCCTGTTTCTGGGCACAATTCAGTTCTGGTTTTGTACTATCAAATCCCATACAGCTTAGGTCCAGAAATATGGTATTCTCCTTTATGAACCAACCCCTGCTTTGAAGTGTACTGGAGAGGTACTTCTCTGTCTCAAAACCCCCACAGGTGCATCTGATGGAATAATACTTTATAACATTCCCTATCCTGAGGGCAAGTTATAAACACAGGAGAACATTTTCTAAGTCTCTGTACCCAAGTTTCGGGGTGCCATTCCCAGAGAAGTTAAGTAAAACTTTTTCTATTTAGATCAATGATTTTATAGGACCTGTCCTACCTAAACATTACACTGAATCTTGCTAACTGATGTGCTGGTATGCATGTGTGTTTAATGTCATACATTTTAACCTTTTTAAAATTTCTGATTGTTTGGTCATTTTAACTTGTATATCTTGTAAATTTTCAACAATGTAATGTCAATTGGTTGCAACTGCCAGCCACTTTTACATTCTGAACTGGGGAAAAGGTGCAGCAATAATAATAATAATACATGTTTAACAATTTCACCTTTTTTAGTGGAAGTTCTCTAGTCCAGTGTTTCCCAACCAGTGTGCCGGGGCACACTAGTGTGCCATGAGCGATCATCAGGTGTGCCGTGGGAAATTGGAACCTCCAGGAGGGGAGGGGGGAGAGTCTAGTGTGTTGAAGTATAAAAACCCTAAGAAACGTACCTCAATAAAGGCACAAAATTACAAACACCCCCCTCCCCACCCGTTGTCTCCATGCATTGGGAAGACCCGCCTCCCTTTCCCCAAGTAGAGACCTCCTCTTGCCTCCTGGGGGTTCTGTGTGGGAAGTTTGGCCCAGTTCTATCATTGGTGGGGTTCAGAATGCTCTTTGATTGTAGGGGAACTATAAATCCCAGCAACTACAACTCTCAAATGTCAAGGTCTATTTCCCCTGAACTCCATCTGCGTTCATATTTGGGCATATTGAGTATTCATGCCAAGTTTGGTCCTGATCCAACATTGTTTGAGTCCACAATGCTTTCTGGATATAGGTGAACTACAACTCCAAAAGTCACAGTCAATGCCCACCAAACTCTTATAGCATTTTCTCTTGGTTAAGAGAGTTCTGTGTGGGAAGTTTGTGTCTTTCTGCCATTCCTGCCAGGATATCTGTTTATTTATTTATTTATTGTTCGTTCTTATATTCCGCTCCTCCCAGCAGGCTCGGGGCGGATCACAGTAAAAATACATGGGCAGCATGCCGTTACGACGGCATACGGCCCTACAGTTTGAAATACAATAACATAAAACCACATTAAAACCAGAGTTACATCGACCGATACGGATGCGAGGACATGACATAGTTCTTAAACCGGTGTGCCTAATTAAAGGCCAAGCCAAAGAGGGCCGTCTTGCACGCCCCCTCCGAAACGGGGCTAGTTCAACAATAGCCCGAACATTATCTGGGAGGGCGTTCCAAAGCACCGGTGCCGCCACAGAAAAGGACCTTTGTCTGGTCGTCGATAGGTGGCAGGAGCGGACTGATGGAATTAATAACAGATTCTGCTCATCTGATCGCAGTGATCTCGGGGGCAAATACGGGGTAAGGCGGTCCTTCAGGTACGCAGGCCCTAGGCCGTGCAAGGCCTTAAAGGTCAACACCAACACCTTGAAGGCAATTCGGTACTCAATAGGGAGCCAGTGCAGTTGCCGAAGGGTAGGTGTAATACGTTCTCTCACCGGCACTCCTGCCAGCAAGCGAGCAGCGGCATTCTGCACTAGCTTGAGTTTCCGGATTGTCGACAAGGAAGGCCAACGAGAGGGCGTTACAGTAGTCTAATCTCGAGATGACCGTCGCTGGATTACCGTGGCCAGGTCGTCCCTGGACAGGTAGGGGGCCAGTCGCCTAGCCTGACGGAGGTGGTAAAATGACGTCCTACTGACCACGGAGACCTGGGCCTCCATGTTGAGTTCATCGAAGCAGGCCCAGGTTTCACACTGAGTGTATAAATACATTTAAAAACATATGTATTACTGTGTTAGAGTGTCATTTTGTGTCATTTTGGTGGGTGGTGTGCCCCAGGATTTTGTCAATGTAAAAAGTGTGCCGCGGCTCAAAAAAGGTTGGGAAACACTGCTCTAGTCATTGCAAAGCCATATTTTATACTCTCCATTTTAAAAGCTATCAGAATATCCTGGCTATATGTGGAGAGAAGGGATCTAACAGCAGTAGGCCCAAAGGTAATCTGGAAAAGCAGGTTGACTTGCAAATCATGGTATAATTCTAAATAACATAGAAAAGATGAAAATATATTTCTTCTCCAAAAAGCAGACAAGACTTCAACCAAACACTTCTGCTTCTCCCATATTCATGATTTTTTGATTAACTGTCTTGATAACTTCACCGACAAATTATTTAAAAACTGATCTTTCCATTTATCTCCCTTTTCATTATTTGGGACCTGAGAACAAGCAATACCTCCCTCAATGAGGCTCAAATGCTTTTAGGGCATATAAAGTGCACATTCTAGACACCTGGAAGTTCTGGCAAACTGAAGTGCAATAAATGTTTTAAATGAACAGATACCACTTAGCACCACACAAATGTATAGTTGAATAATCTTTTTTTAATCAAACTAGAGAGCTGCATACAAAAACCTGCACATCTCCCCATCTATTTCTTGATCCTCATCCCTGCCACCACCCCTCAATAGATGGTCAACACTTGGATGGATTTGGCTCAATATGGCTACAATCACGGCACGGACAATGCTGGAAAAGAAACCTGGAAGAGGAAAAACAATGCATCCAGCACAGGGCTCAAATTTCCAACCTACAGGCAGACTGAACTCAGATTAAAAGCTATGATGTTCCCTATTTCCCACCCCCACCCCATATGCCCCATGGTTACCACGACATTGTAACACTACTGCAATAGACCCCACTTCCTTTAACATTCCGAAAGAGAAGCTACAGGCTGTAGAACTTTAGGCTTCTGTCCATGCCTGTCGAAGCAAGGAATTTGGCATGATGGCCAAAGGCAACCCCTGTTGTCAAGCCGCTATGCTCTGCAGAAAAGAGATGGGATAATTAGGAAAGAGACAAACACAAAAGAGCCCAACCCCAAAACAAATATTCCTTCCTACCACCATTTCCAATAAGGGCCCCTCTCAGGAATGTATCAAAGAGCACCTCTCCCTTACCTGTGAAATGGAGAACCTCTGTCCACTGCTTACAGATGTATACCTGGACATCAGTGCCACCCAGGGCCAGGTATGTGCCACTTTGATCAAATATGAGAGACTTTACCTAAAGAGAAGACGTTTTTGAGATGCAGATATTCAGAAGTATGCTAAAGCCAAATGCATCTGCAGCGTGCAGCCACCTCTGCCCTCATACTTGGGTCAATAGCCAAGAATTGCTCAGCCAACAATAAAAAAGTACTGAATCACAAGGATTCAAAGCAGGGAAAAGGACTCAAGATGCAAACCTCTACAGATTCCAAAGGCTATATGCAAACCAAGGAGGGAATGGGAACAAAGGACAGTGGAGCAAGGAACATCACACAAACCTCAAAGTTATTGTCTAACTGCAGCGTCTTGAAGTTCTTCAGTTTGCGCAGATCCCAGAGTTTGACAGAGGAGTCATCAGCTGCAGTAGCCAGGTAGTAGCCATTCTCAGAGAAGGCAATGCTGGTAATAGGGCCTGAATGTCCAGGGAAGTTTGCTACGTTGGTCCGTTCCTGAAAAAGGCAAGGCAGTCACCTCCATCAAATGCAATAAACCCACCAAATTTTTGAGATTACAGTATTCCCCTGCTACTTCACAGTTTGCTTATTGCGGACTTGCTGTTTCGCGGATATATATATATATATAATGGTATTTTCGCTGTTTTGTGGGGGTTTACTGCCACCACTCTCCAAAGCATTTCCCTCCTCAGCCTTGAAGGGCCTTTCCTTCACTTTATTTTAAGTTTATAAAGACTTAAAATTGTGTATAACTATTAAAATAATGTATAAATATTTAAATAGATAATCCCTATCTCGTGGTTTTTCACTTATTGTGGGAGGTCCTGGAACCTAACCCCAGCAATAAGTGAGGGAACACTATGTACAAGAACTTGCAGTTGCGATACCTTGTTGCACTGGAGAGTGCAAGTAAGTAATAACATCTCCTTTGGCATTTGCCCTTATGTCACCTCTGACTGTGAGAAGGTTGATAACTTTCTATAATCTCCCCTCCAAAGTGGATAAGACCCAGCAGTGTTTCTCTTTGTGTTAACATCACTATGAAATAGCTGTAGCTAACAGCACATAAAACTAGTACCATATAGGTTATTTTTAACTTGTGAAATTGTGCAATATAATTTTATTCAGCCAGCACCTTAAACACTCTTACTCGGACACCACCTCAGCCCTGTTGACTTGTAAATGCCTTTTTAAATGTTTTGACTGTTTGCTATTATTAGATCTAGTAGTAAACCTGTTCTAAATTCTTGATTTATGTATTTAAATTTCAAAGTTTGTTATTTTTGTGTTCTATAATGTACACCGGATGTTGTTTATTTTGTTTATTATTTGATTGGTTTGTTATGTTATGCCGGCATGGAATGTTTGACAATTTTCAGTTGTAAACCGCCCTGAGTCCCCTCTGGGAGATAGGGCGGTATAGAAATAAAGTTTATTATTATCACCAAAGGGCATCCAGACCAACCCCCTTCAGCCAAGCAGGAAGACACATTCAAAGCCGTCCAACCGCAGTTCAAAAACTTCCAGAGGAGGAGACTCCATTGGATTCCCAGGCAGTCTATACTTTACGAGGGTTCACAGAGACCAAAGGGCACCTAGTCCAACCCCCTTTAGTCAGGCAGGAAGACACACTCTTGTAAGGCAATCCAGGCGGTTTAAAAATCTCCAGAGATGTATCATCACTACAGAAGTAAAATGCTGGTGTTGTTCAAGTGCAGGTACTGTTATAACTTTTATAATTTGCACAGATTGTTTATTGAGTTCCAGTATTTACCATGAAAATTGATTATAGTTTCTAATTAAGAAAAGAAAATCTGTTGATACTTATGTTTCTGATGAATCACACAAAGTGTCTTTATAGAAAGCTACACAAGAAATAAGTGGAGTATATAAAAAATGCAAAAGAAAAATGCCCAAACCTTATTTATACCTTAAAGATAATATGAAACTTATATATAAATTATATATATATTATATACTGCCCCCAGTGGCGCAGTGGATTAAATCACTGAGCTGCTGAACTTGCTGACCAAAAGATCGCTGGTTCGAATCCAGTAGCAGGGTGAGCTCCCGCTGTTAGCCCCAAGCTTCTGCCAATCTAGCAGTTTGAAAACATGCAAATGCGAGTAGATGCTCCATGCAGTCATGCAGGCCACATGACCTTGGAGGTGTCTACGAACAATGGCAGCTCTTTGGCTTAGAAATGGAGATGAGCACCAACCCCCAGAGTCAGACACGACTGGACTTAATGTCAGGGGAAAACCTTTACTTTTAAAAAATATAATGTATTATATGCAATATAATATTATTGAGAGGGTGTATGAAACTCCTGGTGTAATCCCCGATTTGCTAGTAAAACTTAATTAACATGTCGTAAAAGCTTACATGTTTAAAAAGCGCACCTCCAACATAAAATGTTTGGAAAGCTCTGCCCTAAACTAATTTTACAGGAATAGTAATAATATTTATGTCACATTTAATGTTATACCCTTCAAGCCCATTATCTGTAATCCTTACAACCAAAGTTGTA
Source organism: Anolis apletophallus (assembly GCA_030556195.1). Taxonomy (NCBI): domain Eukaryota; kingdom Metazoa; phylum Chordata; class Lepidosauria; order Squamata; family Anolidae; genus Anolis; species Anolis apletophallus. Next base: position 104,615,296 of record JARBWK010000002.1, on the reverse strand, counting down.
GAACAGTTTAAGAACCTGCATGTGTTTTCTCTTGTCTTACCTTCAAGTCCCATATCTTAATCTGAGAGTCCATAGTTCCAGTCCCAAAAATGAGCCCATCAGGATGGAACTGTGCACAGGTGAGAGCTGTAAAGTGAGATAATACTGGTTCACTTCAGTGCTGAGAAGCAGAATAATCTAACTCCTCATGAACCACGAACACAGTGAATCTTGCACTCTCTCGGGCACTCTCGCAAAGCACCAAATGCAGAATACTTACCACAGCCAGAGGTTTCATCTGTGACCTTGGTGAGAACACGGCCAGTCTGGATATCAGAGAAAGCCCAATACTGAAAGAGAGGAAATGCTGGGTTTTAGGTTTATGAAGGCCTCCTTGCCAAAATCTGTTCCAACAATTTTTGATTTATTTCTGTGTTAACCTCTTTTAAAAATGCCAAGATTTGTGTTTTCTTCACTTTCTTCATTTATTTATTGCCATTTCCTATCTCTGGTGTGACAGACACTTGGAAAGTATTTTTTAAAAGCAACACAGGATACCTACAATAAAAATTTAAATAAGCGGTAATCTTCCCTCTCATTTTGCAGGTGCTATTTTGTTATACCCTAAGCAGATACTGATATATGTAGAATAAAATGAAATAAGAAAGTGGCAATCCCCCATCCATTTCCAGATACTCTTTTTTAATATATCCTGAGCACAATAAGTTCATTAGTGACACAGTCTGAACCTGTGGTTGCAATCTCACCTGGTCATCAGAAGAGCTCAGCAGGTAATCTCCTGTTGCATGGAGACTCAGTCCTGTCACAGCACTCTCATGGGCACGCACAACCTGGACACATGACACACTGGGGACTGACCAGATCCGGATAGTAGCATCTGGAGAAGCTGAGAAAACTAGTTCCTAAAGGGGGAAGAGAAGACAGTCAGCCCAAGAATGAGAATGAAGCCAGATTTATTTCTGTGGAATTCAGAAGCAAAATAGCACCCACAAACTAAAGCCACTTCAAAGGAAAACACACAAATTGATTCCCTCAGGAAATTATTTGAAAGAAGGGAAGGGATAAACAGTCAAGGATACCATGCACCCAGCTTAACTATTAACCCTTGCTGGTTAATAAACTATGGTCCGTACCTGGGATGGATGGAAAACTACGCTGGTGACCTTTTTAGTGTGGCCTTTGAGAGTTGCCAGGATTTGCTCTGAGCTCTTGTCAAAGACAACAACATTTTTGTCTGCTCCACCTGGAAAACAAAGCAGGAACAGAGCGCTCGAGAATCAAGAAAGGACCCTATATGCTTTCAGTCCTTGTGGTCTATTGGCAAAATATAGCCAGGACTCGTGCACATGCAAGTGCTCCTTATACCATGGTAAACACTTTCTGAAGCAGTGGATAACAACTGTTGGAGAAGGCAGGAAATAACTGCAAGAAAGGGAAGCTGCTTCAGAACCAGGAGGGTAGATTTGTCCTAAATTGACACACCTCTCACTGCAGGCTGTTCCACTCATACTTCCTACCACACAAACACTTGCAGTTACATTATCTTTGCTACCATCAAGGCCAGTACTAACTAATTAGATCATTTTTTTCTGTTTCACAAGCATCCAGAAAAAAACAGGTTGAAATGTGGAATAATGTGTCCTTGGCCTGTAAACACCAAATCTGACGAATTCTGAGTATGTGTCTGCAACATTTTGAAAATACTTCATTTATTAAAGGATCAAAACAGACAATTTCACCATGTCCTGTCTTATCCCTGACCCCACCAGCTGCTTTGGAGCAAAGGCTTGTTGTTCAACAAGGGAAGCAATTTTCTGCTTGCTTCCTGGTTCTGGACCTTAAACAGCTGGGGCAGAGGATAGATGATTTTTTAAAAGTCATACATATATAACATGTAGGGGGCATTTGAGCTCATGTGTTTACATTTTAGAAATTTCAGGAGCAGGGACCAATGGGGAACTTGACCATTCCAATTCTGACAAGGGACAATTTCTTGTTCCCAAATCTCAGGTTATCGGGCCATCAGTGAGTGAAATTCAACTTTGGCTCCATGCAAGAGAGAGACTGACTAGCCTAGTATGTCCAGAGAAAGGTGACTAAAATCATCAAAGGTCTAGAAATCATACCCTTTGAAGACTGGCTTAAATAACCTAGAAGTTATGTTTAGCCTGCAGAAGAGAAGGGTGAGAGGAGATATGATGGCCATGTTCAAATATTTGAAAAGATGTAATAAGGAATAGGGAGCTGGTTTGTTTTCTGCTGCCCTGGAGTCTAGGACTCAGAGCAATGGGTTCAAATTACAGGAAAGGAGATTCTGCCCAAACATTAGGAAGATCTACTTGAATATAAGAACTGCTCAGCAGTGGAACTCTCTGCCTCAGAGTGTTGTGAAAGCTCCTTCATTGGAGGCTTTTAGACAGAGACTGGATGTCCATCTGTCTGGAGTGCTTTGATTGAGCTTTTCCTGCATGGCAGGGGGCTGGATTGGATGGCCCATGTGGTCTCTTCCAATTCTATATTCTATTATTCTACAGTGTGAATTTGGTAAATTTATAGAAATCCCATTGATTCATGGAGCCTATTTTAGTTGACTCTAAGGGAATTCACCCCAAAATATGGGAGGGATGCTGCTGTCCCAGACTATTGTCCTTTCCATCTAATAATACAGTAAACAGAAATGTGTTTTCAACAGAGACCATAGGTCCAAACAGCTGTAACTAGACCAATAAACAGATACTCCAGAAAGTCGTTGATCAAGAAGCCTACACATACCTGTGAGGATCTTGTTGGTGTCAGAAGGACATAAGTCGAGGGCCAAGATACCAGGGATGCTGGCGCTGTGCAGTCCCTGTTCGAAAGCAACAGTGTTGGCATTAATACTAGCAAGCTTGATGAGGGAAACACTGCTATTTAATGTCATCATTAAGGGAAGAGAAGATCTTACAAAAAGGGGTGTCCCTAGGCAGTTAGCTTTATCTGTTTTTGCCCCTGAAACAAGCAAATTTCTTTTTGATTTGACAAGAATCTGAAACAGATCTATCTTTGCATACTCAAGTCTGCAGCATCATGCAATCCACCACCATGTGCAAGAAAACCCCTAGGAATCCCAATATCAAAGCAAGAACATGACACTTTAGTGTAAGCAAACATGAAGTTACTTCAACAAATAAGGACCATGGGAGAAAAACTGTATAATCATACTAGTTTGGTCTTGGACAAAGAAACATCATATACTCATGATTGATTGGGTGGCTTTAATGAAGGGGAGCATGGCCCTGTGTCCCTTTGGGGAGCGGGATATAAAAGCAGCAGCAGCATCATTTTCAAGACTTAAGCAGATGAAGAGAGACGGCTGATTGAAAAGTATAAGTCCATTTGGGTCTTTTTAGACCACAATAGCCCATTTAACATAACTGGCAATACAATCAATACACACATCTGTGAATCTTCATGGTGCTTTTGTAAATTAATTCAGATGTTTTATGTTCATGTTTTATGTAAGTTATAATTTTTGATTTTTATTTAAGTTATAGTTGCTATGTTTAAGATGTATTTGATATGGGGTTATTCTGGGTTATTATATCTGTATTTATTGTCATTGAATCTGCCCTGAATTCCCCAGGGGAGATAGGGTGGAACATAAAGTTTTATTACTATTATTATTTACAAGTATGGCAGTTGGTAACTTGGAGGTCTCATATTGATAACGTCGCTTTAAATCTAAGAAGACTTGACAGCTATGAAGGAAAAGGCTGAGCAAACTTGAATAGAACCAGACAATCAATAGGTTATGGGATGTTTTGAAGGGAGGCCTATGGTGGGGGATGCATTAAAACCTAGAAGCATGTTAGAGCAGCGAGGAAAGACTGGTTAGAAAGAGTGGGAGTATTAAGATATCAACAAGGTTTTGAGAATGTGGAAACAGTTAAGAAAGTTCATATTTATCTTAAATGTTGTATCATAAATGTAATTATTTAATTGAGACCTTTGGAACAATGACGATGCAACGGAAACCGATTTCAATAATGAGATGCTGAGTTTGTATTTATATTTTTAACTGTAATTTTAGCTTTTATATGACTGTTTTATTAAGTGTTACGTATTTTATCTGTGGGCATTCACACTCAAGTCGCCTTCGGGCTGAGAGGGGCGGTATTAAAATATAGTAAAATAAATAAATAAATAAATAAATATATTACTGATTTTGTTTTTTACAACTGTGACTGGTGCTTTTTTAAAAGGAATTGATAAGGGAAGTGCTCACACTTTGCCTCCCTGAACCCACTGATCAGCACAGTCACTTGTCCAAAACAGTGGTCACCTTGAGACCTAAATTCAGGAAGGATCCTTGGGGTAAAAGATTGTGATGATTAATAGGAACTGAAGAGGTGGAACTGTGGGGCTAGTCTGGACCCCATCACAACAGCACAATACAAAACAGGCTTCCAGATCATGGCCACAATTTACTCACCACATGTGAGGCCACCTGGCGGTATCTGCTTAGTTCTTCTGGCTTTACCAGCTCCTCTGGCACAGTCTTTCCTCTCTGCCAAAAGGATAAGACAACATTCAGTCATAGAGTCCCATCAACTCAGTACAATAAGCTGCACCTCTGTAGTTTTCATTAAAACAGAGTATCTACACACAAATCAACGCACCAGAATCAGTTGACACTCTCTTTCTGGACAATAAGCTTTTTAAAGAAGCACTCACCTTTTTACGCTCCGTGGTCAACACTGTGGCTTTGTCTTGGAGCTGCAAGAGAGAACAGCATTAAAAGAAGCCAATTCAAAAATTCGTATTTTAGCAGACAGATGGACAGAATAATGTTAGGTAGAAAGTCAGAATGCTGTAGAAATGTCAGAAGTGTTTTATAAACATAGCCAATATATATAGAGAGAGAGGGGGGGAGGGAAATTGGATGGAAAACCATCAGCCATTTATTTATTTACATCATTTATATTCCGCCCTTCTCACCCTGTAGGGGACTCAGGGCGGATCACAATGCACATATACAGGCAAACATTCAATGCCATAGACATACAACATATACAGACAGACGAGCTACACAATTGGTCGAGAACTCACCCCGACCCGGGCAGGCCTCAAACTCATGGACCTTCTGGTCAGTAGAGATCTTATGCAGCTGACTCCCAGCCAGCTGCGCCACATTCCCGGTGCAAGAATTCATTAAAAATAAAAATATAGTAAAAATAAAAAGCCATAGGGTTTTGTACCTTCTGGATAATTTCTGGAGTCATTCCTGCCAGCTCTCCTAGATCCATTGGTTCACCAGCACCCTAAACATGGAAAGGAGCCAGTTAGTCCAGAGAAGAAAAAGAAAAAATGAAGCAAGGGCTCAACAGAAACATATGTGTAGCTCACCACTGCATTGGGCTGTGCTGAAGGCACAGCCTGGGGAACAATGAGACCAGCCTGGGGCTTCAGAGTTGCCAAAGCTGTGAAAAAACACACAACACAATTTGGATGGTTAAAAAGACAGCTGTCACAACAAACTCCTTCCTCTGCAAATTACCCAAAAAGTATACCATCCATTGAGGTTTTACCTTCTCTCGCAGCAGTGACTTCTTTGGTGAGACGGGCAATGACACGGCAGGCAGCATCATGCTGGTAGAGGGCATGAGACAGTTCCTGGCGCGTGGTCTGCAGTTGCTGGCGCAGAGTGAAACTGTGGAGCATGACAGCATCCTAAAACAGGTAGGTTAGTCTATTAGTGTATTTACAATATGCGGATCATGTTCCCACATTAAATAATAAAACAGATTCATCATCAAATAGTATACTCATTTATGCAGCACATTTACTTTTTGTCCTCCTGTTTGCACAAATAGAACAGAAACCAGAAACTGAAACCTTCATTATCTGCATGTGGAATTCTGAACTGTCATTTTTGAATGACAGAACATATAAGCTGACACTAAATTCTCAATTCTTGTTACATTACAGACCCTGGCTTGATGGGTATCCTGTTCATGTGACTGGGAGAACCAAAGCAAAAGTAAATGGGCTGCAGGAACTATCACATGTTTCTCACATTATAGCAAACCAGGATAGTTTATTACATATAAATGTGGCCACCTGACAAGCAGCCCATATTTTACCAAAGTTGGAGTAGTTTCTTAAATGTCTGCATAGGAAGCCAATCAATTTTACTTTAGAGGCAAGCTACTCGTAGTTCAAGAGCTTCCTTCCTTGCTACCAAAGTTTCCCAATTCAGCAGGACCTTACTTTCTATCACTCTATGCACCCTATTGTATTGTACTCTAAGCAAATCTCAAAGCTCAGCACACCTGAAGCTAAGGAAAAGTGCTTTAAGGCACAGAAAACTTTTCAGTTACTTCATTTTTGAAAATAGAGAAAAGGGTTCTGCCACATAATATTGAAGGGAGAAAAAGAAAAAAAACTCACCCATTCATCCTGAAGTGCTTTAAGGATGGCTGGAATACTAGTAGCAGAAGGTGGCTTAGGCCGAATTGGGTGGGCAACTGTAAGTGACAGGTACATGGAAGTATTAGAAATAATTCCCCATATCAATTATCTTGTTTCATAAGCCTACCACAAAACTGCTAAGAGCAGGATGCCTTACACATACCAGCATCTTATAAGCCAATTAACACCACCTACAGTTGCAGTGAACACATGTCCCTATCAACTCTGTGATGCCAATCAGGCAGGATAAAAAACATACAGAGGGAGCAGAAGGATAAAATGCAGAGGAGGGTACATATAAACCTTTTAAAATGTGGTAAGGGGATCCAGACAGAAAAGAGAGAACCAAAGGAAAAAAGTAGCTAAAATTTCTAAAGAGAGAAGATAATTTGATGTGGCTTTCAGTTTTGCACACAATTATTTGGTTAGAAACAATGAACAAACGGATCTATTAAGTAACCTATTTGTCCAATTCACATACCAATCTAGTTTTAGGACTTTAGAAATTGTCCTATAAAGCCAAAGAACTGCTGCTGAGGATACATTTCCAGACTTCATGTGGATATATGAGAACATGGATAATAGCAAGCCCTCTGGATCAAGAATACCATATATAAAGTCTGGTGGATCACTGGGCCAAGAATACCATAAATTCTCCATGGAGGGCCTAGAAAATGCCTAGAGATGACATGCTTTGTCGAATGTGGATAAATGAAACCACGGATATTCGTCCAACTGATATGTGGGTCATGCTGTTTTTTGAAACAACAAAACGAAGAACACTGTATCTAACAACCCCTATAAGGTTTTGGTTTAGGTAGTTTTCTCTATTTATCCTTCCACTAGATGTCAAGTTTCAAATATCCACTCCAAGAAAAAGTAAGATTAAGAATTCCATACTCCACATATCAAACCCATGAGAGACTTGATTCTAGCTTTTCTGGCTCTCTTCACCTTTGATATCTATGAGCTGTTCTTCAGACAGTGGCTGATTGTTCACTGGGTCAGTTCCATTCTCTGCAATATACTTTTCAATCAGTCTTCGCTCATAAACGTGGTTTGAGACTGGAGATACACAGGGATGCTCTGGCACCTCATTTGAAACTGCAAGAAAAAGAAAATACAGCTAACAACAAACAAGTCGCATAGAAGATCACATATGTCACAGAGTTTCAGAGGATTGAAAATATTGATGTGCCAAAGAAAATCTAACATTGCATTTCATAAGAACTCAAAGTAAACCCTGATGTCTAATAACCTTTCAATGCACATACTTCATTGTTTTCCATATACACTTGTATAAAAACATGAGCTGGAAGTCTTACTCACAAAACTAAACTTACTGCCAAATTATTTTGGCTTTGCCATTCTGGGAACAACTGTATAAACTCTGAAAAAGATATCTTCCATGAGTGTAATCACATGCTACTTGTTAATTCCTGCATAAGCAGACATGATTCCCAACACTATGGACTCAATTGGACAACTTTCCAGACAATCAGGAAGAAGCCTTCTCCAGATCCTAGCATTAGGAAAATCACATCCCCACTCTGTGCACTGAAACATGAATAAGCCTTCAACCAGACTGAACAAAATGCCTATTAAAATATCCCTTGCAGATGTCTGTACATCTACTAAACATACACTAGACACACCATGTCTCTATATGACTAAATCTTTGGCTGAATGTCAATGTAAATGTTGAAATGAGTGAGACTTTAGTCACAATGATCGGTTATGATGTCAACTGGACTTGAACTAACTTACTCTGGCTCAATTGGATGTCTAAAATGCATTATTCAATGCAGTAGGTTTCAATGTGGGTTCCAAGAAAGTCCTAAGGCACCTTGGAAAACTATCAGCGCAGCCTCAAAACAAAGATGATTGATTAGGGCATTAATTAGGGCATTTAGGACTAAATATTATAAAGGCACGAGCTCTGAGCTTGGAAACTGTGGAGGATCCACCCTGATTAGCACTTGGATTGAAGACCACAAATGAATACCAGGTACTATAGGCAATATTTCAGAGGAAGAGACTGCCGAAATCATCTGAATAGTCCTTGCCTAAGGAAACCCTTTAGTGTATATGAATAATCAAAAACAAGAGAAAAGCTATTCCATAATTTTCACTATTATGGAACAACTGTTTTTGATATTTGCCATGCTGTATCTGTACAGTGCAAAGTTGTGATTAGAAAACGATTTAGATTTTCATAATCAGAAAAGAGAATGCACTACCTGACTGAAACAATTTACAAAGACTGCAGGCTTAAGAGGCACAGGTCATGTTTGTAATTACACCCACGGATTATTCTTATAGCCTCATGATGCAGAATTTGAAGCACAATCACATAATGGAGCATTTACCCAATTATACATCCATTCAGGACAGACTACACTGCAACTGCAAGATTATTTCTCAACTCAGCAAGCTTAGATCCACCCAGCTGTGAACATAACATCTGTGCTACTTCACTGTACTTGCTAATTTTGCATAACTCCACGGCTTTGTGGCATATTTTATTCCTTCTTTAGCAACACATAGAGATGATCACTGGGTTGTTATGGTCTGCAAAGAATCTATTTAACTTAAAGAAATGCATAAAGACACACAGCTCAGAAATCTTAAAGCTTATGTTTCATCATGGGATCTTTTAAGGGACAACATACAGTACAAGGTAAGAAATTTTACTAAGGCTTTCATGTTCAGACTGTAAAGTAATAAATGCAATTGGGAAAGTTATACATTTAAACAGAATCTAAAATTAAAAAAATAAGTGAAGAATCACCAAAAAAGAAACATGGCACCATCCAAAGGATTCTTGGTGCATCCCTGAAGACATATTTCACAGTACATTATCTTAAAGAGGTATTTCCATTATGGCAATCAACTGAGAGTAAAGTCTGATGAACAGGCGGATTAAGATGGGGAATCAAAAGCAGATGCAAGTTGAAAAGAAAAAAAGAATGCCTTCATAATCTTGAGATCCTTGTCTTATTGCATGCTTTAAATTACAGTAAAATGAGCTTATAACTCATTCAGATCAAATGTGTTCTAGTAACTGTTGAGCTTAGTCTTGAGATAAAGGAGGTTCACACAATCTATTTCCACACAATGAATGCAGGGGGCCAATAGGCTATTCTTGCACATAACTATCACCAGGTAATACTGCCACACATCCCTGAATAGTTATTTGGGGTTCATTTGAAGGCAAGGTTCCTTCCTCATGTATTGGAGCTTTTTGATGAACAACAGACGTTTAGTAAGGGCATATGAGAACAAAGTCCCATTCAAGCACTCATTCGGCACTCCAATGTCCGGGGCCCTCCACGGTCCACTCAGGCGGGAGTTCCAGGGGAAGCCTCCCCTCTGCAAAGCAGCCGGGATGCTGAGGAGCTCGGGCTCCATAGAAACGGGCACAAAGGACGAGGCCAGGCGCCTTACTTAACCTTTACACAAGTCTCTATGGACATGCGCCCCACAAGTGCGGCCCTTTGGCTCCCCCCCTTCACCCCGAACAGCCCAGCCTGGCCCTCCTCCTCCTCCGGCCAACTCCATGAAGGGGAGGAAAGGCACGGGAAGCGGCCGGAAGGGGAATGGAAGCGGTTCACTCACTGGAGCATATGAGGGACATGGCGAGCGCCTCCTCGACATGGGCCTGAGGGCTGCTTCCGGGCCACTAGAGCGAAGGGGAAAGTTCTGCTTCCGGTCGCCTTTCAACTCGAGCTGCTGCTGCTGCTGCTGCTGCAGCGCGCGCGGGAGAAGGCTGCCCCGGCCGGAAGTTGGACCCCCCTCCAACTTTCCTCGGCGCGTGCGCTGCCGACGCCGCGAGGCCTAACGTTCCAGCGAAGAGCGACAACTTCCGGTTTGGGCTGAGGGTTCCATCAACTACAGCCCCCAGCATGCACCTGGGACACCACATCGCGCCTTTAAGAGGCCAGCCGCACGGCAAAACGCTACAATTCGCTCAATCCTGTGGGATCCTGGGATTTGTAGTTTGTTAGGGCAAAGTAGCGCTCTGGCAGAAAATAGAGTATTTCTCACCAAACGACAAAGCCCAGGCACCTAGAGCTTTTAGCCGAGGCTGTTCATGTCACTATCCTGCAGGAAGCCAAACAATACACCAGAGGGAGCTACCCGTGCTTGATCTCCGAAGCTAAGCAGGGACAGCCCTGGTTGGTGCTTGGATGGGAGACCGCCGAGGAATACCAGGCACCGTAGGTTATATTTCGGAGGAAAGAACGACCCAAACTACCAAGAAGAAACCTGCCAAATCCGTGGGGTGGTTTGAAGGCGCTCACGGGCGTGGATTTAAACGTTAGGCCTATGTCTTCAGTTGCCTCTTGAGCCTCCAGTCCCCCTTCTTACAGAGACGTTAAGGAAACAAAGGGAGAAGGGTAGGATTTTTGTGCAAAGTGTGTTTGGACAACAAGGGGGGCGAAGAAGGTAAAAGAGCGTGTTTGCCCTAACTCCATGGCTTAAAATGAGAGCTTCTCAGCATGTCAGACCACAGAACATGACACTTCTACATGTAGCTGCGCTTTGCAATTCAGAGTTTACGGTTTAGAGAGATAGTTGTAATCTGAGGAGAGTCCTGCAAGGGGAATTTGCTGCTGCCGAGTTCGAAATATGGAGGCCCCGTGAATATGACACTGCTAGAGTTTAAAGCAAGGGTCCTTAAACTAAGGCCCGAGGGCCAGATACAGCCCTCCAAGGTCATTTACCTGGCCCTCTCTCAGGGTCAACCTAATTCTGAAATGACTTGAAAGCACACAACAACAACAATCCTATCTCATCAGCCAAAAGCAGGCCCACACTTCCCATTGAAATACTAATGTTTAAATTTGTTAAAATTGTTCTTCATTGTAATTATTGTATTGTTCTAAGTGTTTTTTTGCACAACAAATAAGTTATGTGCAGTGTTCATAGGAATTCATTTATGCTTTTTTTCAAATTATAATCCAGCCCTCCAACAGTTTGAGGGACTGTGACCTGGCCCTCTGTTTAAAAAGCTTGAGGACCCCTGGCTTAAAGAGTAGGCAAAGCTGTGCCTGGGGATTATTTATTTATTTATTTGCCCTATTTATATCCCGCCTTTATCAACCCCACAGGGGACTCAAGGTGACTTACACACGGAGTTGTAGTTCTCTGGCGGAGCATTTAAAAGCCCCCTTCCCTAAACTACAAGCCCAGCAACCAATTCATGTCACCCTTCTTAAATGAACTGGGAGCCCCCAACTACACCGACTATTTAATGCAGTTTCAAATTAGTATTGAAGAAAATGCTTGCAATAATCAGAAAAGAACCCCCCCCCCCCCCAAGAGGCCTGGTTTAAATAATTTGAATAAATCTGCAATGATAAGTCAAAGGACAAGTCTCAAAAATATATCATATTTGATTAACTGTTTTACCTTGTGTCACATTTTGCCCAGCTGTGGCTCATATGTCGTTTTATTGTATTCTTAGATGTGTTTTATTGTGTTTTAATGTGTGTATGTATGATTGCTTTTATGATTATGCCTTCCGGGAAGGGCGGCCGATAAGTATGAATAAATATAAATAAATAAATAAATAAATAAATATCAGACAATTCAGGAAGCAAAATTGGATTGTTGAATGGATTGAGATTAGTATGGGAAACAGATTTAGGGTTTAAACCAGGCCTGGGCAAACTTCGGCCCTCCAGGTGTTTTGGACTCCAACTCCCACAATTCCTAACAGCATAATGGCTGTTAGGAATTGTGGGAGTTGGAGTCCAAAACACCTGGAGGGCCGAAGTTTGCCCAGGCCTGGTTTAAATAGAAGAGAAAATAGAACTCAATATGGAAAATCCAATCTTATAAATCAATCTCAACACAACTGAAATAAAATGCTCTGAAAATTATGCATAGATTGTACTATTATCCACTCAAACTACGTAAAATTAATAGAATCTTTATTTGGAGAGTAATATGGGATTGGAGCCACATGTGGCTAATGTGCCTAAAGAATGGAGATCCTGGGAGGAAGTGCGATCATGGATAAGCCAAATATTTGGGGGGGGGGGGGGAGGCACTTCAGGGGAGCTCTATTCATGATTTCTGGGTACTGTTTCATTATCCCGGTGGGGGACATCAGGGGGCACTAGAGAGACAAGGACAGTCCATTTTATGGGAGTGGAAGGTGGGTTGAAGGAGGAAAACCATTTCCTCCTGTTTTCCTGTTACACCCCCCCCCCCTCCCCAATCTATGTCTCTATTGTGGAAGCAACACAAATGTGATATGGGAAGGAGAGAAGGGAAATATCCAGTCATAATGTGGAAAATAGATTTTTCTCCTTCAACTCCCTCCCTCCCCATAAAATAGACTATCCTGGATAACGGAACAGTGCCAATTTGGGTATTCAAATGTAAGGATAAGGATCAGTGGTAAATAAAAATCCGATACTGCTCCTGTTCTGTGCCACAAGACTCAACATTGTGACAACAACCTCTGAGGATGCCTGCCATAGATGCAGGCGAAACGTCAGGAGAGAATGCTTCTGGAACATGGCCATACAGCCCAGAAAACTCACAGCCACTCAGTGATTCCGGCCTTGGAAGCCTTCGACAACCCAAAATAAAGCAAAACACTTGGAGAATGGAGAGGAAGAACTGAGGCTGGATCTACATTGCCATTATATGGTCAGCGTATCGTTCATTCAATACGAATTTGGTCCTTCTGACCCCAGCATTCCTGGCTGCCTGGGATTTGAAGTCCAAGAAGTGGGAAGGCCCAAAGGTAAAGCGTGAGGCGCTTCCCCCGCTCGGACTGCATTTCCCGTGATGCATTGGGGTTCAGAGCTGGATTCGAACGTTCGGCCAGGGCGAGGGTTAACCCCTTCCTTCCCGGCAGAGAGCGAGGGAGGCGCCCGCTCGCTCCTCGCTTCGCCTCTGGCCAATCGCCGCTCCGCCTCAGTCCTGCGTCAAGGCTGCTTAATCCCCTCCGGCGTGGGATCCGCACTGAGTGCTGGGCGTCCTCTTAGTGCGGATCCTCCGGGGTTTGGAAGCAGAACCGCAATCCTTACTTTTGAGCCATTGGGAGAGACGTCAAGCTTTGTCTTAGGCTTCACCTCGTGGACCAGCTTCTTTTGGGGGAAGAAGAAGGTGAACTTTGGGTAAATCTTGGGACTTTAAAAAAAAAAGTTGGGGCAGCACTATTTCTATTTTCTCTGTAGGGGTGTGGTTGCTGCTCTTCTATTGGGAAGAGGGGAAAGAGCCCCCAAAACTTACATTTTTGGGGGGCTGCAAAAACAACAACTCAATGTGGTGGGTTCTGCCAGTTGTAGTCCCAATAAGTTACTTTTTCCCAGTTGTAGTCCCAAGAAGTCATTTCCCCCCCAAAATAAGTTCTCTTGGGGTGAATCCACACTGTGGAATTGATGCAGTTCAACACCACTTTGACTCCCCTGGCTCAGTGCTATGGAATGCCTGTGGTTTGTAGCTTAATGAGGCAGAAAAGACCCTGCAAAACTACAACTCCCAAGATTCCAAAGTGTATTCACTCTGCAGTGTAGCTAAGGCATGGTCAAACTTGGGCCAACCAGGTGTTTTGGACTTCAACTCCCACAATTCCTGGCCTCAGGCCCCTTCCTTTCCCCCCTCAGCCGCTTAGCGGCTGAGGGGGAAAAAGAAGGGCCTGAGGCCAGGAATTGTGGGAGTTGAAGTCCAAAACACCTGGTTGGCCCAAGTTTGACAATGCATCCAAAGAAGCGGCTTAAGCGGCTGAGGGGGAAAAGGAAAGGGCCTGAGGCCAGGAATTGTGGGAGTTGAAGTCCAAAACACCTGGTTGGCCCAAGTTTGACAATGCATCCAAAGAAGCGGCTTGAGGGGGAAAGGAAAGGGCCTGAGGCCAGGAATTGTGGGAGTTGAAGTCCAAAACACCTGGTTGGCCCAAGTTTGACAATGCATCCAAAGAAGCCAAGGGCTGAGGGGAAAAGGAAAGGGCCTGAGGCCAGGAATTGTGGGAGTTGAAGTCCAAAACACCTGGTTGGCCCAAGTTTGACAATGCATCCAAAGAAGTAACTTTTCCCACCTCTTAGTAAAAGAAGCTCTTGGTTTTCTGCTTATTTTGTAACCTCCACATGCTTTGATGTTTTGTAAAGGTATGCTATTAGGGAGACATGCAGCCTTGCAGATGTTGCTGGCATGCCACACAGTCTCTTTCTCACAGGCTAATGCAGTGCTTGCCGTTGCAGTGATAAGGTTTCTAAAGGGCCACGTGTTCCTGCTCTTCTGTCTCTGGGGGAAAAAACCTACTTGGCAGTGTAGTTGTGGGGCTGGGCTAGTGTTTTAAAATAGTGCTGCCTCATTTGGTTCCCACATAAGACATGTGCATGGGTGTTGGCTTTTTTCTTCTTCTTCTCTGTATAATTCGCAATTCCTTTTCAACACAGGCTTATATTTCTACATGTTTTACAGCATAATAAGTCTCTGGACTGCATGCTTTTTAATATTGTAGATTTTCAGTTAACCGGCACCCAATGGGTATAGTTAGATGTCTATAAATGTAGTTTCTGGCTGCTTGAGAGGTACTATTGAAAATAGGCCTAGCAAATGCGAGGGTTGAATGAAAAGTAACACCACCACCCTTGTAACTCCTCAACAGATGGCAGCAGGCATGTAGCAGGGGGAGGGGCTTGAGGGGCTTCAGCCCCCCCCCTCCTGAAGGGCTTCAGGGGCTTCAGCCCCCCTCCTTCAGCCCCCCCCTTCCTGAAATTCTCAGGGTGGTCCGCGAGAAGGCCTTACTGGTACATTATTTAAACTGTTATGTTTATTCATATCATGATCTGATCACCATGCTCAATATATCCCATATGCATGGGAATCAAAATCCTGGCTACGGGCCTGGATGGCAGTACTGGTGTGTGGCAGGTACTGGCTTGTTCAGTAGACTTTCCTCTACAGTTCCATTTGGCCAGAAAGCCTTAGCATTGAACGGTTGTATTGTTAAAGTGTGAAGTATGATGGAACCCTGCGCAGACGGTCGGTCAATGCGACTTAAGCAACGTGCAGTCATTAAATTGACAGCAAAAGGTTTCACCCCAAAGGAGATTAATCAGAGAATGCAAGCTGTTTATGGTGATTGCGTTGATGTGAGTATTGTGTGTTGTTGGGTGGATGAAGATGTTGAGAGAACTGTGAGACGCTGGTTGCAGAAACAGAGTGTCAACTTCTTCCGTGATGGCTTCAGAAAACTTGTTAATTGTTGGCAGAAATGTAACCAATTGTCTGGTTATTATGTGGAAAAGTGAATAGTGTTGGTTAAAGAGCACATTCTAAGGATTATTTCTGTGTTTGATTTATTAAAATATTCCCATCCAAACCCAAGTAACAAAGGTGGAGGCATTACTTTTCATTCAACCCTTGTACTATACCTCCAAACTATAGCATAAGCTTTGTATTGACTTGATATTGAAATTTTTTACAATTTTTACCCTTCGCGTTTGGCCCAGCTCACCCTTGTTTGATTCTATTAGCATTTTATATTTTGTTTCTATTATGTTGTTGTTATTTTATTGCATTACTACGGTATGTTGTTGTTAAGCATTTCTATTTGATGTTATCTGTTTTGTATGTACTTTATTTTCCTTTATTGTAATTATTTGAGCTTGGCCTCATGTTAGCCACCCTAAATCCCTTAAAGGAGATGGTGGTGAGGTATAAATAAAGTTTATTATTATTATTGATATTAAAATACAGTTTGTTTGTTGTGTCAGAAACAAATCAAGAACACAGTTATAATGTTCAAAAATCCACAAAGTTAAAAACTTGGCATTATGGTAAATTTCCTTTGACCAGAAGCTGGTCACTTAAAGTGCCTCTGTGGTTTGCTCTTCTCCACACTCATATGTTGTGGACTCCACTTTGTAGCTCCATTTCTTAAGGTTGGCTCTGCATCTCATGGTGATAGGCACAGTCTGTTCAGTGCCTTCCAAATCACCCAGTTTTCTATGTGTCCAGGAGGGAGTTTCTCATCCAGTATCGGCCACTGATTGAGGTTCCTGGTTTTAGCCTGCCACTTTTGGATTCTCGCTTGCTGAGGTGTTCCTGCTAGTACAGTGATTCTCAGCCTGTAGGTTCCCAGGTGTTTTGGCCTATAGCTCCCAGAAATCGCAGTCAGTTTACCAGCTGTTAGGATTTCTGGAAGTTGAAGGCCAAAACATCTGGGGACCCACAGGTTGAGAACCACTGTGCTAATATATTTGTAGATTATAGGAAGCTGTTTTATGCTGGCTGATATCCGAACAGAGAATGGGCCGAAGATGTCAATGCCTTGGTTCTTTCATTACTGGCTGCTACTCCCCAACGGATATCAGGTGGTGCAAGGCCGGCTAAGCAATATACTGTAATTTCTCCAGCCGTATTATAATACAGTAATTAAAAGCAAATGAAGTCAGACTTAACTTAATGTGACACAGTTTTTACTGTATTATAAAAACAGGTTTTAGAAAATTCAAATCGTTATTGCTTGGTTGTTTTTTGGGGGGCATTGCCAGATGCTTGAATTATGGTTCACTGAGAGACCATTGTACTGATACTTTATGGTTTTATTAATTTCTGCCTTTTAAATGTGTGAGATATTATTGTGAGAAATCTTTCTGATCAACACTCAAAAAACAGGGGAATTCCAGACAGGAAACAATCAGGGCCAACTTACACTTCCCAACAAAGGATTCCCCCAGGCAGGAAGCAGGCAGCCTTTGAAGCTGCAAGGCTATTTAATGCTAATCAAGGTGGCCAGTTGCAACATTCACGCTTGCCTCAAACAGACAAGAGTCCTTTCTCCCATCCTGGACATTCCACAGATGTATAAACCCCACTTGCCTTGTTTCCAACAAACCTCACAACCTTTAAAGATGCGTGTCGTAGATGGGGGCGAAACGTCAGGAGAGAATGCTTCTGGAACATGGCCAGGAAACTCACAGCAACCCAATCTTTAGGCTTCCTTGGTCCTCCAGATTTTTTTAGACTTCACCACTCAGAATTTCTGAGGATTGACATTATGGGTGGAAAACAACCCAAAACAATCACAGGGCCAAATGTTGATAACCACGGCTCTAAAACTAATCTGGTGTAGTGATTAGAGTATTGACACAGAATTTGTCGGATCCAGGTCCCTTGCGAAACTCACTGAGTGAATCAGGGATAATTACTGTCTCTGAGGCCAACCCACCCCTCAAGCTACTATCTATGATACCTTGATCTAACTAAGGGAAAGCTAGGGTATACATTTGGCAATAGTAAAATTATCCTAGATTATGTTTTAAATAACAACTCTTTGCAGGAAAAAATCTGGAATATAGAGTGGTTTTAATAAACTAATTATTTTAGAGAAATTAGCTCATTAGCAGATTAGCTCGTTAGTCCACATCCCTTGTTGTTTGCACTGCTCTTCATTTGCTAACATAATTTCTTTAAAATCATGGATGATGTAGTGATCATCACAAATAGTATAGTTATTTTGTACTGCTTATATATCAGCCTGTTAGTTCGTAAAACAGGGTTTGATAGAAGATAACTGGGTTTGATAGAAGAGTGCTGGACGGGGTTACACTCCCTCTGAAGTCACAGACCCGCAGTTTGGGGGTCCTCCTGGATTCAGCGCTGACACTTGATGCTCAGGAGTCGGCAGTGGCCAGGAGGGCCTTTGCACAGTTAAAACTTGTGCGCCAACTGCGACCGTACCTCGTGAAGTCTGACTTGACCCTGGTGGCCCATGCCTTGGTTACCTCTAGACTGGATTACTGCAATGCACTCTACGTGGGGCTCCCCTTGAAGATGGCCCGGAAACTTCAACTTGTCCAGCAAGCAGCAGCCAGATTAATAACTGGGGCAAGTTACAGGGAGCGGTCAACTCCCCTGTTTAAAGAGCTGCACCGGCTGCCATTTATTTTCCAGTCCCAATTCAAGGTACAGGTGATCACCTATAAAGCCCTAAACAATTCGGGACTCACCTACCTTTGTGACCAGATCTCCCTCCATGAACCCTCCGCTCCTCGGGGGAGGCCCTCCTGTCGCCCCTGCCAATCACACAGACTCGTTTGGTGGGCACAAGGGAAAGGGTCTTTTCCGCTGTGGCCCCCCGAGACTGGAATTCCTTGCCCAGAGAGATTAGGAAAGCCTCCACCTTGGAGACCTTTAAAAAAACACCTGAAAACCTGGCTTTTCCGCTGTGCCTTTGGAGAGTAATTATTTAATTTCTACCACTGCTCTCTTCAATGCCCCGTTCTTGGAGTCTATCCCCCTCCCGCATGTAAAGGATACTATTCCGCTTATCTCACCCTGAATTTTAGCACTTTACATTTGTGCCCTTGTGATTTTAGATAGTTAGTTGTATACTGTTTTTTATTTATATGTATGTATTTTTATTGTGTTTATTGTTGATGTTCTTGATTTTATTTTGTTGTAATTTGCTGTTTGGGCTTGGCCTCATGTGAGTGGCCCGGAGTCCCCATTGGGGAGATGGGTGTGGGTACAAATAAAGTTTATTATTATTAGCCTACCGCTTTTGGTTTTTTTTCTCACTGTTTTGAATTATGTTTGTAGATCATCTGAGTGTGGTGACAGGAGGTAAAGAGATGTCTGGATACAGCCACAAATCCCTGATGAGACCAGCCTTGGTCCTTGTAATGGTGCTTTTCCTCACCTATGTGGGTGTCACCAGTGCCCAGCACCAGCGGAGTGAGGCCAAGCGAGAGAAACGAGTGGAACCTGACTTTCTGGCCCAAGTGTCTCATACCATAAGGAAGACACTGGAGGATTTGATTGGAAGAGACAACTTCCAAATTCTAAGTGAGGTAAGATCCATATTAATCTGCTTTCGGGTATTTGGCAATAAGTAGCAGTAGCGCATGCATGAATAGAGTTAGACATTTAGGAGGAAAGAGGGCAGATGCTGCGTTGGATCCTTCAGAAGGTTCATGAATACAGCCAGATTGGATGCTGTTCTCTGCAAAACAAACCCAACCCCCCAAAAACTAGTAAATAAGAGTAACAGTAAAGTAAAGGTAAAGGTTTCACCTGACATTAAGTCTAATTGTATCTGACTTTGGGGGATAGTGCTCCTCTCCATTTCTAAGCCAAAGAGCCAGTGTTGTCCATAGATGCCTTCAAGGTCATGTGGCCAGCATGACTGCATGGAACACTGTTAAGAGTAATACTCTAGAGTCTAGCCTTAATCCTTTCTCACTGGTTTTCTGTGTCATGTTATTATAACATGGGGAAATATTTTGATATGTATAATCTTGTCAGAATCTTTCACTCAGTTAATTCACCTTCTAATCTAATCACCTGACTCTGGCATGGCCAGCCTGAGCTCCCATGTGGAAGGCTGAAGGAAGAGGATAGAGATGGACTATAATATGCATATGCCAGTCTAGAATATAAAATATGTAAGACCTATCAAGTCGATGGGGTTTGTAAAAGGAAATTTATTTTTCAAATCAAGTATCAATTGGTATGTTTTAAAATGGGGATTCAGTGACAAGAGTTGACGCAGTAACATGCAAAGACAATTAGCTATTGTTTGGCTACAGAAGACCACCTCATGTAATAAAAACTGTAGTACAATTATTGGTCTTTTTTGGCAGCTGCACAATAAATTATCTTCCTAGTTTCACAGTACTAGCCAGAAACCCCTTAGTTCAACCTACTTACGTTACGTTCCTTCCTCCTTTTACAAACAAACAAAAATGTTAGACCTATGCTTTCCATTTGTCTTACAAGACCATGGTACATCTCCCCATTAGATCAGTACATTGTCATCTTAGCTTGTTCCTTAATTTCTTCACTTTCAGCATCTGCAGGGTCTCGATTGCCCTAACTGGTTAGTACTGGAGAATGCGATTATTGTGTGGGAAAGCTCCTTTGAGTTCTGGGAGCTTGTAGCTGAGGCCCCTTCCACACAGCTGAAAAAAACCCCACATTTTCTGCTTTGAACTGGAATGTAGGGCAATGTGGATTCAGATAATTCAGTTCAAAGCAGATATTGTGGGATTTTCTGCCTTGATATTCTGGGTTATATGGCTGTGTGGAAGGGCCCTGAGCAGACTAATGAAGAATTTATTTATTTATTTTATTTACCCTATTTATACCCCGCCTTTCTCTACCCCAACGGTGACTCAAGGCGGCTTACAAATAGCAATTATCCAATGCCTTAAACACATACAAACATGAAGCTTGAAATCAATTGAATTAAAAATAATACATAGGAAACATTTAAAAATTACATTCAGTATTCTTCTATGTCGGTGTCTCTCTTCTTGCAGAGTCTCTCTTCCGCCCTCTGGGTAGTGTCGTCTGGTATCTCTTCAGCTTTGTTGGTTGTGGCTCGAGTGTCAGGGCAGTTCCTTACTTCCTTTGGGATGGCAGGTAAGTGACCAAGAAGAAAGGAAAAACAGTTGAATGAGACACTTTATGCTCACATGTTTACCAACACTGCAAACATAAATCAGGTCGTAAATCTATACTTACTGCTAAATTCAGTGGGGATTCTCATGGAAGTAACCAAGGCTTAAAACAGAGTGTCTGGACAATCCTATAAGGATTATAAGAAAAGCCATGCTGGCTCAGACAAAAATCTGTCTAATACTCGATTTTACATAATGGCCAACCAGATGTCTGTGGGAAGCCCATAAGCAAGACACTTCATGTTTCCCAGTAAGTGACCTGGAGAAGCACACTGCCTCCAACCCCAGAGATAATACATAGCCATCATAACTAAAAGCCATTGATGCATTTTCTCATTTTAAAGCTGGCTGGGTTAATTTATTTATTTTATTTCATTTGTTTTATATCTCTCCCTCATTGTGGCACAGAGCTCCACAGTTTAATTATGTTCAGTGTGGTTTAATTATGTGTGGTGTGAAGCAGTGCTTTGTTATATCTGTCCTGATTCTCCTACCACCCGGATTCTCTCAATAACACAATGAGAGAAGAGGGAACAGCTCTTCCTACCCACTTTCTCCTAGCCTATCATATCTACTGTACAAATTGTATGCATCTCAACAAGTTTTCCTTAGAAGTTGATAGAGACATTCTTTAATCCAGCATTAGTACTTGTCCTTCACGTTATTATGTTCTTGGCTTAGAAAATAATTATGATTGTCAGTGATTTGTACTGAAGGGGTTTTTGTTTTATGATCTCCAAAAGATGGTCTTGATATTTCCTTCTTTCAGCAGAAAAGTGTCCCTTGTTCTCCAGTTTGTGCCCCAATGCTAAATACATTTATCTGAAGGGAATTTCCCCGAGTTTATTGAGGCTGATTTCAGTCTTGGGACTGTTTCCTTATTGTAGTAGCACTGTTTCCTTAAGAATATAAACAAAATATCAATGTATTTTAGCATATGCCTGTGTAGTGGACTTGATCCCTATGTAAGCCGCCCTGAGTCCCTTCAGAGAGATGGTGGTGGGATATAATAATAAAGTTGTTGTTGTTGTTATAGTGATTATCCAGTACGTGTTTCTCACAAGTAAATAATATCACTAAAGGGTCTGTACTTCAAAGTGTGTGATTTCAGTACTGTACTGGAATTTGCTGCTGTAAAATGTTTGAAAGCACCTGGGGCCCATTCATACAATACAATTATAGTAATATATTCCACTTTAATGCTGTGCCAACATCTCATGGGATTCTGGGATTGGCAGTCTAGGGGCTGGTATTTAGAATTCCCAGCCATAGCACTCTAGAGCCTCACCAAATTGCAAGCCCAGGGATTTCATGTGATGTTGCCAAGACACTTAAAGTGGAATACATTTATGTAGCATGAATGGGACCCAGATTCTATACGTATTACGCCATGTACCAAGAAGAGCAAAATTTGTATGAGCAGAATTGGTTTTATGCCTAGCTTAGAAAAAATATTTTTTAATATATTGCGCTCAGACTTCCCCAGCCACCATGGCTCCTTCTTTCTGGAACTATAATCCAGTAAACTGTGAAGACATTTTTCCAACCTGCATTTGAAGAAAGATGTGAGGCTCCAGTATTGGCCAATAATAACTATAGTAAGAGAGGGAGTTCATTACAGGAGATATGTTTTGCTCTGGATGTTGGTGACACCTCAACACAACCTGCACGAAATGGAATGGCACCATTTAAATTGAGTCCATATAATCCCTTGGTTGTTTCCATTGTCTTCCAGGCGACCATTTGACCCAGTTCCTGAAACGGAGCCCGGATGAGGTCCAGACGCTGCTGCTCTGGGGCTTGGCTGCTCTGATCGGTTACTGGCTGCTGTCTCTGGTGCTGAGCCTCTTGGTTGCTTTCTTGAGCCGCATCATGTGGGGCCTTAAAGTGGTGCTCTTTGGGAGCTGCTTTATGTTCATCGTCTCCTCGGTGCCTGACCGCTCTGTGCAGATACTGCTTCTGTTGGCCCTGCTCACACTCTATGTCCTTCTGGGTTGGCTGAGCGGCTCCCACAACTCTGGCACGCGGCTGGAAGCCAAAATCCGTGGCTTGGAGCGCCAGGTGGAGGAGCTGCAGCGCAGGCAGAGGCGATCGCCCAAGCATCTGGATGACGAATGAGCTCAGAGGAGTCTGTGATGCCAGTGTATCTTTCCTAAAAGGCAACCACTCTCTACCTTTCTTCTTGTATTATGTGACTGCTTCCTAGACTATAGATGCTCTCGGGTAGCTTTTTATCCACCAGTATGCTGGAATGAGTAAGCACTAAAGCAAACTTCTGTAGAGGATAATGAAAGCATCTGAGATAGTTCAGCTTCCCAATCACTGCTCTAGTATCTTACTCAAAAGACATTTCTCATTCCTTGTTTCCTTTCTTCTTGGGTTTATTGGTCTCCCATGTTCCAGAGCTGACGTGAGCAATTTCAGCACATCTGGTGTCTTGTTTCCACCCCCGTTGACTGTGTCCCCCCTCTCTGTACTAGAATCTAGATCTACCAACTTCATATTCTTATTTTCCAGCAGGCTGGTGGTAGACTGATTTGTTTCTTTAAGGATAGTGGGATCAGATGCTGATCCTATTTTTAAAAACTGGTTATCCTTTTCTCCAGAACATATCGATAGTAAAGCCAAGTGCCTCTCTGAAACTGAAGAAGATAGCTGTGCTTGTGATAGTACAGCAAAATAGGATTATGCCCTTAAAATAAAGACCTCATGATTCTTCCCTATGCAAACTAGCTTTCCTGGGAGGGGGTGCTAACTAGTGTCATGACAGGTAGTGTGCACATGCCTGTCCTGGCAAAAAAATATAAAATAAGCCATAGCCGGGTGACAAAGTGAATGTACCACAGCTCTTCCCTCCAGACGGAATTTGTGCCATTAGCAAATGGAATAAGACCTCCAGACTCAGTTGCCTTTTCTGCCTATTTTGGGAAGGAGGCATAACATAATCAGTGGTGTGAACTTCATGTCTGTTGCCAAATATATATATATTTTTAAGCTGTCCATTTTAAACAAATGGAATATTTTGTTATATCCTTCCAAATAAAGGCTATTTGACCATTTCTTAGCTTTTCGTGGTTTCTTTGTTTTCATCTTTTTCTGAAGAAAATTGGTGCAGACATGATTTCTGACACAAGGCATTTGTGTGCTTCGCTTAGTAGATAGCAGCCGTTTGCAGGGCAGGAACAAGGAAGCCTTAATCCACTTTAGTTTTTTAGTACTACTACCATCATACTGAGCTGCCCTGGTGGCACAGCGGGTTAAACTGCTGAGCTGCTGAACTTGCTGACCAAAAGATTGGTGGTTTGAATCCAAGGAGTGGGGTGAGGTCCCGCTGTTAGGCCCAGCTTCTGCCAACCCAGCAGTTCGAAAACATGCAAATTGTGAGTAGATCAATAGGTACTGCTTCTGTGGGAAGGTAACGGCGCTCCATGCAGTCATGACCTAGGACAGGGGTGCTCATTACGGTGATCGGGAGCACCTAGGTGATCTTCAGCCCTCTTCCAGGTGATCTTTGGGCCTCAACATTCCTGCCATGTGCGCGCACGTGCGCTCCCGTCGCCGCCTTCGCGGGGCTTCTTTTGCCAAAATGAGGCTTTAGTGGGCGGGCCCTGGCACTCGTCTTGCCATGCACGGTGTGGTGACATGACCGCCCATTGGTTGCTGCTGGAGGGGGGGAGCAAGGTGAAGGCATGTGCACGGATAGGATGTGAGGCTGTGGGGGGGATGGAGGGAATGTGTGTGTGTGTGAAAGAGAGCGCCAAGGAGAGAAGAAAGAAATCCGTAGAACTTTTTCGGATCCTTTTGGCAGGCAGGCGGGCGGTCGCTGGAAGGAGAGAGGGGGAGAGAGAGAGGCGAAGGAGGGCGGGCAAAGCCAAGCAAGCCCCGCCGCAAACCCTGCTGCTGCCCTCGGGACTCCCATTCCAAGCCGAGACCTGGGCAAGCGAGCTGTGTGGGGCTGCTTTCTTTCCTTGGTTGGGGGCGGGAGGAGGGCTCCGCCGTGTTCCTGGGGCTGAACCCGAGGAGGAGGGGCTGCGGGGGTGGAGACTCCACTTGCTGCTGCTGCTGCTTGTGCCCTCGCCGCCTTTCTCCGCCTCGCCCTCCCTCGCCCTCGAAGGAAAAAGGCGGCGCGGGCCCACGGGAGAGAGAGAGAGAGAGAGGTGGCTCTTCAGAGCCGGCTAGGAAGAGCCACCCTCTCTCTCTCTCTCTCTCTCTCTCTCTCTCCCTCCCTCCCGTGGGCATGGACTGCCACCAGTGGGAGGGGTCCTCCTTCCTGCCAGCCATCCACTTGGGCGTCCTTTCTGAGTGACACCCTCAAAAGGAAGGAAGGAAGGCCCCCCCCCCCCGCTGCATCTGTCACGTTGGGGGAGCACCTCTTCCACTCTTCCTTCTCCTGCCCAGGTAAGGAAGCCTCGGGGGAGGGGGGGAGGCTGCCGTGGGGAGGCTCCAGCCTCACGTGGGTCCCTCTCTCGGTTGAGTTTCCCGGCCCAGGCAGCAGCCAGGCGGCCCCTCTTCCCAGCCCTGCGCCTTCCGAGCCGCCGCCGAAGCCATATCTGGCCAGAGCGCTGGCGGGAGCGCCTATAAATACCTTCCTGCTGCATGCGTGGGAGGGGCCTGCTGTGCTCGCAAGAAGCAGGACGGGATGGGGGCTTCCTGCTTCGCGAAAGCACGCAGCAGGAAGGAGGAAGGCAACGAAGACATTAAGAGAGAGCGCGCGCGCAGGCAAGGAGGATCCTTTTTCCGGGTGCGCGCAGCGGCGAGTTCGTGGGCAGGCAAGAAAGGAGCCCCGCGCGGATGGAAGGCTGCAGTAGGAGCGTGCACGCACATGCTCACATGCACAACAGGTGATCTTTTCAACTTGATTGTTCATATAGTAGCTTGCATGATGAAAAAGTGTGGGCACCCCTGACCTAGGAGGTTTCAATGAACAACGCTGGCTCTTCGTTTTAGAAATGGAGATGAGCACCACCTTCCAGAGTCGGACACAACTAGACTTAATGTGAGGGGAATCCTTTATCTTTTTATCATCACACCAATGGTTAGGCTGGTGAGAGATGATGGCAATTGCAGTTAAATTTCTGGACATTAAAAACCCCTTTTTTAAAGGGTGGGTGTTGAAGCTGTTCTGATTTGATCACTTTGGCAGTGTTTCAAAAATTGCTTCATCTGTGGTGTGCTTCCACATACATGGTTGTCTTAGTCTGCATGTCCCAATTTCTAAATCAATGTGTGTAAGACCATTGTTTTCACAAAGTTGAGTATATTTTTACCAAGAGTCAACTCATAACACAGAAGAAGTTGATGGTATAATGACTGTACATGGAGAAGGACTCTTACAACAACTTCACCAGGTCTCTCAGATGTGGGTTTATCGTGACCCTACCATGTGACTACCTCTCCATTTGTGCCCCCTTGTCGCAGGGGAGAGGCTTGCGTGTCCGAATGAAGTTGTGAGCTATGCTGGCCAGCGCTGGCATAGCCACCGGTTGGGCCTCCCATGCCAGACAGGTCACAACCGAAGGGTCTGACAAAGAGCATCAATGGGTAGGATGGGCTCTCCAGCCTTTTGGCAACCATCATAGGAGAAGGAAAACTCTAACTTCAAACCCGGGCAGATGGTGCTCGTCTAACCCTGTAAGGTCAACCATCTAAGAGAAGGAAACTCAAACCAAACCTACGACCTGAGGCCCTCGCTGCCACCGTCCTAATCTTGCTAGGCCCGGCAGATGAACCTTTGGTTTAAAGGGTGAGGCCAGTTCTGTGCACGCTGAGCTCCACCAGAAAGGTGCATTGCACAGGCTCGAAGGACACATCCAACCTCCTTAGTCATCAATGTGTTTGTAGAAAGCGTGGGATGAGTCCTTCCCAGAATCTTTGTTTGCAAAGTAATGCCAGAGAGAGACCATGTGACTGCTACAACTTTGGGTATTAAACATTGAAATTCTGATTCTGATTTAATTATTACAGCATCATGTTTTCCCATTAGTGCAAGATGAATATGACTGCATCATTTGCTGCAACTGCTTAAATTAACTACTCTACAATACCTATTGAGATTCCATTACATATATATATATAACTACAGTGCATAAGACTATTCACTGCAAGTGGTTGAAATTGCACAGACATAATGTCTGAATAGTTATTAATTTCATACAATGATGTTCAGAGTAGCAAAAGTGAGGTCAAGTTTTGCTTTCACAGTGATCTCTCTTGTCCTGGAGGGCAAATGGAATCTCCTCAGTGTACAAATAGGTGTTCTGATCCTACGTATTATTATTCATGGATTTAAAATGTTCAATTCCATGTCCTGAACTGCAGACTTTTTCCAGATGTGCTGAACTTATAATTCTCATCATGGGAGTCCCGTGATGGAGTTGTAGCCGGACTCATCTAGATAGCCTGGATGTTGTTTTGCACAAATCAAGAAGATATTAGTATAATCAGAAGCTGAAGTGTAGTATGCTGGGTAACTGAAGTGAAATTGTACCTTCAAGTGTTTCCTCAAAATGGAGGAAAGATGATGAACCAGGAAGCTTTTGCATCTTTTCCGTATCAGTGGCATCAGAAAATACAATTTAACATTTTACTATTGTTTTAATGCTTGTTGATGTATTGTTTTAATTATGATTTATGTTTTATTGTGGTTTTACTATTGTAATTGTTTGTATTGGCATTGGTGTCCAATGTAAAGCATTGAATTTTATATCTGATATGAGGATGCATTTTCATTCACTGGACCAAATTATGCCCATTTTGTCATTTTATGTGTAAACCGCTTTGAGTCCCCCCCCCCCCCCAGGGGTGAGAAAGGCGGTATATACTGTAAATACTGTAAATAAATAAATAAGTACTTTGTTTTGAGATTTTAAACCTGGTGGAATAACAGCATTGCTGCTTTGCCACCTGTTTGTGTAGCCCACATGCCTTCTTTCCTCTATTGTTTGGGGAGTCATGTTCACTGTATACACGCAGCATATGAAAATATCCCTCCACTCTGCCCAGGATATGTGGTCCAGTGGAAGTAGGTGCCTCAGGTGTGCTTACCAAGCTATAGAAGGCCATTACAAACAAAAGTTTATAAACATGCCGCATTGCTAATCTTACTGTGAAACAGAATGAGGCAGCTGCCTCTGGCAGCAGGTGCTGAGCACAGGAAAGCAGTAACAGCCTCCAGATTGTTTTGCCTGGAATCTACCAGTCATTCCTTTCAGTTGGGGAAATAGGGGCTCATGTGACACAGCTTGATCTGTTCCCTTTGGCCTTTCTGCAGTGCTGTGGTGCAGCGGAGAAAGCTTTCATGGTGCTGCTGTGGAAGCGCGATTCAGCCCCCAGCCCAGTTGCTTGTCTTATGTGACATAGCCACAATCTTTGCTTAAGGCATCTAAGCAATGTGGGAACAGCCCTCAAAACTGGCATTTGCTCTGATACGCAAACAGCAGCAGAAGGCCTGTTCTTTCATGATGGGAACAAAAGATTGTTTTTCGAAGGCTCAGATTCACAAAAAGCTGCTTAAACTAGAATCGTCTTTAAACCAGTGGGGCAGGTTTACTTGCAACTGGTTTGTCCTGTTGATTTCTGTAGAGTTTCCCGTACAACTTTCCATGAACTCTGTCTGTTACGTTCACTCTTTCATGAAACAGCAGTGGGTTGTAGTGGGAAAGGCAATCACATTGGCTTTTAATTGTCTTTTTACCTCTGCCAGGGCGTTATATCCATTCTGAGAGGAGAAAAATGTTATCCAGCAATTTGTAAAAAGCTCAAGCAATTGGGTATATTGAAGTTAAGAGAAACTGTTGAGGTCAGATTAGTAGATTTTTCCTGCAATCTTTGAAGGAAATCCCTATTAAGTAATGGTACCAGAGTAAGCTTGCTTGAAAGGAAGTTCATATAAAAATAACAGTGCTGCAGTAAACATGGATAGACTTGGCCTGTAGCTTATTAGTTGTCCCCCTTTGCAGAAAGGGGTCCAGGTTGTGATTTCCATATTTTAATTGTTTACTGTCAGTATGGATTATGGAATCTGTTGGATGAACTTCCAAACGTTGACCAAAATGAATAAGATTTGTATTGTTGAAAGATTTCATGGCTGTATGGCCATTTTTCGGAAGCATTCTCTCCTGATGTTTTGCCTGCATCTATGAATAAGACTTATTTGTAAATAACTTCAGAGGAGGGTGCTTGCCAACAAGCCTCTCTCTCTCTCTCTAACACACACACACTTCTTTTTATGGCTTTTTATCTCAATATTTATTTTTTGGAGCCCACAGTGGCATAGTGTGTTAAACCGCTGAGCTGCTGAACTTGCTGACCGAAAGGTCACAGGTTCGAATCCGGGGAGCAGCATGACCTCCCGATGTCAGCTCCAGCTTCTGCCAACCTATCAGTTCGAAAACATGCAAATGTGAGTAGATCAATAGGCTCCGGCAAGAAAGTAATGCCGCTCCATGCAGTCATGACCTTGGAGGTGTCTATGCCAGCTCTTTGGCTTACAATTGGAGATGAGCACCAACCCCCAGTCAGACGTGACTGGAATTCATGTCAGGGGAAAACCTTTACCTTTAACTTATCTCATACTTTTGAACTCCCATTAGCCATATTAGATGGGGGATTCTGCAAAAAAAAATTTTTTTTAAAAAATTCCTTAACTTTGCTACCATAATTAAAATATTTTGCAACCTCACAGCATTGTACCTTGCATGGAAACAGAATCAATTAAATCAGTTTTAGTTCCAGACTATTAATACAACAAAATGTCAATGAGTGTGTGTGTGTCAGAAGGGGAATACTTCTGCAAAGTACTGCATGTTACGGTTCCTTTTTAATTGGACTCTTGAGTTTCTTGCTGGTGCCACCCTGTTTGAGAAAGCTGCTTATGGAATACAAACTGCTCCAATTGCAGGGTTTCTGTGATCCAAGACAGGAGGCAGTGTGGTTGTTTGGATTAAAGAAAAGGGTTTCATTTGGAAGGGTGTGTAATTGGCGGCTTCTGCCGCCCTCAAGAGGAAATGTTCAGTGAAGTGAATTCCTGTTTCGCATTCATATAAAGCTCCAGTGAATTTGATAACAGTATCAGTCAGTCAAAGCTCCTGGTCTAGAAATGGAGCTCTTTCCTCTTAGCATTTCATGTTGCTAATGAGGGAATTAATTCTCACAATTCACAGTTCTTCTCGGGTAGGCTAAAGATGCTAAGGCTTCTAAATATTTTCATTTCTCATGCCAGCCCTTCTCAGGGTTATGTAAGAACTTCTTATCCCTGCCTGTTGGCATTTCAAAGATATCTCTTTGGAGTAGCGCCAGTTTCACATGGCTGTTTTTAGCTTTTGCAATAGAAACAGAAATGTGCACAGAGGCATTCAGGTACCACCACTTGCTCACTATGGAGTATAGCAATCTCTCCCTCATCATCAAATTTAAGCCCAGTTCCTATTAAAATCTACCTACAACCACAAATCCAATCCTGCTTACATGGCTGCATTAGCAAATAGTTCTGAGCTTGTTGGATTTCTTAGACTTAACCTGTTCCCAAGGAAGGCCATGTGGGATTAAAATGAACGAGAAGAGGATGTGGATACTGTTTCCCATTCCCCCTTCAGATCTATTCCATTATCTCAGCTTTCCATAGAAGACTATTTTTACAGGGTTTTTCTTTTTCATGTCAGAAACTGCAAGTTGCTTTGGATGTGGCTGGCAGCAAGGATGTTGCCCAGGGGACACCCAGATGTTTGATGTTTTACCAACCAAGTGGGAGCTTCTCTCATGTCCCTGCATGGGGAGCTAGAGCTGACACAGGGAGTTCAACTCACTCTCCCTGGATTCAAACAGCTGACATCTTGGTCAGCAGTCCTGCTGGCACAAGGGTTTAACTCATTTTGCCACCAAGGGCTTCCTTTTACAGGTGAAATTGATCTATTGGTCCCTCTGGATTCTGGAGATATATAAAAAAGGGATTGTTGCCCTCCGCTATTTGATTTACTCTTTCTTTCCTACTGTTCCATTTGCTAAACCTACTGTAGGGACTGCAGCTCCCATACTTTATCACTTTTTTGTTGTTGTGTCAGGAGCAACTTGAGAAACTGCAAGTCGCTTCTAGTATGAGAGAATTGGCCGTCTGCAAGGATGTTGCCTAGGGGACGCCTGGATGTTTTGATGTTTTATTATCCTTGTGGGAGGCTTCTCTCATGTCCCTGCATGAGGAGCTGGAGCTGATAGAGGGAGCTCATCTGCGCTTGCCCCGGATTCAAACCTGTAACCTGTTGGTCTTCAGTCCTGCCGGCACAGGGGTTTAATCCACTGTGCCACTGGGGGCTCCTATATCACTGACTGATTTGTGCTTCTGAGAGTTGAAACACAAAGCATCTGTGAGGGCCAGCTTTCTTCATTGCCCTTCACACATATTACTTTGCTATAATCCTTATGTCAGATGACAGTGGAAGTGACACCTTTCTTTCTGATGGTTTGTTGCGCTGCACAACATGATTAAAAACAGTATATAAATTGGGTTGGTGTGACTTTTCTTTTTTGGCTGTTTGACCATCTTCCAGCAGTATACTCTCCTAATGTTTAACCTGCATCTGTGGCTGGCATCTTCAGAGGTTAGAAGATGCCAGTCACAGATCCAGGTGAAACTTTAGGAGAAAATGCTGCTGGAAGATGGCCATACAGCCCGAAAAACATACAACAACCGGTGATTTCAACCATGAAAGCGTTTGACAACACTGTATATAAGACTACCTTAATGCAATGTGTATAAGGTATGTATGAAACATGCATGTAGGCTTTTCTTTCTTTTTTTTCTTTCTTTCTTTAGATAATTTTTACCCCGCTCCTCAGATACAAAGGTTTTGTGAGTGTGTGTCTGTGTCTGTGTGTCTGTGCATGCAAATAGAAGTATCCTAAAATCTGAGATCCGAAAGATGTCTGGTCCCAGATATAGATATTCAGCCTGCAGTGGAAAACATCAGAAGCATGAATCAAGGCAAACTGGAAATTGTAAAACAAGAAATAAAGCAGAAACATAACCATACTTGGTTTCAGCAAGCAAGGTAAAAGTGAGTTTTTTCCATCTCCTGCAGGCTAGGCGACTGGCTTGCTATCTGACCAGGGAGGATCTGGCCATGGTGATCCAGGCTACGGTCACCTTGAGAATTGACTACTGCAATGCCCTCTACATTGGCCTACCTATGTCGGTGATCCAGAGGCTCAAGCTGGTGCAAAATGCAGCTGCTAGACTTCTCACTGGTACGCCGGTGAGAGCTCACATAACACCAATATTGCAGCAGCTGCACTGGCTACCAGTGGAGCACCGGGTCTCCTTCAAAGTGTTGGTTATCACCTTCAAGGTCTTATATGGTCAGGGGCCGTCGTACCTGAGGGACCGTCTCACCCCATATCAACCCTAGAGGTCACTGCGCTCCATGACCAAAATCTTTTGATGATTCCTAGCTGCCGCTCATATCAGCTGACATTGACAAGACAGCGAGCCTTTACGATCATAGCTCCAACTCTTTGGAATGCTGGAAGATGTGCGAGCTTTGAGAGATTTAACAAAGTTCCTCAGAGCGTGCAAAACATTTTTATTCCAGCAGGCTTTTGGGGTCTGATTTGGTTAACCAGTTGTAAATAGTTTTATAGTTTTTAGCTAAGAATTTAATTTTTTCAGTTGTTTTAAAGTGTGTTTTTATGCTCTCTGTAAGCCGTCCTGAGCCCTCGAGAAAAAATGGCATACAAAACTGAATAAATAAATAAATGAAATGAAAATAATAGGACATTTTCAAACAGATATTTAATTACACAGTGATATAATGTGAAGTTTGATTAATATCAGTAAGACTCCAGGGAAAATGTATCAATAAATGGTTCATGAGTTTAACTTTTGTGGATTTGATTATTCACGAGTTTTTTTAGCAGCAGTTTGACTTGCTTCACCTTCTTGCCCCATTTTTTCTGTGTCCCAGCTCTCCAATACCACCAGTCCCTCACTCCCTTCCCCATCTTCCCATCTAAGTCGTATTAAGATTTTAAACTCCTCCCTGTACCACTTCCCTTACCATCTATGTTTTAAATTCCTTCCTCCATGAAATCATCTATTGGACGGATGGAAAGCTATTTCACCTCAGCAGACTGGAATCCAAAACCAAGGTCACAACAAAATCTGTTATAGAACTCCAATATGCCAATGACAACTTAGTTTGTGCGCATTCAGAAGACCTACAAGCCACTCTAAACACCTTTGCAGAAACATACGAGAGGCTTGGCCTTTCATTGAACATTGAGAAAAAAGTGCTCTTCCAGCAGTCACCAGCCAATCCCTCTGCAATGCCAGAAATACAGCTTAATAATGTAACATTAGAAAACATTGACAATTTCTGCTACCTTGGCAGCTACCTCTCCACAAAAGTCAGCATTGACAAGGAAATACAACACCGCCTGAGCTCTGTAAGTATAGCACTTTTCTGAATGAAGCCCTGGCTCTTGAACACTCTAGCTGGAGGTCAGCTGTGACCAGCAGTGCTGTGGAATTTGAAGAGGCTCGAATGGAGCGTAAAGCAGGAAAACATTCCAAGAGAATGGCACATCAAGCCAACCCTGACCAGGACTGCCTTCCACCTGGAAACCAATGTCCTCACTGTGGAATAACATGTGGGGTCTATAGTCATTTACATATCCATCGCCAAGACACTATACTTAGAAGGCTGTATACTCGGACAATGCAGGATCATCTCAGGCAGGGCTGTCCAACTTCTACCGGCCCAAGGGCCGGAATTCCGGTCACTGATCACCTGGGGGGCCGCAGTGTGAAAAAGCACCACGAGGGCCCAAGTTTGCCCAGGCCTGCTATAGAGTTGCTGTAAGTAGGTGGAGACTCCTTCTTTGTAGGCTTTGAAGCAGAGGCTTGATGTCCATCGGGGGGGGGGGGGTGTGTGCTTTGAATGCAGTCCTCATGCTTCTTGGAAGGGGGTTGGACTGGATGGCCCACGAGGGGCCTCAAACACTTTGTATCTGGTTGCTGTGTCCTGCTTAAGTCTGAGTACAATGGCCACTTTTTAAGAGAGGGGTACCCCAAAATAGAGACTTTTTCATAAAAAAACAATCAAAAACCCCACGCGGGCCAAATTTTTCCCGTGCCTTTTGTAGATCCCCCCCCAAGTCTGTGGGAATCTCTCATATATCTGTGGAGTGAACAGGGTGGGCGAAATAACTCTTGTCTGCTGGAGACAAGTGTGAATGATGCACCTGTGATTAGCATTGAATAGATTTGCAGCTTCAAGGCTTGGCTGTTTCCTGCCTGGGGGTACTCTTCTGTTCTGAGTTTGAACTTCACCAACAAAGTAATTCTAAACTTCTTTAAATATCAAAAAGCAAACTTTGTTGAAGGGAAAGAATAAAGAAGGAAGGAAGATGGGAAGAGGGAAGAAATGAGGGAGGAATAAATGCAAGAATAAAAGGAAATAAATAAAATAAAATAAAATAATGTTCCCGCGGAACGAATGGGCATTGCAGAGGAAGGTGCCCACCCCCTCTGCAAAAAAATGCCTCTGCTTCAGCCTACCTTAGTTCGGGGGCCTTCAAAGGCTCCTCTTCTCGCTTCCTGGTTCCTGCCGGCGGCTCCTCCCATTGGGCATTGCAGAGGGCGGGGGAGCGCTCTCCCTTGCCCTCTGCAAAGCCCAATGGGAGAAGCCGCCGGCAGGAGCCTGAGAGAGCAAGAGGAGGGGCCTTCAAAGGCTCCTCTTCTCGCTTCCTGGTTCCTGCCGGCGGCTCCTCCCATTGGGCATTGCAGAGGGCGGGGGAGTGCTCTCCCTTAAAACAGCTGATTTCTTGCAGGAGGGTAGGCGGGCCGCATCCAAGGGGCTGGCGGGCCGTGTGCGGCCCGCGGGGCGCCTGTTGGGCAGGCCCGATCTAAGGGAAAGCTCCAGTCCACATCTTGCAATCAAAGCAACATCCAGGTTTTAAACATTTCCTCCATTGCCTTTCTTCCCCCAAACTTCCCAATAAAGTGTCACCCAGATTTGTCATCCAGATTTGAAACCCCTTACTACTTCATCTCTCTGTTCCCCACATTCCATTGTCCATCATCCCTCCACAAGCTTCAGCCTGACTTTAAAGCTGAATTTATTGATCCATCTTTCCCCCTACTAACATCTTCAGCTCCCCACCACAGGCTGAGGCTTGTGATGCAATGATAGGCAATTGAGTCTGTAGACATCCTGGGGGAGAAGAGATGGAGAAAAAGA
The DNA here is from genome assembly GCA_030556195.1 of Anolis apletophallus. NCBI lineage: Eukaryota > Metazoa > Chordata > Lepidosauria > Squamata > Anolidae > Anolis > Anolis apletophallus. The sequence goes on along the minus strand of JARBWK010000002.1, from coordinate 104,580,183 downwards.
GGATGAAAAGGAGTGAGTTGGGAAGAAGTGAAGAAGTCTAAATTCAGGCTTAAACATCAGAGAAAAGCTGAAAGGAGTTTGCATCCCTAACCCCCATGAATGTAGAAGACCCACCACAATTATCAATATTTATGCTCCGAACAAACAGGGGAAACAACTGAAATGTCAGGAGAGAATGCTTCTAGAACATGGCCATACAGCCCAAAAAATCTACAGCAACCCAATGATTCTGGCCATGAAAGCCTTCGACAATAAACTGAGATTCTAGGAGCATCCAAGAGGAAATAGATCACACACCACAACAGGATATAATCATAAGCTATTTGAATGCAAATGTAGAAGTCAGACCACAACCAGGAGAATTGAATTTGAATCAGGAAATGACTGATTTTGGGAGCTAATATTTTGCTTATGACAAATACTTTTTTCAAGTAGTCAAAGAGACAATTGTACACATAGTTGTCACCTAGTAGCCAATGTCAAAACTATATAATCAGAAGCAGAAGATGGGAAAACTCAATTCTCTCTGCAAAAGTAAGGCCAGGAACAGTTCGTGGCACAGACCATTAACTGCTAATATCAATAATTAGAGTAAAACTAAGAGCACTAAACCAACCATAATGACAAAATACAACCTGACGACCATTCCCATAAAATTTAAAGATAATGTAAAATAGATTTGAACTATCAAGTCAGATACAAATACTAACAATAATAATAATAATTCTGAACTGAAGCCAGGAACATTGTCAGGGAAGAATGCAAAAGACTATATGCAGCTAAAAAGAAAGAAAAGTCCTAATAAGTGATATATAAAATTTCAATCAGTTAAGGACAGAGGAGAAGCAAAAATAAAAGGTGACAGAAACAGAGGCAAGACCTTGAGTTCAGTGACTTGTGCACAGGGACAAGAGAATTACTGCATAATAATTAATGCATGGAAAGAAAAATGACTTCCAAAAAAAGGAAGAATAAGAGTCATATCTACAAGATCTACGAAATCAAAGGGAATTTTAAAACAAGAGTGGGAATGCTACACAACCAGCACAGGAAGTCATAACATGACCAAGTAGAAATAATTAAAAAACAAGAGGCTACCTACTGTTAGGACATAAGAGATGGGGGCGATGTGTTGTGGAGTTTCAACTCCCATCATTCCTCACGATTGATCACGTTAGCAAAGACTGATGAGAGTTGTAACCCAACAAAATTTGGCAGGTCACATGTTCCTAATTGCTTTTTTAGAATAGTTCTATGAAGGTATCAATAGTGTAGATTTTAATATTGGGTTTGTAAATGGCTGAGAGATCATTTACTGGATGGGAACCATGTCTGGGCCTAGATGGTCCAGGGGTCAGTGCAGGGATGAGGGAGCTCAGAGGGAAGCAACGGAGTTGGCCGTTGTCGGGAGTGCAGAGTGATGGGCTTCCGTGGGGGGACTCCAGAGGATGGGAAAGGAGGATGTGGAGCGACGTCGCCTGTTGCGGGCTGGACATTTTGGGATGGAGGTGGAGACCACGGATTGCCAGTGGAAGGGGCCACCAACAGTTGGACCTCCGTTGCCGCCGCTGTCTGGGACACCGTCGGATCCCCCGGGCCAGGTGAGCGATCGGCACTGCCTATTTGGAGACTGTTGCCCCCTGGGTCAGGCCATGGCTTGCCCCTGGTCGGCACAGCGGGGCATGGATACCCCCGTGGCTTTTGCTGAGGTCTCTCCCAGTGCAATGGCGGTCTGCTTGGGGCCTCCCGGAGATGGACCTGGCCTGCAGCGCGAAGGACCTTTCCACCACCGATGATGCTTGGGCCTGACCGAGAGGGAGGCTTGGAAGGGCCTCCTGGAGACCAAGGCCCTGAGAGACAGACCAGGAAAGAAGATGGCGGATGACCTTGGGGACGCCCCCAGTCATGCCGCATCGCTAGACTCGTCACGCAGGCACAGAAGGAGGCATGGACGAAGACGCAGGAAGTCCCTGCACTCTCCACGAGATCTCACAGATGATGCTGTTCCGGCTCAGGGTGACGTCATTTCCTCTGAAACCGGAACAAGGACAGTGGGGCGGATCCTGCTGCCTAAACAGGGAGGAAGTACGGATGTCAGCACTGTTGTTGCCGACCGGGACCTGGCAAGGATCTTTCTACCTGCTTCCAACCGACAAGGAACTTCTGGATGACCCAAGAAGCAGAGTAAATTCTGCTCCAGGACATTCTGTAATGTGGGCGTCAGGAGTTGGGTAGGATTTCAGGAAGAACCCCGTCTCCAGACACAGTTGGTCGGGACGGGAAAAAGATGTGCTCCTGAGCCCTCAGGATCAGTTGAAGGGTTCAGAACCTCCCTTCCTGAGGACAAACTTCATTTTCCTGGTACAATATAACACAATGGGCGTGGTCACCAGGAAGAAAGGACTTTTAGAAAGTATTTTGTATTGAATAATTGCTCCGACTCTGGCAACCAAATATTTAATTTGCCTGAAACCCTTCGGAGTACTATTCAATACAAAATACTTTCTAAATTCAGCGTTCTGATACTTTCTTCCTGAAACTTCGTTTTCCACCATGGGACTTGAGTTGCACTCTGGCCCCACGACCTGGTGTCAGCCGCACCGAGAACTATAGGCTGCCAGATTTCTCAGGACAGAACTCTGTGCTGCGGATTAGGTCCACCATTTGCTAATTGCTGTATTTATAGTATCTATCTGTATCTTGTTTATGTGTGTTCTGTGTAAACCGCTTTTTGTAAACCGCTCCGAGCCTTTGGGGAGTGGCGGTATACAAATTTGAAGTATAATAATAATAATTTTGCTTGCCTGCATCCTTGGATTAATAGCTCGTTTGAATTCAGAAGAGGCGTTTCCAGTCATGATCTACCAGTTTGAATGTCAAACATTATTTTATATTTGCTAAATCTTCAACAGATCAGATGTTCTATTTTTAGTAAATGGGTTAATTAGTGCATAAATGATTGCATCAGAACCAATCTTTTGATTTGACAAGCACCTACATTCAAATTGTTCCAGTTTCATATAAGAGACTTAATTAACCTTTCCTGTTTTTAACTCCTCTATTAAATAAAATAATATTCCATGTGATGATATTTGGCCAGTCCCATTATTTGAAACTGGCTCATTATTGAGCCTCAGATAAACAATTATCGGCAAACATGTGGCTGAAGATGAAAGGTCACAGCTCTTTTTGTGAATTTCATTTTCAAATGGGTTTCAAATGCAATTTGAGGCAAGAACAACAACAATAAATGCCCAACAGTAATGTGCTGAATATACAAATGACTTTAGATATTGATTTGCCCTAGTTGGATTTAAACCAGCATTCCGCAGATGAAAAGCTTTATATCCTCTGCATTCAGCAATCCCTCATATGGGCCATCCTAACCCCTGGAGAGTGTCTCTGGAAAGGCAATTGTTGGCATGTTCTGATCTTTAAAGATGCTTATGTTCTAATCTTTTCTGCTCAGTCTCACACACTTTTTTCATATTCCCTTTTAATCGCATTAATGTATGTGGAGCCACTGTCCCCTGGTGTTCAATTTTTGATGTAGTGTGCATGTCTCTTAACTCTCCTGTCCTCTTTCTCTTTCTTCTTCAGCATCTTCACTTTTCTTGACTATAATGAAGTTGTTACATACCTGATATAAAGTTGAAAAGGTCCTTTCAACTTTATATCAGGTGCCCCATTCTGATATCAGCAGACACAAAGGTGATGGCCAGGTGCTTGCAGGGAGCTCCATTACCAGCAAGGAATGGCGGCAATGACATGGAGATGATCCATCACCTTCCCTGCGCTGATCAAAAATAAAACAACTCTTATGTGTTCTTGGAACAAATTTTCTAATAAAGTAGTAGTGCCAACTCCCTGTGGCAGGGTCCAGTTAAAATGAATCTCTTAAAATATAAGTCCAAATTAAGGGCAGTGGCTTCACTAGGATTGATGTTACCCAATGTGTTAACTCATGGTGTCACTGTCATAGACCTCCTCCCATACCAGGATAGGCTGCAATAATGTAGCTAAAATATTGGAACATTCGCCCAAATCAGCAAAACCACATTATTCAAAGTGTTGCTGTAATTGGGTAGTAATAACAGTTTTCACGGGAACACATGCTACAGTAACTATGAGCTGAGCTTATGAAAAAAAAGTAGTTACATCCAAATGTAGATTTATTAAAATGTAATACATTTCTGCTAATACATTGTTGTAGGTCAGAGGTCCTCAAACTAAGGCCTGGGGTCCGGATACGGCCTCCAAGGTCATTTACCCAGCCCTCGCTCATGCTCAACCTAAGTCTGAAATGACTTGAAAGCACACAGCAATATCAACAATCCTATCTCATCAGCCAAAAGCAGGCCCACACTTCCCATTGAAATACTAATAAGTTTATATTTGTTAAAATTGTTCTTCATTTTAATTATTGTATTGTTTTTAACATTTTTTTTGCACTACACATAAGATATGGGCAGTGTGGATCCAGCCTCAGACACTACGGTTCAGAAATTACACTGAAGAGCTCTAATGTGTTGAGAGACGAGTGACTAAGGACCGGGCTGTGGCGGAGTTAGCTGAGTGCTAGCTACATTAAATCACTACTGACTGAGAGGTCATGAGTTCGAAGACAGCCCAGGTCGAAGTGAGCTTCCGGCCATTCGAGGAAGTACTCCATCAAAAGACTCAGTATCACAATAGATGGTGAAGCGGCAGCTCCTCCTGTGGCCAGATTCCAACATACCCTCATGTAACCGGAAAAGATTATGTTCACCTTGGAGAAGAGAAGATTGAGAGCTGACAGCTATCTTTAAATATGTGGAAGAATATCATGGAGAAGATGGAGCAAACATGCATTCTGATGTTCTACAGACTAGAACATGAACAATGGATTCAAATCACAAGAAAAGAGATACCATCTAAAGATTAGGAAGAACTGTTTTGTTTGTTTGTGTGTGTCTTACAGCAAGAGCTGTTCAACAATGGACTAGATTACCTCAGGTAGTGGCAGTTTGGAGCTCTTTAAACAGAGATTAAACAGAAAACCTTCGGAAATGCTGTAGTTGTGTATTCCTGCAAGGCAGGGGCTTGTGCAAAGTGACTTGTGTGGTCTCTTCCAATCCTTACATTCTATAATAACACTAAGAGAAATGTAAGTCAGGAGGAAAAGAGGAAGGCCATATTGCAAAGTAATTGATTCATTAAAAGAAGCCCCAACTCTGGCTTTGCTAGACTGTTAATGACTGGGGACCTTGGAAATTTCTCATTCATAGGGTTGCAAATAAGTTTAAAAAACCAGTTGAGAGTGAATAACAACAACACTCATGACAGTAGGGTAAAAGAAGCAATCTTGTCTCAAACTGGCATTCACATGCTCTAAAAAAGGGATAGAAGAGCTAGTTTGCAGTTCTCATCTCCTTTGACATTGAAAAATGGATAGATTAGACTTTCTACAGCGTGTTTCTTCACTCATTCTTGTCTGTAACTGCAACAGAGTGAAAACATCTGGTAGAAACGGCGCATATGAAGTATGCTAATTTAGAATGCACGCTGCTCACATCCATAATTTGGAAATTCATAAATAAATCACACACTATGTAAATGAGACTGCCTGGATGTGTGAGGCTGTGATATGCTAGCCCTGTTAATTAAATAAGAAGGAATATCTTCTAGCGTAATCGCCGGTGAGAGAGCAAGCGAACAAGTCCCAGTGAGCAACAGCCTCATAAACATCCCCCTCACACACCTTCCACCACTATCACTCTATGTGGATGGATACCCATGTGATTGAAAATGCAGCTCCTTGCAAGCCGTGTTAATATTTCCGTACTTACAGATGGTAATGTATATTCTGGTTTAGAATTTTCAAGTGAAGCCTTTCCTAAAAATTCTATGCTCAGAAATAGCACTGCACACAGCAGCATCCATATAGCACATTGCCAAGGATTTGACTTTATCAGCCATCCTTTTGATAACATTGCTATTTACATAAAAAGGTTTAAAGGAATGCTTTAGCATTTTCGAAACTGCGGAAAAGACATTTCGAACCTAAGCTTTGATCTGAACTGTCAAAAGCTAGAAATGTTATAAAGCATTTTTCTCCATTAGTCTCAACTATAGGGTAGGAGCCCCCGGTGGTGCAATGGGTTAAACCCTTGTGTCGGCAGGACTGAAGACCAACAGGTCAGAGGTTCAAATCCAGAGAGAGCACAGATAAGCTCCCTCTGTCAGCTCTAGCGCCCCATGCAGGGACATGAGAGAAGCCTCCCACAAAGGATGGTAAAACATCAAAACATCAGAGTGTCCTCTAGACAACGTCTTTGCAGACAGCCAATTCTCATTCACCAGAAGCGACTTGCAGTTTCTCAAGTTGCTCCTGACATGAAAAAAAACCCCTATAGGGTTCTTTTGTATCTTTGTATGGGGATATCTACTAACATAGATGTGCTTTGGGTATTATCCACAAATGGTAGAGATTTTGGCTGAGGTGAGCTTTGGACTAGAGACTTTCCAATTCATATTTATACCCCCTCGGTAACCTCAACTCACAGCTACCTTATCCTTCATACTGGTCAATGTCGACATGAAGACAATAAATCAGGTCATTTAGAAAATTAGAGTATGCTGTGATCAGAACATTGATTACCCATATTTCTGTTTCTCCTTTTCTTTGGAACCTGGTAAGGCAATGCGTGTCTGGCTGGCTGTGGCAATAGACTGGATGTATAGTAACAAATTGAAGCTCAGCCCAAGTAAGACAGCATTACTGATGGTGGATGGTTCATGAGCCCAGACAGGGACAATATAATCTGTTTTCGAAGAACTTGCACTGCTCTCATAGTCCGGGTTCTATTTTCACTACAGAATAATAGAGCTACTATTCTACTTTAATGCTCATAGTTCTGTCCTATTGGATTTTGGGAGTTTAAGGAGGAACATTTAGAAATCTCTGAACAAGCGCTGTAGTCCTCACCAGACCACTAATCCCAGGACTCCATAGGATGGAACTAAGACAATTAAAGTCAGTCATTTTAAAACAGTGATTTTGTTTTCTGCTGCTCCAGAGAGTGGAACATGAACCAGTGGATTTGAATCACAATATTCCTGAGACTCTGGGATGTTCAACCATGGGTCACACTGCCTCAGAGGCTTTTAAACAGAGATTGAATAGGCATCTTTCAGGGCGCTTTTGTTTTGTATTATATTTTGCAGCAGGTTGGACTAGATGGCCTTTCCAGTACATTCACTAGTGTTATATGTCTGGGAGAATTTTGCATAGGCAGGGCGGGGGATAGAGGTGTTATCTTCCTATCAATTTGCTAATTGTAACTGAAGGGAAGCTGCTTTGACTTGATTCTAACCACACATCTGTAACACTCCGGAGTAAATGATTTGAAACAACACCCCTGAAATCATGCATTTTAGCTAAATGCTCAAGTCAGTTAATAAGGTTTGTTACTTACTAAACGACTAATTACTAGTTCTGCTTACAACTTGCCCCTGACTTCCTCAGTGTTGGTGCAGACCAAAGCAGTTGCCAGCCCCTCCCTCATTCCTCAAAAGAATCCGCAATGCCAATTTGATTTGTGTTTTCAGTAGTGATTTTGAAAAGGGGCAGGAAGGCCACCCACCTCTCAAAGACAACACAAGAGGCCCATCTCCCAGCTGTCTTCCCTCTGGCAATGCAGCTAGGCTGGGAGTTCTTCTTGTCAAGCCCTGATCTACATTGGCTCATTTCCCTGGAAGAAGGCAAGCAGAAACTTGCCCTTTGGGTGTGAAGGCCTGGAGGGAAGGGAATTCCAGAGGCAGGTGAGAAGGTGCCCCAGGGCTCCTGGCAGGCTGAAACACAACCCTCTTTGCAACCTTCTTCGTGTATCTCTTCCATGCTAGAAATCATGAAAAGCTCAATTTGTCACTGCCAACAGAACCTCTGAAGATGCCAGCCACAGATGCACACAAAACATTGGGAGGGAACGCTGCTGGAACATGGCCATTCAGCCCGAAAATCTCAGAGCACGCCAACTCTTTTGTTGCTTTTTTGTCTACAAAAATATATTGTTTATTTCCTTCCTTGGAACCATCTAGAAATGGCTCCTGCTTCTCTGTATTGGGACACCCAAAATGGACACAGCATCCTTGTGCATGTACAAAGTATATTTTTGAAAGAAGGAAAGCATGAAAAGGAATGCACAACACAGGGAAATGTATAAAGCACATCTCCATACTCTTTCTAATTGAACTCTTAAAGGTGCAGGGATGTCCTAATATAACTTTGAGGGGAATAGTTGTTATGGTTGTGAATAAAAGGAGTAACTGCATTGTGACAAACGGCAGTTGCAAATCTGGTGGCTTCACATCTTCCTTGACCTTTTCACCTTCCAATTTAAGCATGAATACTTTCGAACATGATGGAGTGGTTAGAGTGGGTGCTGAGTCTGATGGAAGTGGGTGTAGTGATGAATCCACTCCAGGATTTTATTTTAAAAGACCTATCCAAGGTGCTGAATCCTGTTCTGCAATCTTGGATAGATCCTTCAAAGTTCAGAGTAAAGCCCATTTACTACCCTGCTCACATGGATGCCAATAGCCAATGCTTTTAGGGTGCTGAAATAGATTTGGGATGGCCAGTCACTCTCAATCTGAGAGTCATTTATCTCACAGGACTGATATGAAGATAAAGAGGAAGAGAACTACATATACTTACCACTTTGAGCAAGATTTAAAGATAGACAGATAGCTAGATAGTAGGCATGAGAAAAAAGTTATGAAAATGAAATGATTCGGATGAAATTCGTAAGAAATGCTACTTTTGAGTATTTCCGCATCTGGAATGCCAACCAGGAAGTGGACTTTCTTTATAGAACTTCGGGGGCCAGGATTTTCTTAAGTGTCGTTATTAGGTCGTAAGGGGGGGGGGCACCCTCCTTCTCTCTCACCACCCTCCCGCCTCCCTTGCCAATGAGTATTATGGCAAGGCAAGCCCTAAACTCGCTCCTTCTTTCGGCTGGAAGCCTGGAAAAAATGTAAACAGAGAGGTTTACTCAGAAGTAAATCTGCAAAGGAGGGCACTTTGGATGAAGTGCCCTCCTTTGTGGATTTACTTCTGAGTAAACCTCTCTGTTTACATTTTTCCAGGCTTCCTGCCTCTCCTGCCTGCCAGGATCTAAAGCATCAAAGAGTATTGGGGTGAGAAACCAACCTAATGTATAATAGAATGAATGCTACTGTAAGTGCCTAATATTATAAGTAATCCAACTGGTCATATACCTACATTCCATGCACATGCAATAATACAGCAGTAATAACAATGGGTATAAGAAGAGGTAAAATTCAAACCGAAGTATTCTGACTGTGGTCCTCCTCAAACTGCAAAAGGCTCTTCTCTATGAGCCGGGAAAAGCCAAAACCCGGGCAGAGCGTTTGCTGCCTGGGTGCAAACACATACATATTCTTGGGGGGGTTTGCTGCAGAATCTTCTCTATGAGCCCGGATTCTGCAGCAAATCCCCCCAAGAATATGTATGTGTGTGCACCCAGGCAGCAAACGCTGTGCCCGGGTTTTGGCTTTTCCCGGCTCATAGAGAAGAGCCTTTTGCAGTTTGAGGAGGGACCACAGTCAGAATACTTCGGTTTGAATTTTACCTCTTCTTATACCCATTGTTATTACTGCTGTATTATTGCATGTGCATGGAATGTAGGTATATGACCAGTTGGATTACTTATAATATTAGGCACTTACAGTAGCATTCATTCTATTATACATTAGGTTGGTTTCTCACCCCAATACTCTTTGATGCTTTAGATCCTGGCAGGGGAGGAGGAATGGACGGGCCCTCCCTGCCCCTTCTGCCTGCCAGGATCTAAAGCCTTGAAGAGGCTTCATGAGGGGCCAACTTCAGCCCTCCAGGTGTTTTTGGACTTCAACTCCCACCATTCATCACAGCCCCAGGCCTCTGCCTTTTCCTCTCAGCCGGGGCAAACTTGGGCCCCCTCGCTCCCTCAGGATCGGGGTGAGAGAGAGGCAGCGAGGAGCGAGGGGGTTCCTCCTCCTTTTTTTTGCTGCTTCCAAGAATAGAATACCCCCCTCCCTCCCTCCTTCCTATTTGGAGAGTCCCATCTAGAATTCAGTGTGATTTACTCAAGTTTTAGCCTACAACTCCCAGAAATCCCAGCCAATTTACCAGCTGTTAGGATTTCTGGGAGTTGTAGGCCAAAACCATCTGGAATGCGCATGCGCTGGCATACGAACTACTAACGAATTTCGTTAGTAATTAAGTTACATTTTAGAAATTTTTGGAAAATTTTTTGTAAGTCTTTCTATTACTAATCAAAAAAATCCCCCCCCCATTTGATTTTAGAATCACGATTTTTTGGTTCGAAACCATGCCTACTAGATAGCTATAGTTATATAAAGATATAAATTATGAGTCAGTCCAAGTTCAAAGATCCTTGAGGAAAGATTTTCTCAGTTTCACCATCATTGCATTCTCATTTGATGAGAGCATGGGAAACCGTCTTCCCAATGACTACTCCCAGCCCTGGAATTCCCTTCCATGGGAGGTCCAATTGCCCCCCATAGTTGCTCTCTTTCTGCTGGCAGGTTTGTGTAGGCATTTTACTGATTTTCAAAATATGTAGTGCATAGAATTGACAGCTGTGTAATGTGTTCTGTTTATTTTGAAGTTTTCAAAATATTTTGAATTATTAGCTGCTTTTTAATAGTTTTACTGTTTAATTGTTTTTAGACGTTTCTGAATGTACACGTTAGCCAACTTTTATTTGAATTTTTGGTGGGAAAAAGCAAGGTGAATGAGAAATCTATAACATAGCTGAGCAAAAAATGGTTTATGGTGTCTTGGTTTTTAGGCCTGTTCTTTGGGTTATTTGGGACACTGATTCAGAAAGTTACATTGGATAGACTGCATCCGCTCTTGTTTCTTAGATATGGTTATCACGGTTTTCTGTGGATGAGCAAATGAAGACCAGTATATGGCATATTTTCTGTATTTCAAAAACTAGAGGTGATAGGAGAAAACTGGTGCCATTTTTGGAATTAGCATGTTAAATGTTCCCAGAAACAGGTCTAACATGTGAGGCACCAAAATGTGTGTTGGCCGAGGTAAAAATAAAAGAGATGGTTGCATATCTGTCTGAGATTGCCATAATTAATTAGGTAGCTCAAAATCTGAGCCTTTTTGGTTACCATCCAAGTTGCGGTACCCACTTTTAAGATAAAGTTTGGCTCGAGGGTGATCCTTAGAAGCAGGAAAAAGAGCCTGCTATAATTCATCAGGAAATATTTCTAAACAGCTAGAAAACAGAAACGAGCTTCTTCAGGCACCGATAAAAAGATTTGAGAGAGATTTAAAAAGGGTGGGAGATCAGAGAGGGGTATTTGAGGTACTGATCTGATAGGATCCCTGAAATAAACAACAGAAGAGAGTGGGAAAACAGGAGGCCCCATGGACCCAGTTAGGACTATCAGATTCAAACCCTGGCAGCGCCAGGTACACTTTAGCATTTTTCTGGATAACATCCCACATCAGAATCTGTTTTGTTTCTTTCTCAGATGTTCACTATAAATCTCTCTATTTTACACTGTCTTAGCTTTCTGTGCCTCTTCCAACATAATCTTGTTACCTTTCTGTGTGTTTTTCAAAAAAAAAAAAGAGGAATTTGTTCTATTTGCCATTGGATTCAATAGTTAGCTAACCAGTTCTTCTGCCTGGTCTGTTTTTGTGCAAACCCATCCCCAACAATACCAGGAGAATTCTACAGAAAATACAGCATTTGGGGTTGTAAACATAAAAATACTATTGCCTTGCTCAAGCAGAGCAGAGGTCAGTCTTGTCTAAATGTGGGCTGGCTGGCTGCTACCTTACTCTTAAGAAACTTACAAGTAGACCATCCTTGCTGAGGGAGCCAGTCCTTCAGGTTTCTCCCCAACATCTGCCAGTCTAGTAAACTACTGCCTCTAAACAAAGATATTCCATTTGTATTATTATTGCCTATAGAAAAGCAAGAAACAAAGCCACCACATATAATTGGAATTTCCTATACAGGTTGAACAGACCTCGTGCAGAATTATGATGTACGTACTCCAAAATCCAAAACTGTCTGCTTGGTGACTGAGATAGTGACTTTTTAACTTTCTGATAGTTCAGGGTACTTTGTTTCATGAACAAAATTATTTAAAGCACATATAAAAGTACTTTCACTCTGTATATATGAAACATAAATGAATTTTGCATTTAGACTTGGATCCCACCTTTAAGATAGCTCGTTATATACATGCATGTGTACCTGAAATTTAGTTTTCTAAGGGCCATGGAAAATGAGGGTCCATTGCCTGGTGAGATCCGCTAACTGCCAATGTTTCAGGAAGTGACTAGGATCCATCAGTTCAATGCAAACGGCAGAGGCTTTATTCAATCTGCACAAGGGATGCAATGTACTGAAATGGATGCCAAAATGCATAAGCGTGAACATTATGGGCTATGCAGCCACTTTTATACAGGAGCAACCCCATGCATTAACTTTATCTACTTTGAAATCCCCTCCCCCATTCCTGATTGACTGAGTGCTAGGAGCTGACCAGTGACTCTGACTGCCCAGGGGGCAGGCTCAGGCGAGCCCATACTGTGTTTGGCTCTGGACCCAATGACATGGCCTGGGATTCCCTCCCAGCTGCTTGGGGAAGCCCTGGGACTACCAATCAGCTGTGCGATATGTCTCTTGGGGCAGAGAGGGTTTCCAGGAAGCTGTACCATCTCTGGAAATTTAAGATGGAATTTAGGAGACAATGAATGTCCGGGTGTGAAAATGATGGGATTAGGCAAATGCCAATTCCAGGATGTTGGAGACTGAACAAAGAATAGATATTCATTGGAATGGTAGAGAAATCATATTTCTTTTGTCCATGACTTTGTTTGTCTGATTTCTTGCATCCCACCAGAAGGGAACTCTGAATGACAGTCATAAGACCATTGGTTCAGTTGCAGGAAAATAATGCCCAGGCAATAATTGTCTTTGCTACACCTTCAGCTTGACTGTAGTTTGCCTTTAATTTAATGTATTTATAGAAATAAAAGAAAATGATATAACATGAAATAAAGTATAGGTTATAGTTGGGGAATGTAGAGAAGATGCAGGAGTGTGAGATGGCAGCACAAGGGGACATGCATGAAGGAGTGGAAAATATTATTTTAATATTTCAACTCCTGTGCACATGTGGATCAAGGCTTCAGCAGAGATGCAGTTAATCAGAGAAGACTAGATAGAGTAATAGAAGATGTCCAGGAAAGATACTTTTCTTGTTAAAAGATACATTTCATTTGGAAGGTTTGATATTTACTTACAAGGGTATGGGGCATGGTAATAAATCATTTTGGAGAGGGTTGAGATGTGTGCTGGTTTGAATCAGCTCTGGCTTCCGAGAGGTCTCCACTTGTTTGTGGAGTTCCCCAAGGGGCCATTCTCTATATGCGACCTCTTGCTCAACTAGTTCAGAGCTATGAACTAGTGTTACCAGTATGCTGATGACACTCAGCTCATTCTGTGAATGGACAGCCGGCCGGACTTTGAACCTGATAATTTCCAACAGTGCCTTGAAACCGTGACTAGATGGCTGTGTGCTAGCAAGTTGAGGGTGAACCCGGCAAAGATGGAAATCTTGTGGCTGGGTCACCCTGGTAGAGGGACTATTCACTTGCTTACCCTTCACAGGTGTATCCCTGTGAAGAACTTGGGAGTCCTGCTGGACCCTCGGCTATCAATGGTGACTCAGATCTCCAATGCCAGCAAAGTGGCTCTCTTTCATCTCCGGCAGGCTAGGCAACTGACTCCCTATCTGACCAGGGAGGATCTGGCCATGGTGATCCAGGCTACAGTCACCTCAAGAATTGACTACTGCAATGCCCTCTACATTGGCCTACCTATGTCGGTGATCCGGAGGCTCAAGCTGGTGCAAAATGCAACTGTTAGGCTTCTCACTGGTACAGCAGTGAGAGCTCACATAACACCAATATTGCAGCAGCTGCACTGGCTACCAGTGGAGCACCGGGTCTCCTTCAAAGTGTTGATTATCACCTTCAAGGCCTTATATGGTCAGGGCCGTCGTACCTGAGGGACCACCCTCCCCCCCATATCAACCCCAGAGGTCACTGCGCTCCATTGACCAAAATCTTTTGATGATTCCTAGCTGCTGCTCATATTGGCTGACATCGACAAGATGGCGAACCTTTACGAACATAGCTCCAACTCTTTGGAATGCTTTGCTGGAAGATGTGCGAGCTTTGAGAGATCTAAGAGCGTGCAAGATGTTTTTATTCCAGCAGGCTTTTGGGGTCTGATTTGTTTAATCAGCTGTAAATAGTTCTATAGTTTTTAGCTAAGAGTTTAATATTTTCGGTTGTTTTAAAGTGTGTTTTTATACTTTCTGTAAACCGTCCTGAGCATACAAAAAAGCAAAAGGAGTTATAGTTTCAGGAGGGGCCATTCTTGCAAGGGTTGGACTGTTACTGGGTCATTGCGGGTTGAGAGAAAATATCATGTAAAAGGAAGAACACCATAGCATTTCATTCTGGCTGGAGATCCTTAGGAAACTATAAATTCTTTGGTGTGTTTGACAACATATGCAAATACAGGTATCCCAAAATCTAAAATATTCAAAACTCTTCTGGTTGCAAACACTTTGGAAAAGAGATACTCATGCTGCATACTAGCAAACTAATTTACATACCACTTGTGGGAAAGAGTAGCAAGTTTAAGGAAAATTCAGGATTTACTGAGGGAAAAAACCCAACACAAAATAACTGAAAGAAAGAGGGATACTGAAAAGAACAAAAACAAAAAGGAAATGGAGAGGCATAATGGCCCTAGGATGCTGGCTGATAGTGAAAGGGACAATTGAGGGAAAATCAAAGAAAGAAATCATGAGATGGAATGGAGAAATCTAGGAGAGGGCATGGTTGGCTGACTGGCTGGTGGACCTTATGAGAAGAGGAAATCCACTGACCAGCATTTTTTGTTTCATACCCCATCTGAGAAAGACCTAGCTTCAGATCTTCACTTATGTGGCACAGATCCTTAATCCTAAACCCCTAAAGAGTATAGATTACTCAGTGATGAGAAAAATGCACACTTAGAAGTGTTGTCTTCATTACTGTTTGTCTGCCATGGTATTGAAAGCAAATCCCAAGACTGACTCACTGTGATAAATTCCAAGACAAACAAGAGCAGTGATTGTCAGTCTCATTTCCCCTTCAGCGAAAACAAAAGTGTTTGCATTGCAGGAAGCACATTCCTATGTTTTGCCATTACTTTTCTCTGAGATTGAGGGTGTATGACTAGCTCAAGTTTTCCTTGACTGAGCAGGGAATCGAACCCTGATCTCTTGGAGTCCTTGTCCAATGCTCAAAACACTATACCATGCTGGTAGGATATTTTAGTCACTATTCATTGGAAATTACTTGAATGCATACAGCACATGCAAACAAACCTCTTTGTCAGATGCAACACAGTTTTGGCTCAGCTTAGTGGGCCGGTATATATTATATACAGATATATGTATTTATACATGTGCTGCAAGGTGATGAGTGGTATAGCGGAGGAACAAAAAATGCAAACTAACAATCTGTCACAGAAAGGTGCCAATGGTTTTAGTACATAATATTATTAATAGTAATCAGTATCTAGAGCTACTTTCATCTCAGTTTCTTCTTTTCAATCATCATTGAGAGATGGCAACAGCAAGAGGAACAGCTTTTTGGAAACAGCTTTGTTTTGAAATCTAATGCAACAATGAGAAGCTAATGTAGACTTTCAAAAAAGAGAGTTGAGATTCAGATGTTAATCTGAATATTTTTATAGTTGGGGTTGTTATGCAAGGTCTGTATAAGTCTTAAGACCTCATCCCATTAGAGAATTTTGGTGTCCTGGGACACTTGGAGGACTCTGGGAGGACGGAGCTTGCCAGATTCCATTAGATGATGCACAGCTACCTCCACCAGGGATCTATCTTTTGAGCACCCTCGAAGCATCCTAGGATGCTTCCCAGAGAACATGGGAGCCTTCCCACATCCTCACTGAGAAGAACGGGACTAGTGCAGGGGGAAGCCGGGCGATGACACTTTCCCCTGTGGGATGGGTAAGTGGACGATGTGGGCAATGCAGGATGTGATGCGACAGGTTCCTCTGCTGCTTGCTGAATTTGCCATGATGCCTGACAAATCCCCCCCTCCTCTTCCCGCTATCGCCTGCCATGTGGACCTCAATGTGATGAAGTCCATACATTTGGCGAGTTTGGTATTTGTTAATTGGTGTTACAGGATATTTTGCAGAATATAAATGATGTGTCCAGAATGGCTTTGAAAGGTGATTCCTGTAGGATTTTTGTGTGTTGTTACATCACACTCACCTGACTTTGAATTCCTGATTAACCGAGTCTGAATTGATGTTTTGTCTTATGTCTGATATAACAGGCTGCATTTTTTGTTTAATGTTTAGTTGTTACGTCATAATTTGTGTTTATATGTTGGGTTGTTAAATTTTGTTACCATTGATGTATTGTTATTGTATTCAGGTATTGAATGTTTGCCTTTTATGTTTGGAATCTACCCTGAGTCCCCCCAGGGAGATAGGGCGGAATATAAATAAATTATGATGATGATGATGATGATGGTCTAGTTCAGTGGATCTCAACCTGTGGGTCTCCAGATGTTTTGGTCTTCAACTCCCATAAAACCTAACTGCTGGTAAACTGGCTGGGATTTCTGGGAGTTGTAGGCCAAAACCTCTGGGGACCCACAGGTTGCGAATCACTGGCTGACTTTTTGTTCTGGATTGGGGGTACGGTACTTAAAGGGTCATGATTTGTGACATGTTTCTATTCTAAAATATTATTTCCAAGTATCCCCCAAACATGTCAATGCTGTTGTCATTGATCTCACTCAGAATGGCTCATTCTGACCATTTTGATTTTCAAGTTGGCTCCTCTTAGGATTTTCTTGGCAATATTTGTCCAGAAGAGGTTTGCCTATGGTTTCCATGGCTGAGCTGGGATTCGAACCCTAATCCCCTGATGTGCTAGTCTAACACTCAAGCCTACATTGGCTATTGGGGGGTGATTAACCGGCCAAAATTGCACCTGACTTCAATGTGCTCAGCCATCTGTTGAAGATCAGGAAATCCATGAATATACAACTAATTCAAACAACCCAAACGAACTGTAATGAGCAGCCGCCTTGGATCCCATCTGGGGAGAAAGGCGGGGTAGAAATCAAATCAGATCAAATCATTTGGAGATTATCTGATACAATGCCAGAAGCTGCAAATATGGGCTTTATCAAAACAAGAAACGAGGTCTTGATTGGAACATCTTCCTTTATATACTGTCCAGTCCCTGTAAAGAGCTGAAAAGGAGCACAAGCTTTGAAAAGGAGCACAATTTCTCTGACTCTCCTGTTAGGTTACCCCTCAAACAGGGCCATAGCCAGGATTTTGATTCGGGGAGGGGGGCTGAGTTTGCAGACTTGGAAGAGGGTCTCTGACAAACCTCCCAATCCCCATTAATGTGGGATATAATGAGCATGGTGATCAGATCATGATTGAATTAACATAACAGTTTAAATAATGTACCAGTAAGGCCTTTTCGCGGACCACCCTGAGAATTTCGGGGGGGGGGGCTGAAGGCCCCTTAGCCCCCCCCTGGCTACATGCCTGCCCTCAAAGAAAAATTGGCAGACCATCCATGTCTCTCAGGCCCTGTTCAAAAGAATAAAGCTTGTAAATCCACTCCTGCATCAACTAGACATATGGACAGACTGCATATGGGACATGTAATCAGCCAGACACATAGAAAACAATTACCAAGTGTTCTATAAACTTTCAAGAACAAGATCTGCCCTGATTTAAGATTATACTGAATTATTGTTGGGTATTGTTTTAGAACAGATAGGTAGATCCATCCAAGAAACCACAGCCTTGAGTTTTCAAGACCTGAGCAGGGCACCTGATAATCGGAAAGCTTGGAAGTCTGTCTTTCATAGAGCTGCCTTCAGTCATTAATTTTAGGCCCTTTCTACACTGCCATATAAAATCTAGGTTATCTGATTTGAACTAGATAATATTTTCAAAAAAGCAGTGTTAATCTGAATATTTTTATAGGAACTGTATAAGTCTTAGGACCTCAATGGCCTAGGACAGGAGGACTGGGTTAAATAGCTGAGCTGCCTCCACCAGGGATCTATCTTTTGAGCACCCTGATCAAAAGGTTTGCTCACTGGTCAAATCCGGGAGCAGGATGAGCTTTGCTGATCAAAAGGTTTGCAGGTCAAATCCGGGGAGCAGGATGAGCTTCCACAGTTAGCCCCAGCTTCTGCCAACCTAGCAGTTTGAAACATGTAAATGTGAGTAGATCAATAGGTACCACTTCGGTGGGAAGGTAACGACACTCCATGCAGTCATGCCAGCCATATGACCTTGGAGGTCTCTACAGACAAGAAATGGAGATGAGCACCACCCCCCAGAATCGGATACTACTAGACTGAATGTAAAGGGGAAAATTTTACCTTTACCTATATGGCAGCATAGAAGGGGCCCTAGTCTGTCTTACATGGGACTTTTTATTTAGAAATCATTTTCAAAGAAATGAAAATTTTGGGGTTTTTTCTTTAAAAAAAGAAAGAACAAAGAGGAAGTCTATGAGGAATTCCAATAATTAACACATTTAGTTGTTGTGTGCCTTCAAGTCGTTTCTGCTTTATGGCCACGCAAAGGCGTCAAAATGTTACCTACATTTCCACATCCGAGCTGGGACTTGAACCCTAGGTTCTGCCGAGGTTAGGTGCATTTACATTGAAATAAGTAAGGCAGTTTGACCCCTTTAACTGCCACGGCTCGATGCTATGGAGTCCTCGGAAGTTGTAATTTCCCAACGTCTTCAGCTTTCTCTGTCTTACCAAACTACACTTGGGTTGCTGTGAGTTTTCTGGGCTGTATGGCCATGTTCTGGAAGCATTCTCTTTTGATGTTTTGCCCTCATCTATCAGAGGTTGTGAGGTCTGTTGGAAACTGGGCAAGTGGGGTTTATATATGTCTGCTGGAGGTAAGTGTGAATGTTGCAAATGGCCACCTTGATTAGCATTGAATGCCTTGGGAACTTCAAGGCTTGGCTGCTTCCTGCCTGGGGGAATCCTTTGTTGGGAGATGTTAGCTGACCCTGATCATTTTCTATTCTAGAGCAGTGGCTCCCAACTTTGGGTCCTCCAGGTGTTTAGGACTTCAGCCAGGTTGGGGGCTACTCCTCTAGTTGGTCACCAAACTATATCCCCTCATAAGACACAACACACTTAGTCGCTCTCAGGGGACTATTTATTTATCATATCAGCAAACCAAACAGTTGTATTATATTTGGAAAAACCACAAAGTTTGAAAACTCGGTATTCTATTAAATGTCCTTTGACTACTTGGAGTACCTCTGGTGTTGCTATAAGGAAGTCCTCCGTTGTGCATGTGGCATTGTATTAGGTAGTTTGTGGTTTGCTCTTCTCCACACTCGCACCTTGTGAACTCCACTTTGTAGCCCCATTTCTTAAGGTTGGCTCTGCATCTCGTGGTGCCAGAGCGCAGTCTGTTCAGCACCTTCCAAGTCGTCCAGTTTTCTGTGTGCCCAGGAGGGAGTCTCTCATTTGGTATCAGCCATTGATTGAGGTTCTGGGTTTTAGCCTGCTACTTTTGGATTCTCGCTTGCTGAGGTGTTCCAGCGAGTGTCTCTGTAGATTTTAGAAAACTATTTCCAGAGAACTGGGGCCTCATGTTCTAGAAGCATTCTCTCTTGAGGTTTCACCCACATCTATGGCAGGCATCCTCAGAGGTTTTGAGGTTTGCTGGAAACTAGGCAAGTGGGCTTTATATATCTGTGGAATGTCCAAGGTGGGAGAGGCAAGTGTGAATGTTGCAATTGGCCAGCTTGATTAGCATTGAATTGCCTGGCAGCTTCAAGGCTTGGTTGCTTCTTGCTGGGGGAATCCTTTGTTGGACGGTGATTAGCTGGCCCCGATTGTTTCTCACAGCAAACCTAATTATTCTGGCCAGGAAAGCCTGCAATTCTCAATATCCCGCAGCATGGAGACATGGCTGTTAAAGCGTACAGCATTTTCTCGTTACTTTGATTTTGATTTTGATTACTTCACAGTTCGCTTCTTGCAAAATTGCTGTTTCGCGGATTTCAAAAAAATATTACTTTAAAATAGATACCATGGTATTTTTGCTGTTTAGTGTGGTTTTGCTGCCGCTGCTCTCGGAAGTGCTTTCCCTCCTCAGCCCCCCCTCCCTCCAGCCCTGAAGGGCCTTTCCTTCACTTTATTTTAAGTTTATAAAGACTTAAAATAGGGTATATCTACTAAAATAATGTATAAAGATTACAATCAATAGAGCGCCCCACTTATTGCGGGAGGTCCTGGAACCTCACAGCAATAAGTGAGGGAACACTGTATCGTGAAACCGCATCACTTCAACAACGGAGTCATCTGCACTGTCTTCAACGCTGGTTTGAAACGGCTTTAGATGCTCAGTGCAGACGGGAGCGTGAGTTAGGAAAGGGCGGCCTCTTCCTTCCCCCGGAGGCTTCCTTGCTTTGGGTTGGGAGGAGTCTTCTTGGCTTTCTTGCTGCCCCCGGCCCGGCTGCTCCGCTTCCCCCAGCCAAGCACGCCTCCCTCCCTGCCTGCCTCCCCCCCACCTTGGGACGGCGCCGTCCCCGCCCGCCTGCATTCCCCGGGGCTGCGTGGCGCGGCTAGTAGGGCAGTGGGTCACCTGGCGGGCGCTAGGACCCAGTCGAGGGAGGGCGGGTGCGAGCGGATCCCATGTGCTCCGTCCCCCTCCCTCCCCTTTCGCTTGCCTCTCTCTATTGTCTGGGCCAGGAGGGGAGGGGGGAGGAGGAGGAGGAGGAGGGGCGCGCGGCTCCGGCAGAAGCGCACGAGCCAGCCTCGGCTGAGTCCTCGCGCCGCTCAACCGGGACAGTGGGGCGATGCGCATCTAAAGCAGAATGGGCTCCCGCCGCCTCCTGCTCCTCGCCCTGGCGGCGCTGGCCTCGGCTCCCCGAGGTGAGTGGGTCGGGGACCCCAACGTTTGCCCCCAGGGAAGCCTACTCTTGAATCAGGGGAGGGGGGGGTCCCCTAGGTGGTTCCTCGGGGCCGGGGGGCGTGGATCTATCCACGACGGGGGAAAATTACTAACCCCCCCTCTCTCCCCCAAGAAAGAAAACCCGACTCTGTGGATCGCCATGGAAACCCAGAACCCGCGTTTGTTTTTGTGTGCGTGTGACTGGGAGCCGATGGGAGGAACCCCCATCTGCTCCTTGGGTTTCCCCCAGCAAAAGCCCCCCACGGAATGGCCCGCTCTGAACCCCACGCAGAGCCCGGCTCTCTGTAAAGGGAGCACTACCTGCTGCTGGAGTGGGAGTGGGTCGAGGTCCCTTCCCCCGCGGGGACTGCCCTTGTCATGCAAATGCCTCGCCCCGGGTCTGCTCCGGCTGTAATTCAATAATTCAATTAGGGTTTCCGAGGCGCCCCCTCCCCTTCTCCAGCAGGACGGGATGGATGGGTCCCTAGGGGCACCTCCCCCCCCCCCCCACAATCCGAGGAGCTCCGGCTGATAAAGCCCTATCTTCAAGGGAGAGCCCCCCAAAACCTCTCATACCCGCAATAAATAATAATAATAATAAAGATCCCACCCCATTCAGCCTCTTCTCCTCGTGAACCCCCTTCCTCCACCGTTGGGAAAAGCTCTTCTCATAACTGGGTTGCTATGAGTTTTCTACGCTATATGGCCATGTTCCAGAAGCATTCTCTCCTGACGTTTCGCCTGCATCCATGGCAGGCATCCCCAGAGCTTGTGAGGTAGCCTCTGACTGACTGTCTGTCTATATGTGTTGTGTGTCTATGGCATTGAATGTTTGCCATGTATGTGTACATTGTAATCCGCCCTGAGTCCCCTGCGGGGTGAGAAGGGCGGAATAAAAATACTGTAAATAAATAAATAATTTGTTGGAAACCATTTTCCTAGTTTCCAACAGACCTCACAACCCCTGAGGATGCCTGCCATAGATGTGGGCAAAACGTCAGGAGAGAATGCTTCTGGAACATGGCCAGACAGCCTGGAAAACTCACAACCACCCCGTGATTCCAGCCATGAAAGCCTTCGACAATACATCTGCTTGTGGGATATATTTTTCTTCTGTTCTCTGCACCTATGAATGGTTGTTTGTTTGTTTTTTTGTCTCTTTTCCCATGTGCAAGAGTGGGGATGCGATTCCTAGAAGTCAGGAATTATGGAGTGCTAGTTATTCTTTCTTTAAGAAAAAGCTGTGGGGAAATCCAATGTTGCTGTAGTTCGTGGTAGGACTTCAAAGCATCTTGCCCAGGGAAGGGTCCTCGTCGGTGGGATGTGCCTAAACAAGCAGCACCCTTAAGACAATGACCAAATACTGTAGATTCTAAGATGCACTTCCCACCCCCTAGAATAAGCCTCTCTTTAAACGGCATTCATCTTAGAACCATGAGTGCTTTTCACACGCACATACATGAAAGTGCTGTGCTGCTGAACTTGCTGACCAAAAATCGGTGGTTCAAATCCAGGGAGCAGGGTGAGCTCCAACTGTTAGCTCCAGCTTCTGCCAACCTAACAGTTTGAAAACATGTGAATGTGAGATCAATAGATACTGTTTTGGCAGTCATGTTTTGCCACATGACCTTGAGGGGTCTATGGACAACACCGGCTTTTTGGCTTAGAAATGGAGATGAGCACCACCCTTCAGAGTTGGACACGACTAGACTTAATGTCAGGGGAAACCTTTCCCTTTTCCTTACAACCGATGGTGTCCTACAATTGAAGAATTACATGTGTTCCCAGTTAGCCGCCCTCCAGATGTGTTTGGCAACAGCTCCCAATCATTCCCAGCCAGCATCTGGAAGGCACGAGACAAGGAGAAGCTGGTACAGAGAGCCATCTCTTCTATGAGGCTGTGGGTACAGAAGGCGTCTCTTAGTTCTCCCTCGTTGTGTTCGTGAGAGAGATATGCTACTAGTAGTATCTGGTTTTACCATACCAGGTTGGTTCAAGGCCAGAGAAGGATTTCCTCCACTCCCATACATTAGATCATTGTTCCATTAAGATAAAATGGATTAAGCCTACGTTTGCTTAAGGATGCTTTTGAGCTCAGCATCACTAGGGGGTTTTTTTAACAGTTGTTATTTGCCATCAAACAGGCTCATTTTGAACAAAGATCATTAAAGAAGAGGGAATTGGGTAGTGGCCAGGGGAATCTTGCCTCAAATTTTGCATGGACTGGGTGTGTGTTCAGGTGTGCTGTGTGGTGCCTATGAGGGATGCAGTTGCAAACTTGGTGGATGTTGTAATGGAGACTTAAACTGGGCTACACAAGATGGAAATAGGAAGTTGTTTTTTTCCCGATTTCAGGAGAGAAAAATAGAGGCTTCAGGGGGGGGGGGGGGCTGCCACTGCCACCACTCAGATTGGCTACCCCAGCAGCCAGTTTGGAGCGAGGGGGCTAGATCAATACAGGATGAAGAGGGGAGGTTATATCTGGATCAGGTTGTCATGCTGAGGAGGAGGGAATGGATGGAATAAGCAGTGATTCCTTGAGAAGGGGGCAGGGGTGATGGAGGTCACACCCTAAGGGAGGAAGAGGCCAAATTTGTAAAGCGCCCACTTGTTTCATTCTCCTTTTAGAGAGCAGGGGGTGTGATGTCATGGTATCTCTCAGCCATCTGCTCCTTCTTCAGGGGGAGCTAGAGCAACACACAGCCCGGGGGAGGCATAATAAGGATCTTCACATTTCAGCAGCATTTCATTTACTCATTATTCAATGGGGTGGCGGGTGGCAGGGTATTTGTATCTGATACTCTGCATACAAATCATGCAGAAGAGTAGGTGGGGATAGTAAGAGGACTCAATTTATGGAGGCAGCATTACGGCCGTAAGTCCATAATGCCCCCACCCCATTTGTGTACAGTGTTGGAGCAGGCAATCTCCCATTTGTGTTGTGAAAGGCTGTCATGGCTAGGATTACTGGGTTGCTATGAGTTTTCCAGGCTGTATGGCCATGTTCCAGAAGCATTCCCTCCTGACGTTTTGCCCACTTCTATGGCAGGCATCCTTGGAGGTTGTGAGGTCTGTTGGAAACTAGGCAAGTGAGGTTTATATTTCTGTGGAATAATGTCCAGGGTGGGAGAAAGAACTCTTGTCTGCTCAAGGCAGGTGTGAATGTTGCAATTGGCCACCTTGATTAGCATTTAACTCACAGCCAACCTATCTCCCATTTGTCAGTCCTCTTGAAAATGGATGCAACAGTGGACCCGTGGTAACCACTAGGGATTGGTTCCAGGACTCCTGTGGATATCAAAATTTGTGAATGTTCATGTTTCATTATATACAATGAAGGCAAAAATGGAAAAAATCAAGGTTTGTTCTTTGAGTTTTTCAAAATATATTTTCAAGCCATGGATGATTGAATTTACAGATCCATAATCTACAGGTAGGGAGGGCTGACTGTATTATCCTGAGTTAATTTTTGTAACTCCTTAATTCAATAAGCCATGCAGTTTACTTAGAGCTGGAGGGGGGGGGGGGATAAGGAAATTGTTTTTAAGATTATCATCCCCAGAATCTGAGCAGTGCCTGGGAGATTCCAGGAGTTCTAGTAAAGAGGGGGAAAATCAGAATTGGGCAGCTCAGGGAGTTGTCTGAAAAGACACATTCACTTGGCATGATCCATATTGGAAATACAGTGTCAGTTTTCAATTGCCCTCTCTATACAGTTAACTCTTTATATTTGGAGTTGTAATGTTATCAGATTTGATTATTGTGGGTTTGATTAGCATGTTTTCTAGGCATTTGTAAACCCTTCATGACAATTCCATGGTTAGCACCTAGCAGACATTGACCCTACATTGCTGTTTCCTTGGCCTTAAAGAAGTGGGCTTTTTATTTGCATTTTTCCCACTTTCGTGGAGGTCATTTGCTCTTAACTGCAGTGACTCTGGATGGCTGACTGGCTGACAGTACTTCAAGTCTCCTTGAATTTCATATTAAAGGAAGGCTGAATCTATGCTGCCCGAGGATACGGTGGAGTTGCCTTCTTTGGAGGTTTTTTAAACAGACTGGATAGCCATCTGTCAGAAGTGTTTTGATTGTCTATTCCTGCAAAGCAGAGAGTGGGACTGGATGGTCTTTGTGGTCTCTTCCAACTCTTACGATTCTGTAATTTCAATAAACGAATACTTTTAAAACCATATATTTCGATACCAAACCTCTTGTGTTTTGTAAGAACTCAAGTTGAGGAGGAGGAAGAATAGAAAATGTATTAAAATAGTATCTTTCAAATCAACCAAGGAAATAAAAATAGATTACTTTGCTTTTGGAAGTGTATCTGCTCTCTAGTTTTTTTTGTCCTGAGTCTGGTTTGCACCATTTTGCTTTTTGGCTCTTCATATGTGTAGGCTAAATCTAATATGTTTGTAAAGGTGATGTGTGTGCACACATGCATGCAGATGTGCACACATGCATGCAGATGTGCATACATACCTGTGTTCACTCATCTGTTGTGGTATCAAATGACACTCAATAATATTCCCTAGTTCCCTGAGCTGGAATGTCACATGCACATTCATAAAGGTTCATCCAAAACCCACTGACTTAATTCTCAACCACAAACTTGATGTATTAGGCAGATTGACATCATCTGGATTCCTGAATTAAAAATGGTGTCTTCAGTTTGGTTCCTCCAGTAATATCTGAAAACTAAGTTCAACACCTTTAATGCTGGTCCTCCTTCTTTTTACCTTGGAGAGATTTCAGAGAGACAGGATAGCATTTCCAAATGTTTGAAAGGCTTTCAGGCAGAAGACATACGAGCAAGCGTGTCCTCTCTTGTTCCAGAGGGCAGGATTAGAACCACCGGGTGAAAAACTGCAACTGCAGAGACTTAAAAGTGCATCTACACCAGTGGTTCTTAACCTGTGGGCCGCAGACCACCAATGGGCCGCGAGGCCAAAAATCTGGTCTGCGAGCCTCCCTCCTCTTTATTTATTTAATTAATTTTGTTTCCACTTCTTTCTCACCTCCTGCCACCCTTTCCCTGTAGTTGACCATGACATATCTTCTGTATCAGAAACTAGAACTGATGTGGTCTATCCAATGCAATTTTCTGAATCAGCACCCCAAACCGAATCTAAGGTTGAACAAAACCTGATTCATAGCCCCTTTGGTACTAATGTTGGAGAGAGGTCCCTGGTCAAGTGGTCCCTGATCAAATAAAAGTTAGGAACCACTTATCTACACTGTACAATTAATGCAGTTTGACACCACTTTAACTGACATGGCTCAGTGCTGCGGAGTATTGGGAGTTATAGTATTAAAAGGTCTTTAGCCTTCTTGCTAAATAGTTCTGGTGCCATGGAACCATGAGAGGATTAATTTGTTAGGGATGTTGTAATTGCATCCTGCATTGTAGATTTGGAATTGATCAATGCTTGGTTGCATCACCTTTAAGAACCTTCCCAATGCTATGGTTGTTACCTGAGTTTGGAGCATCCTTGGCCAATAATAGCAGAGCAACCCTAATAGCAGAGCAACCCAGAGATGGGGACTGATAGTTTATTTTAGGAAGGTATAATAATTTTATAACAATAATAAAATAATATAATAAATAATATAATGAGATAGTTTGTATATACTATTGAAAACATAATATATGGAAGCCCAGCCTGGTTCCTGTCATCCTAGATCTTAGATTCTATGGTTGCCAACATTTGGCCTGGCTTGCTCCCTTCTTACCAGATGCATTTGAATTTAAAATGTAGGAATATTACTGGATGCATTAAATCCTAGAAGCATACTGATGTATGTTGATCGTGAATACTCCTGCCATAGCTGAGTACTGTTTGGATGCTTTTGCACTCACCTAGAAGCATGGGAAGGTGTCATAAAAAGGCAGGACTGACCTGTTGGTCCTGTGATGATTCCCATTGACTATGGATGCCATCCAGTACCATAAAATGTATGTTAACACAAACAGAGGGAGGAATTTGCAGGGAATACAGGACGCAATTGTGCTACCTTTTGTTCCCAGTGAAGTCATTTGTTGCAGCAAGAGGATTAAGGGTAACCAGACCCTCTTTCCCTATTGCCTTATGCTGGGCTTTCCATTCTGCTTATGTAGTGCGATCTTTGAAGCATTGATTGTACATCAAAAGCATGATGATGAAATGGAAGTAAGTTTTTTATTTTAGACCAAGGACACTGGGGTTCAGATTTGCATCCAGGCAGATGGTAACTGTGTATTCTTGATCAGAGGACTATCTCTTTACAGATCTCTTGTGCAAACAAACTGGATTGCTATCATGAACTGGTGGGGAAATATGGGAGTTGTAGTCCAACACCTTTGGAATGTTCAGATTTGGAAAATTTGCTGTATGCACTGCACCAACCTCCACGGTAGAAGGATGTGATGCATCAATCCATGTGTGTGGAGTGTGTAAGATCATTTTGGCAGAACATTTCAGCACACTTGAATATTGGGGTTTTCAGCTTTTTGAGTTTGGAACATAATAGCTGCTTAGAACAGCTTTTATCCAGAGCTAACTCACGTGTGGGGGATCAGCAGACTGTTCCAATGTATTGGAGGACAAAGCTGTGTTGAATTGGCAACCCTCCCAAGATAGTCTGCTTCCTTCATCTGTTGTAGGAGACTCTGACCTTTGCCCAGTTTCACCAAGTTTAAAGGACCAGTACTATCACCTTCTACATGTTGAGCTATTCCTACTTTTAGTGGTGGCACAAGAAGGCAGTATTTTCCCCTCAGGGCTACTAATAGCTTTGGCAGCTTGCCCATTTCCCAGCAGCAGCATCCATAGGGCATGCACTCTCCCCACAGACACAGATGAGCATCTCTATTTCTCACTTAGGTTGCATCTGTGAAGGCTTTCTCTGGAGCTATTATTTGTGAAGAGTAGCTGAAAAGCAGTGAGGCTCAAGGCACTAGCCTTGAAAAGCTTCCTATTAGTTGATGTTTATAATGCAATTCCTATGCTCTGATGGAGCACAGCAACAATTTTCCCTATGGATAATCTACTATTGCTTTTACTACAGCTAGTACACATACACACACACACAGACACACACCCTCAGGCTATAGACATGCTCTCTTTTCCACATAAAGAGTGGTTCATGGAGCCTCTAATTAGGTTTCAGTTAATTAAAAGCAGCATTGGTATAATAACATTGTTTGGAAGCTGGGGAATCCCAGTTAAAGTCAAACCTTGAAAGCTAAAGATACATATTCCAGAGGGTTGCTTTTTAAAATTGCCTTCACTATTCCTCCCATATTCATCTCACAGCTTTAAAATGGCTGCTTTGAAAAACCTCAAATCCCAGGTGGAACAGAGGTGTTGCTAGAAATATTAATAAAACCAAACAAGGCATATTAGGGAGTAGGTAAGAAATTTTAAGGAGGTACTGTCAGTGGAAGCCAGCAGAGCTGCGCTTGTTTATTCTCTCAGAGGCACCTGATGAAAATCCCTTAAAAGGGCGTACGGTTTTAAATTGGAACTTTTAAAAAAGCAAATATTATTTAAAATTACACAAGCTGATAGTGGAAGACTCTGCTCGTTTCAGTTCCCCAACCCGTTGCTGGCGCTGTTATATCAGAATGCCAAAAAGAAAGGAGAGAAGACAAGTGGATCTGTGATATTTTGGGTGAAATGGGGATCCATTGTATTCAAGAGAGCTTTGAGGTGAAATGTGCTGCATCTTTATAAAAGGATGCCTCTCCATTATCCCTAATCCCAGCTTTTCCTTGCTAAATTAATGCTAACTGGTCCTTTCTGAGCACTACTTCTCAGAAAGAAAAACCTCTTCTAACACTGGGGTTGTCAACCGTTTCTTTCAGAAGTCTGACCTGGTTGTGGCTTGTTAATTCCATGGAGAGCAATCAAAAGGAGGTGTGTGTATGTGTCTGCCTGATGAGAGCCGGTCAGTTCTCTGACTATGGCTGTGTCGTTCAAAGAGTTAAATACTCGAACTAGAATTCCCTTTCTTTCTCAGCTACTTTGCTTTCATTCCCACATCTGACGGTGTGTTTACACCGATCTCCGGGTGCCCAGAGAAATCAAGGGAAGAAGATAAGGCTTGAATTTCTAGGCAAAATAAGCTGAAATGCAAACCCCTTAGGTTCATGCAGGACTTTGCATGAGCATCACAGAGGCACATTTGCAAACTCTAAATGCTCCTCATAATCGGATTTGTTTTACAAAAAGGACACCTTTCCTCCCTTGTACAATTTGCATTCATTCTTGTTGTTCTTCTAAACGTGTCCTGTGCTTTTTGGTTGTTTAAATATAATGTATTTAAATCCTTTACCATGAAAACATCCCCCCTTCTTTTGAAAAGGCAGCTAACGAGAGTGGCACAGTTGACACAGCCAAGGGTTTAAAATGGCTACTGCATGGGTGGGCAACTGTAGTGGGTCCAAAGGCCAATTTTCTGCCTCTGGGACTCTCCGGGAATCACACAGAGATAAAAATGCAAAATAGCAACCCAGGATACTAAAATAAATGGCCAGAGGTCTACTTTTTAACAACAACAAAAATGGGTATAGCTTGAGTATTCCTTATCTGAAATGTTTAGAATCAAAACATCTGTACTTGCATACATGTATATCAAGAAGTATCTTGGAGGTGGTTTAAACACACAATTCATTTATGTTTAATATGCACTTTGCAGCTGGAGGAACTTTTATACATTTATACACAATATATTTAATAAGTTTATCATGTAACAAAGTCTGTGTACAGTGAACCATCAGAATGGAGAAGTGTCATTGTCTCATCCACCCCCAAGGACAAGTTTGGATTATTTTGGAATTGTGGATAAGGGATGCTCAACCTATAGTTAATGATGTTTAAATAGTATGAGCATGGGAGGCATTGTGACCTATTTAAAATTGAATTGCCTATTTCAGTGGTAAAACCTCTTTCTGCAACCAGAAAAGGGCAAATTCAGAGACCCCGAAAAAACGGATGGCAACAGAAAAATAATTATTATGGGTCGCATTTTACTCACCCCTTGTGCTAACTCACGAATTACAAAATTTTTGCTTGGGCCCCATAGTGAGAATAGCACAATCTTCCACTGGTAGTGCTGCGTGGCTTCCACGCCTTTCATTTGGGTAGGGCAGGAGGTCTTCCACATGAGCTGTGCACTATGATTGTTAACACACTAGAATCTGTTTATGCCTCCAAACCCTGGTGTTTTATCATTTTGCTTCCCATCCCCATCTCTAATGTGCTCCCAGGGGAGAAATGAGGTCACAGCCTGCAAACTGCTGTACATCCATAATGGGAGGAAGATTCACCATTTAAAAAATGCACAACCCATATAGATTGCTACGGTATGTATCCATACCCTCCCAACATTTCACAGATGAAAATTGGGATGCTTGGGATGCATGTGACCCAGCAATAAAAGTGTGTGGTCAAAAATGACAAAAGTTATTAATAAGGCAGACTGCACTAGCTGTGGTGATATACTTTTGCCTGAGCCTACTGGAAAGGCCAAGATTCTACCCGTGTCTCTCCTCTTCCCTGGCGAATTCAGTGCAAACTACTTTTGCACTTTGAGCTCATCTTGTGGCAAGAAAAACAGAGATATTTTAAAAGCAGCTGAAAAAGTGGAATTTGGATCGTCCGTGCCAAATTGGGACAGATGGAGGACATGCATACCTGGGAGTAAATCGCATTGAATATAGTGGGATGTTCCTGAGTAAATCTGCATTTCACTATGCAGTTAGCTACTCCATGGATTCTGCATCCAAGGCTTAAATATATATACTGTATATTTTAAAAATCTAAAAAACCCACCAAAGTTTGATTTTACTGATTTATACAAGGGACATTGATTTATTGTATATAATGGGATTTGAGCAAAAAAAAAAGACAAATGAGAGCTTGTTTAGCATGTCCGAGGATGGCTATGTGGCGCTCACTGTTGAGAAAACAAAATATGGGGAATTCACCAGAGGTGGTCTGTTCTCAGCAAATACATTTTCACTGTGCTGTCAATCTCTGTGTCCCCTTCACTACCAGCATAGATTCCAAAAGCATATATATGCAGCTGAGATTATTTTCCCATCTTAATCCAGTTTATCCTACAATAAAGACCAGAGGTCTTTGGGTGTCATGTAAACATCCAGGAACTACTTCCTGGCCACTTAGGGGTTTGCAGGTAGATGAGCCCCGAGTTTGGTCAAGCCAAAAGAGAGGTAACAGAGCAGAGTTTACCCAGTGAGTTTCATGGCTGGGTGGGGATTAGGACCTGGTTGTCTCAACTCCTAGTCTAACACTCAAACCACCACTATCCACTGGTTTACATGGTGTTATATAATATGATAGATCATTCATTGTTTGCATTTTGATTACTACTGGTGTCAAGTTGTAATAATGGCTTGTGGGGTGTCAAGACAACCCAGGGGTTTGATCATGCTTCTTTGGCAATGAGTTCCATAGCAATAAATGGGATTTGTTCCCAAATGGTTGATTATTTAAATTTTCAAAACAAAACAAATTTGTTGCTTAAATAATTTTAGTATAATCTCACAAGAAAAC
This sequence comes from Anolis apletophallus, assembly GCA_030556195.1. Lineage (NCBI taxonomy): Eukaryota > Metazoa > Chordata > Lepidosauria > Squamata > Anolidae > Anolis > Anolis apletophallus. The sequence continues at coordinate 104,548,511 of JARBWK010000002.1, read as the reverse complement.
TGATGCATTTTGGGAGGACAAATCCCCAAGAAGCTATATATTTAGTAGAGAAGCACAGAAGTCTATAGCACATAGGGTTGCCAAGATGATGCAATCTCAAGCCCTTCACTTTCAGCATCAAACCAAGGCTAAGCAATTCCCTCCTTGTTGTGTTACACTGGTGAGGTCAGTAAGCATGGTCCGTTAAGAATTAATCACAGGTCCACATAGTTGTCCATTTAAATAATACAGAATCTACCAATGATGAATACACACACACACAATATAAATCTTTGTCAAAGTAGCGCTCTCACTCTTAAAATCTTCCCCTCATTCCAAGGACTGGAGAAGAGGGCCCTGGTCCCGAGATCTAGGTAGGCTAGCTAACCAGTCTGAGGTCAGGGAAGTTGTACTTGAAAAAGATTTTGATATTTGCGGTTGGGGATATCTTTTTATTTGTGGGTTGGTTTTTACTACCTCCATTTTGTCTGCACACTCTGTACAACATTGCATATTGGCTATTCCTAGTTAACACTGCTGCTTCCTTTGAAGTCCATCTATTTCAGGAACAGCTTCCTCATCTATGACAATGAACAAAAGCAAAATGGCTTCATCAGGTTTTTGTAGGGAAAGAAGTGCAGGGAGCGCTATACTTCTCGGTAAGGTTTTGTTGTCTTTGAGACTGTAATGCAAAGACTGGCAAAGGTAGAGAGTGCCTTCTTAAAACCTGCCCCTTGCACTTTCTGAAAATTGACTTCCTTAGCTGCTTTTAACCCTTCCAAGCTGGAGAGAGGGGTGCCGTCCAAAGTGAAAAGGAAGCAGCAGGAGAGAGGCCTTTGGTAGAAAAACAACTGACAGAGAAAAAAAGGTTAAGAAGATATTCTCCTTCTTCCCTCTTGGTTCTCTTTTTCAGCTCTCAGCCTCCCCAGGTGCACTGAATAGAAGAAGAAATAATTCACCAAAAAGAACCACGGGGCTGCTCATAGTTAATTCTGCTCCAGAAAGGGTTTAACTTCTAATCCACAGGATGTGTGAAAAGTAATTACCATAGGTTGCTAACCAAGATCAAAGAGCCAGTGAGAAGTGAAATTAGGATTCATTTCTTTTGTCCCTTTAAAGTATGTTATGAAATCTAAACAAGAACCTCCCTCCCTCTCCCTCTTCCCTCTTTCCATGATCTCTTCCCCATTTGCAGTGTTGGTGCCCACAGTCCTTAATGATAACTCAGCATTTGCCTTAATGATAGCAATAACTTCAGAAACATCCTCCCTTACACTATACAGTACCCTTCTGATATTTTAAGACATGATGTGCTATGAGGCCAGTTAGCAAAACCAGAGTTTGATTTTCCAAATCAGTTAGATGTTTGAATCTGCTGACGTTAGGCTTAAAGTACTACATTGGAGTGAAAGAATCTTGGGATTCATTCAAAAATGCATGGTTGGATTGTTTAAAGGTAGGAGTTCTGTTTCCCAGCTGCCACTCAAGCATGAAGCTATCTTGAGATGGACCTTGGCAGGAGATGTAGTATCAATGCCTTGGGCTAGAAATCTGTCTAATCTCATAAACAAAACTAGGTTGCTTTATATCAAACTGCCAAATGTCATACATCTCACACTTCCATTCATGCATTTCCTGAATCTATGCATTTCAGTACAACCTTTGTGGGTGATTTAAAGAGAGGTGGGAAGTTCTTTATGAATGTCATATTAATATTGCATATTAAAGGCCTGCCTCAGACAATTAACAGCATTTTAGTCATTCAACTGCTGGAAGTGTTATTCTTGTGCTTTGAGTTTGCTGACTACAACTTATGAATGTTACTTTTCAAACAAGTATATGATGTCAGCCTCTTTTCCACTGGTCACTTAATTCGAGGTCAGTCCAGACTGACTGTGATAGCATCCAAACGCTGGACCAAACCTGCTGTGGTGCTGCATTGGCATCCAGGCAGTCCAGAAGGACCAATCCACATCGGCCCCACTGGACTGCCCACCCGTCCTCTTTGTCACCACAGCTACTCTCTACCAGCCATGGAGTGACCTGCTCCTTCCTGTCATGTAGGCTTCCCTTTCAGACACCAGCAGACATGATATCCAGGCACTTGCAGCAAATTCCATGGCCAGTGGAGAGTGCCAATGGCAACACAGGGATAAACCATCCTCTTTCCCTGGGCTGATCAGCATAGGAAAAGGGTGATGGAGGTGGCATTTCTCTGAAGTGTGAACCTTACCAAGTCAGAACAGCACCATTCACACACAGAAGCAGCAGGTCTGACCAAACCTGAAGGGGAACAAGTCTCAAGGAAATGTAATCCTACACCTATTCCCGAAATGCCCTAATGAGGATTGTATATGGAATGGTGACCGTTAAAAGAGGGGGAGGACAACTGAAGGTGAGGATTATGGAATGGATCATCCTGGAAGAAGGCAGCACTACCTGGAACCCTGAGGAACTGTGTCCTGTACTATCAAGTCTGTCTTGATGGATTTGCTTTTGTGTGACTTAGAAAATGGCTCAGACCACTCTAATTTCTATTTTTTACAGAGTTAGTAGCTTGGAATGTGAAGGAAATGTTGTGACCGTAGTATATCCTGATTTCAGTAAGGTTCAGAATAATGTTCCCTAAGATACTGTGATCAGGTTGTTAAAGTGGCCAAAGTAATGTTACTGTTAGATTTCTATTTGATTGATAGATTATTTCTAAAGGTGAATTGTACTGAATTGTTCTTCATCAGTCTGGATTAAAGTGATGAGTGGTAATAGAGGGCTTCTTTTGAGTTTGATGTTGTTCAACATCTTAATACATGATTTGGGTGAAGGGAAAGAAAGCATGCTCATCAAATTTGCACATGACACCAAATTGGCAGGTACAGCTAAGAAGTCAGTAGATGGAGCGCAGATTCAAGATGACCTTAAACATTGGAGAACAAAATGCTTTTTAATTTTTTAAAATGGAATATAAATAGATGTGCAATTATAGTGCACATGAAAAGAATGTAGGGACCATTTTAGACACAAGCAAAAGTCAGCTATGTGAAGTGGCAGGAGAGAAAAACAAATGCAATACTAGGCGGCAGCAACCGACATTTGGTGAGCAGCTCAAGAAAACTAATAGTACTACTCTGTTCTGCTATGTTCAGGCTTTACATAGAATATTGTGTCCTGCTCTGGCCACACAGTTTAAGAAGGAAATCAATAGTCAATCAATCACTGTGTCAAGACGAGGGTGGAGAAGATGGTAATGGGTCTGGAAATCAAGTTATGTGAAAAATGGTTGAAGCTATGTTTAGGATATGTTTAGTCTGGACAAAAGAAGACTGATAGGTGACATGAGAACCATCTGTGAATATCTGATGAGATGTCATGTAGAAGATAGCATGAGCTTGTTTACTGATGGTCTGAGGTTTGTTGTCAGTTTGGCAGCCACTCAAAGAATTGGGCATTGGGAAAGAACAATAAAAAAACTGAAATCCACAAGCAGTTTTTGGCAGGTTATATTATATCTTCATCATGTTGTGCCATTATCCAGGCATGCAAGCATCTAAATGCTTGCTTCCAAAGCCAAAAAGCCAAGTTTGTGACTGAAACCATGGGAATGATCTGGATCAGTCTTTGTGGTAACAAACCATGAATAATTGGTATTAACTCACTAGAAAACTCCATTGCAAAAACAGATCATAATCTAGAAGTCCAGTCATTATTCTGCTCTTATTTCTCTCCCAAGGTTGTATGTCATCACAAGCAAACTATTTTCTAAGGGATTCTTAAAGCAAAACTCCACTTCTCCTTATCCTTCTCTGACCATTTATTTTAACTTCAGTAATCAGCTGTAACAGCCTACCAACTAAGCAGAGAAATTGATTTAGACTGTTCATAGGATGTGTGGCCTTGAATCTGACCTGGGGCTCCAGAGCAGTGATCCAGCTTTATAATAAGAATCAGCCTCCTCTAGTAGAAAGAGTTTCTCAGGTATAGAGTGTATGCTCTCAAGCGCACATAAGGACATTGATCAGACAGGGACTGATGAACGAATGTGCTAACGCAAATATACTTCCTCCTCAGAGGCCATTTTAAGGAGTTCTCTGTCTTTTCAGAATGTGTAGTGCCTATTTCATACTCCCACAGAATCCCATCCATGGGAGAAAAGTGGGAGAAAAGTTAATAATAATAATAGTAATAATAATAATAATAATGAAAGAAGTAGCCTGTAATCATGTAATGAATGCCCAATAGAGGAGAGTAAACAGGGCCAATTGAAGTTGTGAGGCATATAAATGCATGGCCAGGTTTGGATGTAAAGACCTCAGATAAATTTGTAAGGGTAATCAAGAGCCAGATATTTGCAGAGTCTGGATCTGACCATGCATCATTTGTTGGACTATCCCTGATCCAAGGCCTGATGCCATAAAACATTGTTGGGTTTCAGTTCTTGGTTCTGAGCATTGGACTGAGCATTGGGGAAGAACACATATTGTAGAGTGGAGAAGGGGCTGCATAATCTGTTATTGATGAAGGTGGTCTCCTGCCTGCAGTGCGCTGTGAATCTGACCCCCCTGATGTGGTGTTTCTGCCGGCTGAACTAAAAGTGCTCAATGGCCCAGAATATTTCCGTCTTCAGCGAACAGATCGATACCTGCCAGGAAATGCCTCTCTCAGTTCCCGCTCAGAGACCTTCCTCTTTCTCCACCGTCAGCTTACAGGGAAGCCTACTATCCAAGCTACCTACCAGACTTTCACTGCCCAACAGGTAGGAAGCATCCTCCTTTAAGAAAAAAAGCCAAGTTTCCTTATTTGCTTGGCTTGCTCTCTGAGAGCTTCCATGTTCATGCTCTTTCTCTTCTTCAGGTGGTACCAACCGACAACTCTCAATCCTCTGATACCTGGGATGTTCGGGCTGTGTCCATTGAGGGCACAGTGTCTCCCTATGAGCCATACACCAGAGTCCTGTTCCATCTCCAGGGACAGGACTGGATGTCAGAAAAGAAGCCCCTGCCATGTGTCACCCTATATGTCTTTCACCAGGCTCAGGTGGTTCATCGTGCCTGCCATCTTCAGGTCAGTATATTGGGTTCGAAGCCCTGATCAGTCATGGAAACCCAATGGGAGATCTTGGGCAAATCACACTCTCAGAGGAAGGCAAGGACAAAACTCATCTGAACAAATCTTTCTTAAGAAGCCTGATGGTTGCCATAGGCCAGAAATGAAGGTACACAACAACAACAACAATGCCAAATAAAGAGCTGCAGAATGCCAGCAGTTCAACCTGACCCATTAGCTTCCTCTCCAAAGTTTGTCAGAAATGTCCTATGGCAAAGGGGCAAGTGTTCCACACAATGCATCTGTTTAGACTGGCGTAAAACTCCCTCAATGTGAGCATGTGGTAACTGTCAGATCTGCCTTTTGTGCTGGTGACCTGGTAATGTCAGAGTGAGTCTGACATTTCTCTTGATGTGACACTCCTCCTGTTAGCTCGCCCTGCTCTACTTAATATCACAACTTCAAAATGCAGAAGTGTCACATTCCCTGCCAAAACAGCTTACTAAAGATGGGCAGAAAAGAAGGTTAGTAAAAGAACAGCATTGGACTATCTTGATAAGAAGCAGGGCAGGGTTGGCAACCTTAGGTCTAGGGATAGGCCTGGCTAATCGCCCCCACCCCAGATTTCTTGGATGGAAACCCCTTTGAGAAAAATAGATGAATAGAAAATTTGTGCACTTTTCTCCTGGTATTTGAATGTTCTGAAGTATTGCAGTAGAATTCTGCAGAGAAAAAAATGTGTTCTTTTTTGTGCAAAGCCATGTTGTTTTCTTGGAGTACTAGGATGGCTTAAGAAAGCTTTGTTAAAGAAGTAGAACATTTGCAAAGTTTAGCAGCAAATTAAATACTTCATGTGCAGAACGTATTTGATTTGGTCACTTTTTTCTTATTCTCCTGGGAAGCAAGGGTGAATGAGACCTCCCCTGAGTATGTCAAGAATGAGGATGATGTAGTATACCCAGGTATTGTTGCAATACAGCTTCCTTTAGCTCAGCGAGCATTTTTAAAGAGATTGTAATCATTTTAGTCTAATGTTATATGTATATTTTTAAAAACTTTTGGAACGTAACTCCCAGAATCTCCTTGTTAGCATGTGGACTCAGGAGGTGGCAGCGGAAATACTGTAATTGTAACTGTGTATTTGAATGTATTGCTTGGCATCTAATGGTTGCCTGTTGTAAGCCGCCCTGAGTCCCCCTTCGGAGGTGAGAAGGATGGGATATAACTACTTGAAATAAACAAATAAATAAATAATCCAAGACATCCCTACCTTTACTCATGTTCTTCATCACAAAAGATACGCAGTTCCCCTTGTGGATTTGACAGCTTGGCTAGCTAGACCAATGAGCTATCTTAGTAGGACGCTGTTTCATAATATACCTTGGGGGAAAGCAAGGGCTGAAAAGACAGGAGGTTTGATTGTTTCTATTCTTCCTGACTAGGCACCCCTGGGGGTATGTGTAGTGGAACTAGAGCTCCCCGCTCGATGGCTCTCTCCTCCAATAGCTGCCACCAACTTCTACAAATCAGAAGACCTGAACATCACCCCTGTCCGGGCTGAGCTGTACTACACCCTGGAACCCCCACTGGCAGGGAAGATCCCTGGAGAATGCCCACATGCACAGACCCAGGAAAAGCCACGCCCAGGCAGTGAAGGCAATAAGGAGAAGCTGCACTATGTGGGACCTGTTGATATCAGAGTGATGAGCCCTCCACGGCGCCAGGAAGTTCGGCTGGATGACAATGTGATGGTCCGAGTCCCCGACATGGCTCTGCGTCCTGGGCAGCTCTTCACAGCCACCCTCATCCTGCAGCAGAACTTTACTGCTGATCTGCTGACACTTCGGTGAGTTTAAAAGCCAGTCTGTAGTACTTGTACATCCCTCTTCATGCCATAATTTGCCAGTTCCATTGGATTACAAAGTAACTCCATAAGGGAATACTTATGTTCATCACAATTTCCACAACCACAATTATCATAATTGTAACCATATTGAATGGTTATGAATCACTGTCGTGAATAATAATGCTCACTATTCAGTGCTTCCAAGCATTCAAAGTGTTTCAGATACATTGTTGGGTAGTAGACATAAGAAGAGCCATGCTGAATCGGGCCTCAGCCCATCTAGTCCAGCATTCTGTGTCACACAGTGGCCCACTAGTTGTACACAGGGATCTCTAGAAGAAAGGAGGGCAAAACCCTCACCTGCTCCCGACCCCCCACAACCAGTACCCGGGGAAAATTCTGCCTGCCTCCATCAACACAGAGGTGGCACTTGGATGTCCATTTCAGTAACTACTGATTCCCTTGGTATCCATGAATCTGACCTAACAACAGCCTTGGAGAACATGCCCTTGGAGGGTGCATTTGTCCCATGATAAGTTCCCTTTCCTCTTGACAAAGATTCCACTGTCCTTATCACTAGTTAACACAAATAAAGAATTTTCTTACTTCCCTCCCATCGTGCCTGAGGTTTTAAAAACATGGAAGGGGTGTCTGAACATCTCTCTCTCTCTCTCTCTCTCTCTCTCTCTCTCTCTCTCTCTCTAATGATGCACATTTTCCCCATCTACTCCAAATTGCCTTTCTCTCAATGCAGTTTTTTTTAAAAAAAATCCTTCCAGACAAATTGAGACTTTTAAAGAGCATTGAAGCATGAAAGAAGAAGCATTTTCAGGATAACTGCGGGGGTGGGGCAGTAACTTATACTCAACATTGTGGCTTTCCAAATTCCTCTGTTACTGCAGTGAGGCTTTTCAAAACCTTTAATTGGTGTCATTTAGGGGTTTGGGGGTTTCTTATTTTAAAAAACCCATTGCAATGTATGTGTGTTATGTGAATGCATATGTAAATGTGTCTTGGGGCTGCAATCCAGCAGCAGATGCTCTGCTTAGTTTGAAGTGCAACTCTTCCTACTCAAGGGGTGAGAGTAGAGAACTGAGACTAAAGGAGAGTGAACTTAAGTCATGAAGCAAGACTTGAACAAGGGAGTTCATGATCAGTTTCTCAGACCGTCTGCTACATTATGCTTCTGATGAGGTTTCCCATATTTTCCAATAATTTAAGACCTCAAATGCTTTAATCCTGGCTCAGCCTTAGCCTAGCAAATTCAAAGTTATGACAGTCTACTGACCTCTTTTTGTCTGTATGCTGCACTGGTTTTAATGGGAGAGAATATAATTTCAGTTAAATCTGTTTTGCTGTGTTTCCTGTTGCAGTATCAAGGTGAAGAAAGGCCTGCAGGTCCTGGCTGCTCGTCCCACGAAGCCAGATGCATGGAGTGCAAAGCTGGACAAATTCAAGGGTGCCAAACACCACACTGCTCTGGTCACTTGTCGCCGTTCCATTGGCAGTGGGTTGGACTGGCGGTAGGTCCACCCAGGCAGCTGCAATCATCAATGGGGACTCTGCACTTAGGAGGCTGATAGATGCCAAATCCAGCCAAACTAATTGGGTATTCAGAGCCATTTTCAGTACAAGGACTTGCTGGTGAGAAGATAGAGGACAGGAAAAGCCAGTGGGAAAGTAGTGCTTACAAAATGATGGTTAGAGATGTCTTAATCCAGCAGTGCCCAACCTTCTATCACTTTTTTCTTTCTTTGGGATACATTGCTATTTCATGTTGGTTAGAGGCAACCTGAGTACCTCCAAATGATGTTGCACAATATACAGTACGTTTTCCCTCTTCCACCTTTCCCAGTGGAGAAGGCCAGCAGAAGAATAGCTTCTACTTGGCTGCTGCCAGTGGCAGTGGATGACTTCCATACTATTAGAAATAGTGAGTTTAAGTGAGTTTCCAAGGTACCAAAATTATTTTGGAGCTAGCACTCAGCAGTTTGCATAGCTCATTTAAAGTTTGGACTAAAAGCCCATGGACAGAAGCCACCATTTGATTCAAAGACATGTACATACACAGCAAAGACAAAGAAGCCACTGAGTGCCACTGTCATTCAAAGTTCCCCATGCCCTTTCTGCTTCACAGTAAGAAAGATGATCTGAGGAAACAAAACAAAAAAAATCCAGTTTTCCTCTTGTCACACTCAGGAAATGGTAACACCATATTTCCCCTAAATAAATATTTTAACACTTGATGGGAGCAACTTTGTAATATGTAAGAATAGTATTAAACTGTGTGGACAACTTTAGCACTATATAATTCAAGATCATGGACCTTTAGACCAAAAAAGGGTAACTTTCCCAAGCTCCAGTGAAGACGAATGTATCATCTTCAATAATACCTAACCTTCTCCTAGGTGCTATGTGTTCTCCTGTGCTCTTAGGTTAGCCCTCTGTTTTTTCTTGTCATCTCCATGTAGGGCAATAGATTATCCTGAGTTCTTATACTTGGATTTCATGGTGGAGAACAGCACAGGGGGGCTGGCATCTACACGTCCTGTCACCTGGCAAGTGGAGTACCCAGGCCAGGATCCGGAAGCCGAGAAGGACAAGATGGTTTGGGAGATCCAGGTGTCAGAAAGAGATGTGCGGGCCTTGGTTCCCTTGGTGAAGGTGAGATATATAGAGTTCCTATCCCCCCCCCCATGTTGTAGTAGAATTGACTGTAACACTGGTTTCTCACACTCTTATTTTGGTCTGTCCTCCATAGGAGCAGGAGATTGTGAATACCGCACTCCTAACAGGCATTCCTCATTCAGTGCCAGTGAAGCTGATTGTGGTAGAAACAGGGGGAGCAGTATTGGAGGTGACAGAGCAGATGGGCTGTGAGTCTTCTAACAAGCAGGTTTTGCAGGTAAGGAACTGGTATGCCTCACCAAAGTACTTTCTCTTCTCTGTGGAAATGATTCAGGATCAATATTCATATTGCTTTTTAAGAACAACAAAGAGTTTGGTGAAAACTTAAAGACTAGCAGGGTTTTTTTTTCTTTTTTATGGGTTTGATGTTCTCACTTGTTCCAAGTAGGCAGGAAAAAGAAAGATCTTCCAGTGCTTCCATTTAGGAAAGCAAACCTACCCTACAAGAGGTTCATTCCTTATCTGCTGGAAACAATCATATCATAGCTAAGAATAGGAGCCCCCGGTGGCACAATGGGTTAAACCCTTGTGCCAGCAGGACTGAAGTTTTAACAGGTCAGAATCCAGACAGAGTGGGTTGAGCTCCCCCTGCCAGCTCCAGTTCCCTGTGCGGGGACACGAGAGAAGCCTCCCACAAGGATGGTAAAACATCAAAACGTCCAGGCATCCCCTGGCATGAAAAAAAATAGGTAAAAACCAATATTCCTTTCAGCTTCTATGGATCACAGCATCATATGTGTCTGGGCTACAGCTCCTGGGAGTTAAAACTTGCCACATAAAACTTGTCAGTCTTTAAGGTATCAGAAAGCTCTTTGTTTTTGCTGCACTTTGCCTATATACTTGGGATAAGATACTGAATATCTGTCAAATGTGGTAACATTCTTGTTGGTAAGATTCTGACCTTCTGGCACACAGTTTTTAATGATATTGTGTTCTCAAAACTCACTTTTAGGTCTCGGATGTGTGTGATGCTGTCTATGTTGGTGGGAAAGAGAGCCGAGGAGCACGTGGTGTCCGGGTGGATTTCTGGTACCGTCGTCTGCATGCTTCACTGCTCTTTACAGTCTGGGCCCCATTGTTGCCTCTGCGCATTGAGCTGACAGACACCTCACTGGAGCAAGTGCGAGGCTGGAGGGTTCCTGGCCCAACTCCTGATGGGTAAGAGCTGTGGAGCCATGAAGGTCTAGCAGCATTGATCCTACGGCTCTTTAGGCCCCAGTAGTGGAAGATTGCATGCCACTTTGTTTGAAGCACAATTTAAGATTGAAGACTGAACAAGGAAAGGAAGGAAGTGAGGATTCAGACTCCAGTAGGATGGAAATCATAGTTATTACTGTTTGTTCCCATGTCAAAAATTGGATTCCAAACAGCTAGGAAACTCAATGGAAATAATAACAGAATAACAATAATTTCCTCTCCATATTCAGATATCCAGAAGTGTTGCAGTAGAATTATTTTGAAGAGTGAAATATGTGGGGGTTTGTACAAAAACCTCTTCATTGCTTGTGGAATTAGTTTTCTGTGCAGGAAACAGTTATCTGCTAATAGTGGGCTTTATGCAGATTTCTCCTTTTTTTGCTGAAAAAACCTTACTTTTCTCTCAACAACATTGGATACATTTGAACATAGGGAAAATGCTGTGGAAGAATGCTTGCTTTCCTCTGCAGGAGGAAGAAATTTACTATAATGATTCATCCTAGCACTACAGGATTAAATAGTCAAAATACTTAGATGGCTAAAATATTTAAACGGTGTTTGTTGCCTGAAACAGTGCAAATTCCCCACTGTACTTCCTCCAGTGATTGTTACTCCTTGGGTGCAAGCGAATAAAAAAAATAATGTAAATTTGGGTGATCATTTCTACTGAGGGGATCAGCTCTGGTTGATATCTGAGTAAAATTTTGAAACATTGCAATTTTTGTTGGCATCCAACTGTTAGTACATGGCATGAACTTTACAGGATAACTGGGATAGCATAAGCAAAGTGGTTCTAAGAATCTAAACGTTTGCCAAGTATGATCGTCATCTCTTCTCTTCTCTGAGCAGTGGTTCAGTTGAGCCTGAAGAGGGTGGAGAGGAAGCTGAGAGGAGAGGTCGTGGATGTCGCCTGCAGTATCAACGGGCTGGTGTTCGTTTCCTGGCTCATTTTGTGGCTCATCCTTTAGATGGTGGCCGGCACCTGACCTATATGCCAAGCTCTGATTGGCTGTTGGATGTATCACATCTGGTGCAGGCACATGCCAGAATCCAGGACCCACGAGTGGCCACATTGGAAGGAGGAAGTGTGGTGATTGGCCGTGAACCAGGCATGACATCTGTGGAGGTAAGAGAGCTATGGCAGGAGAGTCAGGAAGAATTCATTCTTTGCTGAAGCAGAGTTGCTTGCTTTGAAGTGGAATGACAATAAATTGCAGAAGAGCTGTATAGAAGATTTGACTTTGTCTCTTCAGTGGGTTTGTCATGAAAGTCACTAGCTCATAAATATTTTAAATATCTGTTTAATAGCAGTTAGAAAAGTTACCTTTTGGACCAGACTTCCTGAATCCATCAGCTGTAGACATGATGTCTGGGAGAATCTGGATGCTAAAAAGTCAATTAACGGGATTATAGGGAGTTTAAGTCCAAAAAAGGGAACATTTTCAAGCTTTGGACATTTAAATGTTTCTGACAGTCACCTGTGGAAACCCAACTTTTCTGCTTGGTTTCTTAGAGCCAGTTTCCAGTACCACTAGCCAGGGGTAACAAATAATGGCCAACAGCCTGTCCAATTTTGGATGGGAAGAGTTATTCAGGCTGTGAAGAATTTGTTGCTCTGAGGTTCCAGAGGAACGAAAAGGCAAGTGCACTCCACTTGAGAGCACACCTTCATTTCTGTTCCCCTCTCCTGATCAACCTGAGACAAGCAGATTCTCCATAGTCTTCAACCCCCTTCGCAGCAGTGATAGCAGAAAGGGTGGTGTTGTGCACTGAGAAGATCTCCAAATGGTGAAGCTATAGACCAATGTAGGATCTCTGAGGTTATTTATATAGTTCTGGTAGGTGGCTAGTCTATTTTTGAAGGAAATTTTGTCCTTTTTATCTCCTGGTTCAGGTGCGGTCTCCTGTTTCTGACTCTATTCTGGGGGAGCAGACCCTGGTAGTGTCAGATGACAAGGTCTCCCTCTCAGAGCTACAGACCCAGCTGGTGTCTGGTCTCTCATTATCTCTTTCTGTGGAGCAAGGACACCCAAATGTCTTCACTACCGCGTGCCAGGGACTTCCAACTCTGCGCTCTTTGAAGCAGGTGAGACATGCTGCAGTAGAAAACAGCTGTATTGGTCTTCAGTCTTTGGCCCAAAGGAATAATGACTATGTACAGAACACTGAAGATTACAGGTCCTAACCTGTGGACTGAGAAGACATTACATGAAATATGCCATCGTTATCAAGATCAGCAATGCTAAATCTCTCTCCTATTCATTCGGTAGCATAATCTACATGTGTCACATTACTTTGCTGTTAAATTCCCTACTTTGGGTTGTAAAGGTCAAAGGAAGGGAATGAGGATCGAGTGCTGCATTTGTATGCTGAGTGAAGTGATTAAGAACTGCTTTTATAATGGATTATGTATACTTCTGGCAGAAATACAGAAGGCATAATCTGGACGATCAGGATACAATAGAGATTGTAAAAAAAAATAATGCATGTTGCGTCTAGAATTCCCGGAGCTCCCAGCCAGCAGAGCCTTGACCATGCTGGCTGAGTATTCTGGAAACTATAGTTCAAAAGTAGAATTTCTGAGAGTTGGATTATATATCTGAAGCAAACCTCAGTTTATATTAATACATGTGTGCCGACTGCAGCTCATGCTGTGCATGTGACCTTTTTCTCCTCCTGATCCTCATTTCTTTTCCCTACAGGAAGGAGTTCTGAGTCTTTGGCTGGTATTCACTGATCACACCTTGGCTCCTGTCGAGCTTTATGGCTGGCAGGATGCTGGGCTCTCGGTTTCTTCTCTGAACCCTCATGTGGTCTCGGTGCGGCTGGATGAGGAGCGTGCTCGCCCAGTGATCGTTGCTGAAGGACCAGGACGAGGTTCCCTCCTGCAGCTCAGCCTCCATTCCCCAGACTCTTGCCGCAAGGGCAAGCACAGGGCTCCCCTTGCCCAGGGGACAACATGGCTGGAAGTGACCTTTGGCCGACACATCCTCACAACAAGCAGCCCGCAGCAGCAGAGTCCACATCTCCATGGGGACCCTCCCTTTCAGCGAGCAGAAGGTGCTATGTCAGGTGAAGCTGTGACGGTAGCAGCTGTCACAGAGAGTGGAAAAGGAACAAGGAGGCGTGGCCCAAAAGGAGTGGGGCCACCCATTACCAAATTTGAGGGGCCTGGAGGAAGCTCCTACGAGGATGTTGATCATGTGGAAGAGGAGGAAGAAGAAGAACAGGAGGAAGATGAGATGGTGAAGGCCCCGGCAAGGGTGACAGATCTGGAAATTGGCATGTATGTTCTTCTGGGTGTCTTCTGTCTTGCCATCTTTATCTTCCTCATCAATTGTGTGATCTTCGTCCTTCGTTACCAACGCAAGGAGCCCCCCGACACCGGGTCAGGGCCAGCCTCTTCTACCCAGCAGCCTCACAACTGGGTCTGGCTAGGCACGGACCAGGAGGAGCTCAGCCGGCAGCTGGATCTGCGCCACCAGCACTGCAAAGACCAGTCCCTGGACCCTACTGGCACTGCTGAGGGCTGCTGCTGCTGTGCAGGGCCAGAGGGGAGGCTGGAGCTTGTAGCCCAAGAGAGCCCAGCTCCACTCCCAGGGCCAGAAACAGAAACTCTATTGGTTTCTGCCAGTACTTTTGGCCCAACAGCTCAAGGAAGCCCAGCCCTAACCACCACCTTGTCTCGGAAGAAAGACGGCAGGGAGGTGGGAGGTCGGCGGAAACGCGTGGAGTTTGTGACCTTTGCCACTCCTCCTGGCTCTGCTTCAAGTCCTCCAACCTCGGCGCCTGCTGTTCAGTCCATCCTGGTGGCCAGTGAAGATGATATCCGCTGGGTATGTGAGGACATGGGGCTACATGATCCAGATGAGCTGCGCAGCTACATGGAAAGGATCCGGGGCAGTTCCTGATCTCAGGCTCTCCTTTACTCTCCACCCATACCCATATGGGCAAACCAATAAGGGATCAGCATTTGTTCCACCTTGGGTGCTCTCCTAGGCTCATCCAGCTGGGCTTCTCTACCTTTTTTATTTTCCCCTTCTAGAAAGGGCTCTACACATGAGCAAAAACTAGACTCCGGTGGGAAGGGGAGGGGAATGGGACACCAGAGATACCCTTCCTGCTCTCTATGTTAGAGAGCTCTCCTTCTAAGGTACAAGAGGTTTTTTACAGGTGAGAGACAACACCTTCCCTTTGGTTAATCTCATGCAGTGGAGCTACAGCTCTCCTTCCTGGGGACAGAACATGTGTCTTTATTGATTCTCCCCTCCCCACCAAAACCTTTTTATTGGGTGCAGGTCAGGTGTTGCACACTTCAAGGCAGCTACATACCAGCAGCAAGATGCTGTGATGTGCTTTTGAAGGGAACCCCAGCTGGGCCCTGCCCCTGTGCTTCCCTTATTGCTTTGATTCTCATTGCCAGTTTGTGTCCATTGTGATGGTTTTAACAGCGAGTGTCCCGTTTTTCCTGTGGTCTGAGCCTGGAGCTCTTTCTCCCACTTCTAAACCCCACCCTAAACCAACTTTAAAGCTGGGCAGAGCTCCAGGGAGGCACTGGCCGGCCCTTTTTTCCTTCCCTCCCCCTGGCCATGTGCCTGGTGTGTCCTTAACAGTTTTGTACAATCGCTCACATTTTATACCTGTAGTATTGGGAGGTTGCCAAGCAAGTCCTTTATTTATGGGAGATTTTTAATTCTTACATTGTTAAAAATGGAATAAATAATAATTTAAAAAAGAACCAAGAGTTGAGTGTTTTATGGTTCACTGGTGCCTTTATTTGTGTCTGGAAGGCCTGTTTAGTGACCCACAACACCATGTGCTAATGATAGGCAGCTTCTCCCTTCTTTCCTGACCTCAATTAGAAGTGTTGCAACCTTGATCCTAATTTAAGGTAGAAAGCAATGTCACAGTGGGCACTGAATCTACTCTGGGTTTCATTATAAACTTTAAAGGAGCCAAAGCCTATTCACCAAGAAGAAAGTTGAGTACCTTTGACAACTACTTTTAGACTAAATCCCAGACCAAATTCAATTAATACCAGTCTCCACAGAACATGGCTTTTTCAAGTCCTTCCCTCTTATCAGTTGAATCATTAGAAAATAACAGACAGTAAGGTACTTCCTAAACATGGCCCAAATATATCAAAGGGATGAGAAACCTTCATCCAGATGTTAGCGACTTTCAATTCCCATCACCCTTTACCACTGACCAAGGTAGTGAGCATTGATAGGAATTGGTCCAACGACATCTGAGAGACATAGGTTCCCTTGTCTTAGGAGGACATGGCTTTGTGGTGCTAAGACACTCAATTGACCTCTGCTCGTGGGTTGCCTTTGCTCCCTCACAAAGCATGACATCAGGTTTTCATCTCTTTTGACTACAGTTCAGTAGGGTCAGCTTCCTGCCTCATCATTTATTCATGAGTCCCTGTATCAGTAATCTTGGCTTTCCAGATGCTTTCCTACTGCAGTTCCCAGCAATGCCTCTGCTAGCTCGTGTTCAGAGGCTTTCTGTCCCACATCTGTAGGATCTCATGCTTCCCTGATGCTGTAAGTCAGGGGTCCTCAAACTTTTTATACAGAGGGCCAGGTTACAGTCCCTCAAACTGTTGGAGGGTCGGATTATAATTTGGAAAAAAAAAAAGAGTGAATTCCTATGCACAGTGTGCATATCTTATTTGTAGTGCAGAAAACACTAAAAACAATACAATAATTAAAATGAACAATTTTAACAAATATAAACTTATTAGTATTTCAATGGAAAGTCTGGGCCTGCTTTTGGCTGATGAGATAGGGTTGTTGTTGTGGTTGTGTGCTTTCAAGTCATTTCAGACTTACATTGAACCTGAGCAAGGGCTGAGTAAATTACCTTGGAGGGCCGTATCTGGCCCTCGGGCCTTAGTTTGGGGACCCCTGCTGTAAGTCATACAGAAAAATAAGATATTCATCAAGTACATCTTTCTAATCCTTCCATGAAGAAACACTTGTACCTGTAGATGTTCAAGAGACAGGAACCATGTCACGTTACTGCTATGACAGTTCCTTTCTTCTGTTTCTCTCCACATAGACCCACTGATCATAAATAATTTAAGATTAGGTTTCATATTACCAGGAAACCAGTCAAAACATGCATCACATGGAATTTCTATAATTCTACAGAAGTTTGGTTAAGCATTAAATGTTTCTGTAGGGAAGCTTGATTTTTAAAATTCATGAAAACAAAGGAAGGTTCCACATTCTAAAATCTTGAGCTGAAACTAGCTCTGATAAGAATTAGCCCTGCTGCTGTTCATCCTGATTCAGCCAGGGATTGAGAGATTTTCCAATAGCATATTGGCATTGTGCCTGCATACATATGTTGCACATGCCCCACACAGCTTACTTTTGAGAAAAAATGGATTTGTTTTTCTAAAAGACTGCTATTCTTATTTTATGTTTGGTTTTCTAAAATCTGCTATTCTTATTTTTTTCCCTCAATTCCGAAGAGAATACCAAGATGAAAAAGCTAATTGGAAGTTATTGAAATGCTCTTTGATACTTTATACCCTATGGATATCTCATTCATGAGGGTTCCATAAAATGAAATTGACTTGAGAGCAACAAGTACTGTGGCCCAAGTCTACAAGTCGCTCTCACTAGAGGAGACTCACTGAATCCATATAATTTACACATGTGTTGACTGTATTCAACTACTCATTAGAGGGATCTACTCTACTTAGGATCAGCAACTAGATTTAAGCCATGTCATCTCATGTGCAGTGGTTTTTGGGTGTTGGACAACAGTTCTGGAGACCACATTTGCCTCCTTGGTCAGTTGTGCGAACCCCTCAAAACACCCTTAGACAAGTCACATTTCCTCAGAAGGAGGCAAAGGCAATCCTCCACTGAACAAATGTTGCCAAAAAACCATGATAAAGTCACAATTGTTAAGTCAGAAACTACTTGAAGACACACAACAGCAATTTCATGTGAAAGAAATAAATAGGAGTATAGTGTCTAGATCCAGGGAAGTCAAGCTACCCCTCTATTCTGCCTTGGTTAGACCACACCTGGAATACTGTGTCCAATTCTGGGCACCACAATTGAAGAGAGATATTGACAAACTGGAATGTGTCCAGAGGAGGGCGACTAAAATGATCAAGGGTCTGGAGAACAAGCCCTATGAGGAGCGGCTTAAAGAGCTGGGCATGTTTAGCCTGCAGAAGAGAAGACTGAGAGGAGACATGATAGCAATGTATAAATATGTGAGGGGAAATCATAGGGAGGAGGGAGCAAGCTTGTTTTCTGCTGCCCTGGAGACTAGCATGTGGAGCAATGGCTTCAAACTACAGGAAAGGAGATTCCACCTGAACATTAGGAAGAACTTTTTAACTGTGAGAGCTGTTCAGCAGTGGAACTCTCTGTCCTGGAGTGTGGTGGAGGCTCCTTCTTTGAAGGTTTTTAACCAGAGGCTGCATGGTCATCTGATGGGGGTGCTTTGAACGTGATTGTCCTGCTTCTTGGCAGGGGGTTGGACTGGATGGCCCACGAGGTCTCTTCCAACTCTATAATTCTATGATTTTATGAAAGCCAAATTGATTCAAGAAAGTCCAGAAAAGATGCTCACTCAGATAATAAAAATCCAACACATGGTTTCAAACGAATGGAATCCTGTGGCATCCTCAGGCATCTTTAAAATATAGCACTTTGGAAAGTTATCTTGTTTGGAGTACAGCACCCAGAATCTTCAGCCAGCAAGAAAGATAGAAGTGTGACTGGGGCTGAGTCAAAAAAAAGAAATGTTTCCAAGCTCTGCAAAATATGTAACATTTTAATACTCCAAGTTGCAAGTCTGCAACATTCTAATCTAAAAAGATGTCATGCTCTTGTAAATTTCCTCTGTGACAATTTCCTTCAAGAACTGACTGTGCTGCTCTTAAGACCTTCTTGGTTCACAGAAGAGAAGACGAATCTCTCCATATCCTATTGGTATCCTATTAGAATGCTCTGCTGTCAAAAAATTGCTTAACTCCATCACACTCTTATCTCCTCTTGCTATCCCAATCCTGGCTTTGAGAAACTGAGAACTGATGCATTTTAGGAAATGATTTCTGAAGCAATCTTTGACAAAATTGTTATGAAATACAAACACTGGGATTTGTTTCTGAAATTGAGACAAGGAAACCCCTTTTTCATTTCAGCAGGCCCCTCTCAACCCTGCAAAGAAACATATTGGAGAGCAAGGCGAATTGTAAGTCCCAACGGAAGCAAGAACACATTTGCTCTCTTAAAAGAGAATGGCCCACCTAATATGAGCACAACGGCTTTGCATCTCATGGTAATTTTTGTTTGCAGCATCCATAGTCTGAATTATTCACACTCCCAATTCTGGAAGTAATATGTTAATGACACTTCAATATGGGGATATACATTTTAGTCCTTTGGCTGTCTGCCACTGATGGTTTTATCCCCTCTTAATTTCCCAAATCCTTTTGTATTCCATTGGTCTTCAGAAGATCCCATTTAGTAACTATACAGCAGTGTGTGGGATCAGCCTGGCAAACTCCTCACAGTCCCCCAACAGGCACAGGGCAGTTAATCTCAGTGGCCCTCCTGGTCTGTGCAGTGGAGACAAGGGGGCCGCTGCTGACGTTCATAGCGAAAGGAGATCCAGATAAAGAGGATACAGGTTGCCATCTGAATCCCAGCCAGGAGGAAGAAGTAATAATCCATCCGACATTTGTTAATGTCCCCTAGGGAAATAGAAGGGGAAATACATTAGTGAACGCAAAGCAAGCAGCAGGGTGCTCCCTGGTGCCACTATCTTTTTGCTGCTCTTGGCCACACTTCTCCTGAGTTGTCTCTGTATAATAGTCTCCTAAGCCATTGAAATCCACAAACGTGGATAATTTCAACAGAAATGAAGAAACCATCAAAATGAACAAAATCTGGCTACCAGTATTTTTAAAAAACTCTAAAATTATAACAGTAAATAAAGAACAAAACTCAAACACAGGGGAACTCCAGATAAGAAACAAAACAGGAACAGCTGATCACCTCTCCACAAAGGATTCCCCCCAGGCAGTAATAAGCCACACCTAAAAGTGGTCAGGCCATCAAATGTGTTCCTCACCATAATCTTCTGGGCAGTGCATCCAACCAATGGATGACAGTGAGAGCAAAGCCAAGAGGCCAGATCCTAAAAGTGACCCCACTCCAGAAATGAAGAAGAAGAAGCCCATGATGGCTCCTTGCATGGCTTTTGGAGATTCAGAGTAGGCAAACTCCAACCCTGGGAAGGAAAGAAGAGTTCAGAGAGTTGGCTGGAAAAATGACATACCGGCTATGTTGAAATGGTAGTTCAAGGTTTCCTATAACACTGTTTTTGTGGTTATGGATAAGCCTTGTGCTTGTTTCTCCCACCCATCACTTATGCTCATTGTGTCCCAGTTCCAGTTTAGCCTGATCTCCTTGCTGTATCCAGAGTAAGGAAATATGACTTAATGTGGATAAATAAATTAGAGAAATAGGCCAGGATCACGTAGGAGAACAGGGACCTCTTCACGCTCGCCTCATGTAGTTCCAAGTTTGTTTCCAAATGCAATAGGCACCCACTCTGTTGCTTACCTGGGATGCTGGCAAATATTTCACTGATTCCTATTAGCAGGTACTGAGGCACTTGCCACCAAATGGAGAGGGGGGCTGCAATGTAGTCATCCTTCCCAATCCTCTGTGTGATGGTTTGATTGCTGTTCACATACTGCAACCGTTTTGTCTCCAGCAAACCTATTGAAGAGAAAAGCAGCCTTTAGAGAAGGAGCAAAGAATTATTGTGTTGCCAGGTGTTACTGGAATACAACTTCCATCAACTCTGGCCATGATGCTAGGGCTAATGGGTGTTGAGAACTGGGGTGTAACAAATTCCCCACAGTAGTGGTGGAAGAAATTGTCATAAATGCACAAATTGTGTATAGCCTATCATGGATATGCCATGGTTATCTTCCTTTGCAAAACTAGCAGAGGATGGCAGAACTCTTCACCCTACTTATAACATTCCAGAGATAATGCTTTCACACATTGTTAAAGGGAACTCAATCTCTTCTCCTCATTTCCAAGCCCTAAGAACAGAGGAATCTCTTCCCTCTTTGGTTTAGCTATTCTGGCAGGTCTAGAAGGCTTTCTCCCAGGGCAAAGTAGCCCTAATACACTTGGGAAGCTTTTGATCTCTAGAGGGCTATTAATCATGGTCTTTGAGCCTCCTGATAGAATACTGTAATTCATAATCTATCCCCATTAATAAAGTGTATTAATAAAGTGAGATAGTGAATGCATCAGGACTCCCATTAAGACACTCACCATGATTTAGACCCAGAACAAGACCTTACAGAAAACACATATCGGAATTTTTAGGGATCCCAGCAGAGTTATGGTATTGACAAGAGTATTCCCTACAGAGCAGTAGCTCTCCAGCTGACAGGGAACACAAAGCACATCAGTGCATTTGAATAAGCCCCCTGCCTAAGCAATTTTGATGGGTTATTATGATGCTGAAAGAGATGCACCGGTAAATGGATATTGATTATGATGATGATTAATGGCTTACATTAATTAACATTCCAATTGCATTTTAACAAGGAGTCTTCTAACTGGTCAAAGAAAAGGTATTATCTGATTCAGAGCTTGGAAAAAATACTTTAAAAATACTTTTTTACATACTAGGGATTTTTCCAAGCTCTGGTCTGATTTGTGGACATGTCCTGATGGATGTAATATAGACATACAGAAAATGTGTTTTGGATATGTTTGCAAATGGAAAATCCTATAAGCACTAGATGACCAGCCGAGTAAACAGTTCTATCACTCAGTCAGAACCAGCATTGTTTAAAGCATGCAAGTTTACAAGCTCAGAGCAAATCTCAAATAGTATTTGTACTGATAATGTGTTGTGTAGCATCTGTATGAGAGAAAGAGGGAAGGAAGGGGAAACAAGCAATATAATTCAATTCATTCAGCCTTAGTTATTATTATTGCATTTCTTTGATGTCTTTTTCTTAAAAATGAAGGCATCTTGTAATTATAATACCAAAAGGTGAAAAATGAAAGCAATATATAAAGTGAAATAACATTTTCTCAGAAGAACAAATTATATGGTTTATCATTTATTTATTTACGACATTTTTATACCGCCCTTCTCAGCCCAAGGGCGACTCAGGGCGGTATACAGTTGGCAATAATTCAATGCCACAACACAATAATAATTAAAATCAACTAAAAAAGCATTAAGCAATTAATATACAGTATAAAATTAACATTTAAAGTATTACAAAATATTAAAAACTGTACAGCCTAAAAACATCATCGTGAGTGTTAACCATGTCGTCTTACCATTCAAGTCATCATCGGGTCATTCCATAAATTCATAGAGCTATGCTGTGCTCGGAAAAGCCTGTTCGAAAAGCCAGGTTTTCACCTGCCTTTGGAAAGAAATCGGAGGGGGCCGATCTTATCTCCCTAGATAGGGCGTTTGGTACGACCACCGAGAAGGCCCTGTCTCTCGTTCCCCACCAAACACATCTGCGAAGAAGGCGGGAGCGAGAGCAGGGCTTCCCCGGAAGATCTTAACGTCCTAGATGGTTCATAAGGGGAGATACGTTCAGATAGGTAAGTTGGACCGAAACCGTTTAGGGCTTTATAGGCTAAAGCCAGCACTTTGAATTGTGCCTGGAAGCAAACTGGCAGCCAGTGGAGCTGGCGCAACAGAGGAGTTGTGTGCTCCCTGAGGGCTGCTCCTGTTAACAACCTGGCTGCCGCACGTTGGACCATTTGCAGCTTCCAAACAGTCTTCAGGGGCAACCCCACGTAGAGCGCGTTGCAGTAATCTATACGGGATGTAACCATAGCATGGACTACCGTGGCCAAGTCAGACTTCCCAAGGTACGGGCGCAGCTGGTGCACAAGTGTTAATTGTGCCAATGCTCCCCTGGTCACCGCCGAAACCTGGGTCCCCAGGCTCAGTGATGAGTCCAGGATCACACCCAAGCTGCGAACCTGCATCTTCAGGGGGAGTGTGACCCCATTCAACACAGGCTGTAACCCTATGCCCTGTTTGGCCTTACGACTTACCAGGAGTACCTATGTCTTGTCTGGATTCAATTTCAATTTGTTCGCCCTCATTTAGACCATCACAGCGGCCAAGCACCAATTCAGGACCTGAACAGCCTCCTTAGTAGCAGGTGGGAAGGAGTGACAGAGTTGGACATTATCTGCGTACAGATGACACCGCACCCCAAAACTCTGGATGATCTCCCCCAGTGGCTTCATGTAAATGTTAAACAACATGGGAGACAGTATAGAACCCTGAGGATCCCCACAGACAATGGTTGTGGGGTTGAGCAGGTGTCTCCCAATAACACCTTCAATTAGTATATGGCCATTTTGAAAAAGGCCAACCCCATCTCATCAAACATTGATGTTTATGTGGATAGCAACAAAAGGAGATGAAATTATAAAATAGGATCATATTCTGTTTTTTAATCTGAGGTGCCACTGTTTTAAATGGAGATGGCAGGACTTTTACTGTTGTTGCTTTACATGGAAGAGCATTAAGTCTCCCATCTACTTTGTGAAGCATTCCTAGGAGGAGTATTCTTAACAAGATTCCCAAACATACAAATTGTTGCCTGCAAACATAGAAATGACACATTTTACTACTAATTGACAGATCTGTAGACAAGCCTTGTTTATTATTCTTTGAACTGCTTTAATGGTAGAAAGAAGGAATGGGGTAAACATAAGCTAATTAATAAAATACGTGTGTGTGTGTACTTTTAAATTGTCTGCTGATTTATGAATTTTATGGGATTTTCTTAGGTAAGGAAACCCAGAGGTGACTTTGTCCATTCCTTTCTCTGAAATGTGGGATTTTCTGGCAATCTCAGGCTCATCCAAGTGCTAACCAGGCCTAGCTCTGCTTAGCTTCCATTTCTTTAAGACAGATTACTTACCTGCTAAAATGACTGAGCCAAGTCCAAAGAACATGCCCAGAGCCATACTCTTTAATGCTGAAGGCAACAATTTCCTCTTTGCTAGAAATGGGTCTATGACCCGGTCTTTTAGAGGAACCAGAATCAACAGAACCACCACGTTGGCTAGAAGGAGCCAGGCATCTGGGAGCTATAAAGAGATCAAAGCTCAAACGTCAAAATGCCAAGAGTAAAAAACAATGTACAGTAGAGTCTCGCTCATTCAACCTTCGCTCATCTAATGTTTTTTTTTACTATCCAACGCTGTCTGCCTCCCGCCTGGATCTACCGCTGTTTCAATACATTGAGATGTTTTGGTACTAAATTCGTAAATACAGTAATTACTACATAACATTACCATGTATTGAACTGATTTTTCTGTCCATTTGTTGTAAAACATGATGTTTTGATGCTTAATTTGTAAAATCATAACATAATTTGATGTTTAATAGGGTTTTCCTCAATGACCAACTGAGATTTTTTTTAAACTCATCACAAGATGAATTTGTACAATCAGCACGACTACAGTAGAGAAACATGTTTTAGTCCTGTTAATTAAAACATAAGGTTAGGATGGTTTCCAAAGTGTGCAAAAATCCTAAGACTTTCACATGCTTGCCTCCCCCGCTACAAGCAGGAAAGCAATAGATTCAAGCATTTTCAACATATTTCCCAAGACCATCACTCAAATAATGACTGTGTAAGTCAATCCTCGGTACAGCTGTAATGTAAACTGAAAGGAGCACAAAAAAACGATGAGCTATTCAGTTGGAAAGCAATCCTTGCTTACTGTCATTAAACAGGGGAAGCTGGTAAATAATGGCCTACATCCTATTATTTGTCTTGAGAGCAGTAGAAGCACTGAATCAACTGGATTTACTGAAGTGTTGACTCCCTATTCAGCCACAGACTCAATGGGTCTACTTGTGAAATAATCAACAATTCTTACCAATATCAGAAATGTTGGAAACAGTGAGAAATCAATATAATTTCCTTTGAGTAAGAGAAATGGGTGTACAATTCTGAAATAAGGGATTCGTCTGATAATGAAGCCTTAAATTGACATCATGAGTATCTGAGTTGTTTCCTCATATTCCTCAACTCTCCTTCTTAGCCATATCCTTCTTTCTCTCATTTCATCAGTTCCCTCACTGCAGCCCCACTTGTGGCCTCAGGAGAAACAGAACAATTTCTGCTGTCTTCTGGTAACCAAGGTTTGCAGTCAAAACTGAAATCATGTGCAGCTTATCAGGAGCTGTGCTTCTTTCAAAAGCAGGGGTTGTACTTGGTAAAGAGCAGGAGGGGAAAGAAAAAAAATTCTAGATTGTCAATGCAACCTTTTTGTATTCTACAACTTCTCTCTATTCCAGAAGTGAGCAGTTATGTGCTGGACTGTATATGTGCACATGCAAATAGCTTAGTATAAATATAAGCAGATTTGTATGTGCAGAGGGATTTTTAAAAACTTCTGCCAGATCTCTATCTTTCCTCAATTGTTTTTTTTTATTATTTCTGATGTATTTTGTTTTGCATTTTGCATTTTACTGTGTTGTACTGTATTTTAGAAGGGCTTGGCCTCATGTTAGCCGCCGCAAGTCCCCAGTGGGGAGATGGTGGCAGGGTATAAATAATTTTTTTAAAAAAAATATTATTATTATTAATTCAAACTCTGTTTAATATTATAAAGTTTAAAATCAAGAGTTTCAGAGAGTTCTAATTGCCCTCCGTTTGTGCTTCCTTTAAACCAGTTGTGTGTCCATTTCACATCCTGATCAGCTGATCAGATGTTTCAGGCTTTTAAAAAGTCCATGTCCACTGGAGCAGTCTCTACAGGGGGGAGGGAAAGAAATTACATGTTTTTGCAAGTGCAGTGATATACAGTGATGCGAATATGTGCATTTTTTGTTTGGAATTGAGATATAAGTGGACCTTTTTTCGTCCGTTGCAGCAAATCAGTGTGAATTTACCACTAGTACCATTTAGCCAAACACATCTTTTAAACCTGGTAACTTCTGCTGTTTAGGTGCTGTGTAGAAGAGTCCGGAGTTTGACACCACCATGGCTCAATGCTATATAATACTAGGATTGGTAATTTGGTGAGACATCTGCACTCTTTGGTAGAGAAGGCTAAAGACAACTCCCATGATTTGATAACATTGAGCCACGGCAGTAAAGTGGCATCAAGCTGCATTAATTCCACAATGTAGATGCACCCTAAGTTGTTACCGAAGGACAAATTCACTACCTCCCTCATGCAATAACCACAACCACTACAGGATTCATCTCTCTCCTGTTCCTGCTCCTCCATGGCCATGAAGAATGAAATGACTGAAAAATGTCTCACTCCCTATTACCAAATGTGAATGGCAAGGGCATTTTCTGGAGTTCTCTGGAGATAATGGGTGGGAGATGATATTGCTGTTGTATATTTGGTTGCAGGCACATAGCCAGATACTTCTCTGACACCCCCCCCCCCCCAAATGCACACACACAATACTCTATGGAGGAGGATAGAAAAGGGGAATAAAGAAAAAATATTTTCTCTGTCACACAACACTAGGACTAGGGGGCACTCCCTAAAGCTCCAAGGTAGGAAAGTTAGGACTAATAAAGGGAAATATTTCTTCACCCAGAGGGTCATTGGGTTATGGAACTCACTTCCAGAGGAGGTTGTGACAGCTGTCAGCCTGGACAGCTTCAAGGCAGGATTAGACAGATTCATGGATACCAAGGGAATCAGTAGTTACTGAAATGGACATCCAAGTGCCACCTCTGTGTTGATGGAGGCAGGCAGGATTTTCCCCGGGTACTGGTTGTGGGGGGTCGGGAGCAGGTGAGGGTTTTGCCCTCCTTTCTGCTCGAGATCCCTGTGTACAACTAGTGGGCCACTGTGTGACACAGAATGCTGGACTAGATGGGCTGAGGCCCGATTCAGCATGGCTCTTCTTATGTTCTTATGTTCTTATGTGTGCAGAAGTGTGCTACAGAAAGATGGAGCCATGTCATGGGCCTTCTTGGGCAATACTTTACATCAGGCATCCTTGAACTGCAGCCCTCCAACTGTTACCAGTTACCAGAAGCCCTAGCCAGCTTGTTCAATGGACAGGAATTCTGGGAGTTGGAGAGCCAAACACTGGAGGGCTGCAGTTTGAGGAGGCCTGCTTTACATCGTCTGATGCAGGATCTGGACTACCAATACTGCGGAGAAGGAGGAGCAATGTTTTCTAATTAAATTATATTTTAGAGCTCTTTGTGGAACTATTTTTCCTTTTCTAAAACCAATCATTTTTCTTTTTAAAAACCAATCCTTTTTTCTTTTTTAAAACCAATCCTAACAAGTTACTTTTCCAGCACTGTGACCAGTGATGACAATGAAATAGGATACAAAACTTTTTTAAAAAAACAAACACTATTGTATTGTTTCAATCTCAGGTTCATTACCTAAGATACTGAGCATTTATTTCTCACCTCCAGAGCAGACTTTTGCTATGAGTAGAGACACATTTCAATAGAGTGACTTCTAGCATCATGAAATGACATCTTTTCAAAACATGAGGAATTTGACAGGCAAGAAATCTTGTCTAGGTTAGACACTGCCATTCTGATTTCTGGAGACCTAATGACACACAGTCTGATGTGTCCCATAGCTTACCGTGTAGCGACCATCTGCAGTTGCTGAAAGTGCGCTAGTGTTCATAAATCTGTTTTGAAAGATGTTGGGGATTGAGAGGTGCAGACCCTGCAGGTAATACGTTGACTGCATCTAAAATTCAACATGAAATGGATGTTATTGAAGAAATACATGTTACAAGAAGAAGGTAACTGGTTCAAGGCTCCCTTGGCCCAGGCTGATACTAAGGCTCCCACCTACACTGTGCATTTAATTGGTGGTTAAGATCTAAGACTTTGGATGGAACATTGTTTTAATGGAGATGAATGTACATGATGTTTTTAATATTAACTGTATTTTAATGTATTTAATTCTAGGTGTATTTTAATGTATTTTAATTTTAACTGTTGTTTACTATGTATTGTGTGGCATCAAATTGTTGCCGTCTGTTAGGCCGCACTGAGTCCCCCCTCAGGGGTTGAGAAGTAGCGGGGTATAAACACTGGAAATTTAATGCGGTTTCAAACTGGTATTGAAAAAAGTGATTTTACATAGGAAATCCTGGAACCAGTTTGAGGCTAGTTCCAGAATGTGCATTCAGAACACTGATGTGCATTAAAGACTTCCTTTTGCACACTTTTATGGGAGTTTATTGTCTGGATACCACAGTTTGAAGCTAGCTTTGAGCTGCATTAAATAGTCAGTGTATATGGGGACTAAGTTATAAGATGTAGAATAGATCAGAGATGGAGACCACATATAGTCAGTAGAAGTGCTCCTTTCCAGACTACTGGGGCTAGACTGTTCCTTCTCCCTATACGTTCAAATTAAGACTTTTCTGGATACAGGACCAGGGCTAGTGTATGTGGACGTACATCATGGAACACACACACACACACACACACTTTATTTTTTTACAAAGCAAGTTCTTCAACCTATTCTGAAATAACCTTAAGTTTAATCACTTATTGGCTAATTAGTTTTAAGGCAGATTATAAATCAGTTAGAAATTCCATAATACAGTGAAGATACTTTGGGAAAGAAGGACTTCTCTCAATAGCCAATTCATGTCATAGCACCTCACAGTAAATTAAGTGTTGTAAAGAAGTGCCATAAATTGCTATCAGAATAGCCATTATTTCACAACATCTTTAGAATAATCAATTTTATTATTATCTCCATATGTATTTATTTCCCATCACAAATATGTGTTTGGGGTAGCCTAATTGGTTCTAAATTTTCTTTGCAAACCATGCTTGCTGTACAAATTGAGATTTACAATGCAGCTTTCTTTAAAAATGAAATAGAAACACCTTTACTTTCATATCATTGGGTTTTTACTGCACATTTCATTTCAGTTTATTGCAACCACTTGTCAACTTTACAGCTCTGTTATAACAGGAAACAGGAATCAAGGGGGAAATGAAACTGGCAGACCTTTTATATAAACCCTCTACCCCAATAACAAGAGATTGGAAAGCTTACAGCTGGTTCTAGGCTTGCTTGGAGCAGGCTTTAATTCCAAATGACAACTTAGCATTGCTGTCCCAGCTGAATTTGGAATGGACAGAGTTTGTACAGGCAAAAATATCAGGTTATTTTATGCTCTGTGTGAATTAACTGGATGGATAGAATTCCTGGACACTTAAAGGTTAAGTAGAAGAATTTTGCTATTTCTGAAATTTGTCATGCATGTTAGAGATAACTAGCCCCAGATGAAATTCTTTCCCCAGCTTGTGTGTATGTGCATTCAAGTTGCCTGCCAACTTCTGGTGGAGCCCATGAATTCCATAGGGTTTTCTTAGGCAAGGAAAACAGATATGAGTTGATGCTACCTTCCTCTGAGATAAAGCCCACAGCCCCTGCCATTTCTTGGTGGCCCTCTGTCCCAGAACTAACCAGGCCTGACCCTGCTTAATTTCCAATGTCAGATGGGATCTGGTGCTTTCAGGATATTTAGAACTTTTCATCACAGCTCTGGAAAACACAGAAGCCCTCTTCTGCTCTGTGTATGCCACCTTAATGCTTGCTAAAGGACAAACCTGTGTTGCTGCACAGTGTATACCACAGAGCCCAAGCCAGCCTTGGTTCTATGAGAGTTTAACCCTACAAAAAATGCAAGGCTGCTGTCAGTGGTGACTGGTAATTTCCAAATCAATGCAGAGCATAATCCATTCCGGACTTTAGTCTGAACGTTAAATGAATGTGATTAATTTATCTGGAGGTATATAAGGATGAAACCTACAATGTTCCAACCTGGACTCAAACCCACAGCAGATTTACTAATGTGGGAACCAGTAACAGTTGAACATGAACAATTGTTATAGTTCAGTGCAGCCCACATCCTGAGATTTATTTGTGTGTGTGTGTGTGTGTGTGTTTGTGTGTGTGAGGAGCAACTTGAGAGACTGCAAGTTGCTTCTGGTATGAGAGAATTGGCTGTCTGCAAGGACATTGCCCAGGGGGCGCTCAGATTTTTTTGGGATGTTTTACCATCCTTG
Organism: Anolis apletophallus; assembly: GCA_030556195.1. NCBI lineage: Eukaryota > Metazoa > Chordata > Lepidosauria > Squamata > Anolidae > Anolis > Anolis apletophallus. The sequence continues at coordinate 104,518,650 of JARBWK010000002.1, read as the reverse complement.
TGGGAGGCTACTCTCATGTCCCCACATGGAGAGATGGAACTGACAGAGGGAGCTCATCTGCACTCTCTCCAGATTCAAACCTCTGACCTGTCGGTCTTCAGTCCTGTCAGCACAAGGGTTGGGGCTCCTATCCTGAGATTAAGAAGAGTATTCCTCTCTCTCTCCACTCCAGATTATTTGGTTTCCACTGTTACAAGTACAGGGCATCATTATAATAGGTGATAAGGGAAAATTGATGAGAACAAGGAACATAGGTCAGTGCTAGAGAAGTGCTCCCAGCACAAAAGATCCCAAGTTCAGTCCATTGCACTTCCAGGAATATCTAGGAAATATTATTTTAACAATCAGCATTTGGTTTTGCTTTGGTGTTTCTGTTATGATACTTTTATTGTTGTGTAACTGTTTACACAACACTAACTGGGGATAGTTTTATTGAAAGACAAGAGATATATCTATAAAATAATACATAAAATTATCACTATCACCATTATCATCAACAACAACAATGACTAAATAGGCCAGAGACTCAAAGTGCAGCCATGCTGTCCTTTATGCTCTCTACCTGGAAGTAGACCATCCAATACGGAATAAGGGTAAGCAGCACAGGAATGATTTTTCCCATTTGGAAGTTGGAGTTATCTTCTTGTGAAGACCCAACAGGCTGGTGTGTTATACTTGAAAGTGGGGCAGTGTCATCCGTTTCTGGCTGGGAACTGCTTGTTCTGTAGAGAAAAAGTGAAACAGAAATGTGTTTGAAAAAATGACCAGAGAAATATTTTGGGTGTAAAGGTGGATAACTTAGGGTGCTTCCAGACAGGAGTTAAGCCTGTGTCAAAATGGGTTTTAAAACCCCTGCTTCAGCGTGAGTTTAAGTCCTCACAAGCCTCCAAAACCTGGACTTTCCTAGGGAGGGTGACTACATGCCATCCTGATTACTATTGGGATGGCATGCAGCCACCCTCAAAAGGACCCCTAAAAAGTTTTTAAAACTTACCTGGCCGCCATTATGTTCCTCCTCACACCCTTCTGGCATGGGGAAATGACTTTTAAGGGGTAAATGGGGGGCTGGGGGAGAGAGGGTGGACACCATCCCAGACCTTTGGGCTCCAAAAAGTTTGTGATGGCAAATTAAGACTCACCCTCAGGTTGTCCCAGGACTACCCTGAAGTGAGTCCCCACAGGCCCAATACCCAATTAGACCCAGGCCTTTCAGGAAGGCCCAGATCTAATGAGGTATTTAATTAATTTGAAATAACAAAAGTTATTCTGAATTAATTTGTTTTTACCAAGGGCATTATTTGGACACCACCAGTAAAAACCCAGACAGCTGCCATGTGTTGGGCATGTCTGGATGGGCCCTTAGGCTTCTCTATCCCCAAACAGCAGTATCACCTCCTGACCATACTTGCTTCTGATTCTGAAAAAACAAAAAACAAAAAACATCACCCTATATGTCTTTCTCACTTAGACTCCTGGTTGTTAAAGAGTTCATCAACAGGTGCTTTTGAATAAAAAGCTCCAAAACCTTTTTTTTAATGGAATGATTATTGTGCCTTCTCCTATTTTTGGGATTATAGTTTTCAGAAATACATGGCCTGCATAGTGTCTTTGTAGGGGAACAAAGAAGTATCTTTTAGATGCTCTGTTGTGGCCTGTGGAGCTCAGTGGGAAAGATGCTTTGTGTGCAGAAGATCCTAGATTTAATCCACAGCCTCTGCTGTAAAGATGTAAAGATCCTACAAAACTAGAAGATCTATTGTTTTATAAGCTTCCCTCAAACTCAGTGAATGAGAAACATGTGCTGCACTTTTGAAGATGCTTTCAGCCACATTCCCAAGCAGAATGGACAGCAAAATTCTCCATATGCAGAATACATATGAATTATATGATGCAGCTCTGGAGTACAATAACACTGTGGCAAAACTGAATGAAGATACCAAATATGCAATTGAATGCCCATCAATGTGCATTTCACACCTGTATGCATTTTGTATCATGCACCACGGCATGCTATGAGACTACCTATACATCACTGCTTCTAAAACCGTGAACTGCATTAAATGCAAAATCCCTTCGCACTTTAATCTCAATTCACAGCAACTGAAATACACTGAAGCCAAAGGATGAGAATTGTAAGAGAAGAGAAAAATGTGGTCATTTAAAAAGTAGCTGGAAAAGTAGGAGAACACAAGAGTAATCAGAACTATCCCTGCCAAATTGAGACAGCTGGATGTATACATGCCTGTTTTTCGCAGTCATCTTCTGAAGTGCTTTCCCACAGCTGCTGTTCTGGAAGGCCAACTGGAACATGGTGGAGAATTGGCTACCAGCAGCAGGCTTGGTGACAAAGATAGGAGCAGCCAGGAGGAAAACCAAGAGGGCCAGGGCCAGACAGACAGCAGGGATGGCATAGCCAGTAAGGAAGTCCACATTTTGCTGGATAAAAGCAACTACAAGCAGTGAGATCACAGCCCCAATGTTAATGCTCCAGTAGAACCAGTTGAAGAATCGTCTTGTAGCATCCCGGCCACGGTCTGTCACCTACAAGGAAAATATGCATATTACACATTGTTCTCATTAACAAGTCAATAGCATGGCTAGCCAATGTAAAAATAGTATCTTGGTCTCATTGTGGAGGAGTTACTTGTTGGACTACATCAACCAGAATCCCCAGGCAGTATGGTGGGTATTGAAGATAGTTGGGAGAATTTGAAAATTAACTTTTTCAAGCCATTCCCTACATGGCCAAGGAAGGATTTCTCAGGTTAGACTAGAGCAGGGGTGCTCATTAGGTAGATCGCGATCTACTGGTAGATCGCGTAGGGCAGTGGTTCTCAACCTTTCTAATGCCGTGACCCCTAAATAAGATTTCTCATGTTGTGGTGACCCCCAACCATATTTTTGTTGCTACTTCATAAATAATTTTGCTACACTTAGGAATTCTAATGCAAATATCTAATATGCAGGATGTATTTTCATTGTTACAAATTGAACCTAATTAAAGCATAGTGATTAATCACAAAACAATGTTTGGGGAGTATGGACAATGGATGATGGGATTTGGCAGAAAATCCACCCAATTCAGCTCTGACTTCCACAGACCACCGAGATCCCCCACAAATTACAAGCCTGGACCAAACTTGGCACACAGAACTCCCATGACCTACAGAAAATACTGGAATTGAACAAGCTTGGCATACAGAAATCCCATAATCAACAGTGGAGAGTTTTGGGGTTATTTTCCTGGCATTTGGGAGTTGTTGGGATTAATAGTTCCCCTGCCATCAAAGAGCATTCTGAACTACAACAATAGAATTGAAACAAACTTGGCATACAGAACTCCTATGATCAACAGAAAATACTGGAGAGGCTTGGGGAAAACAGACCTTGGTATTTGAAAGTTACTGGGATGTATAGTTCTCCTGCCATTAAAGAGCATTCTGAACTCATGCAGCCATGGAATTGACTCAAACTTGGCATATAGAACTCCCATCATCAACAGAAAATACTGGAGAGACTTGGGAGAAGCTGAGGAAATTGGGGAGGTAAAATAGAGCAGTTGGAAAAGATTGGAATGGGGAAAGGAAGACTGCATAATGAGCAAGACGGGGGGCAAAGGAGAGCCTGGAATGGTGAAAGGATTGACGTGGCAAGGGGCAAGTGGGATAGATTGAGGTGGTGGGGAAGGGGGTGGAAAAGTGGGAAAGACTGGGGTGAGAAACAAGATGAGAAAGTGTGAAACTAGTAGGGAAAGGGGCAAGACTGAAATAGAAACTGGGAAAGGCTGGAGTGGAAAGGAAGCTGGAATAGTGGGAGAGAGGGGCTGGGTATAGTAAAGACTGGGGAAGCTAGAAAAATGAAATACACAAGTGGGAAAGGGTGTTGGAAAATATGGGGAAACTGGAGTAGGAAGGGAGGAAGTGAGAAGGACTGGGGAGAGAGGAAGGTGTGCGCGAGCGACCCAAAAGAAGGCAACAAGCCAGGCACCCCCTTCCCTCCCCCCCTTCCAACCTCTCGCCGTGGCTCCTTTTCTCTCCCCTCAACCTGGTCAAAAGGGGGATGCTAGGAGGGGGCCCAAGCTCTTTTCTTCTTCGCGTGAGTGCCCTCCTTTGCCTCTCTCAACCCTCCTCCTCGGTTCCCCTTCATTATTTTCTCCCTCTTTCCACATCCAAACCTCTCTTTCTTCGCTGCCTGCCTTCCCTCCTTCCTCCCTTCGATTTGTGCCATTTAGTTTGAGGGTTTCAGAGGTGAAACTGACAAAGACATGCCAGCCACGGGTTGGCAGTCCTCTTTTTAGGGTCTGAGGCCAGGCAGCATGTTGGGGATAAACAGCCTTGTGTCCTTTTAATTCCCCCCCCCCCCCCCGTTTCCTCCTCCTCCTCCTCCTGTGTGTGTTAAGAGAGAGAAAGCGAGGCAGTGTGTGTTTCCTCTCCCTGCCTTTGGGCTCCTCTTTTCCCGGTCCCCTTCCTGGGGAAGAGAAAGGGAAGAAAGAGATCCACAAGGGAAAAGGAGGCTCTCTTCTAGTTTTTTATACGAGGGTTCTTCTGCTGTGTTTTTGTAGAGAGAGATCTCTGGCTAAAACGTTGCACCTCTGGGCTAGCGAGAAGCGAGAGTTTAGGCAGAGCTCGGAGGCGGTGGAGAGGGAGAAAGGCAGGGAGATGGGGGTCCCAGCAGAGCAGAGCAAAGAGGAGACGGCACTCAGAGTTGCTGCTGCTGCTTCCCCTCGCATGGAGAGGCAGCGGAAGATCAAATGGCGAGGCCGAGGCAGCTGTTTGCACACAAAAGCAACGCAAGGACAGCCTCGGCCCCCGTTTCCACACCTCCTGGGTTCTTTGCTAACTTTTGGAGGGGGTCGGCAGCCATTTTAGAGGGGGTGGGGCCAGCCAAGGGGGCTTCACGACCCCCCGAAAATGACCAAACGACCCCCCTGGGGGTCGCGACCCCCAGGTTGAGAACCACTGGCGTAGGGCATCCTGGTAGATCGCAGGCAGGGCAGCAGGAAGGCTCAGTCCTGCCCCGCAGGCTCCCGACGCCACCCATGTGCTGCCGGCCCTGGCTTATCTGAGGTCCTTTCCACACATAAAATTCCATGTTATCTGCTTTGAATAGGATTATATGGCAGTGTGGACTCAGAAAACCCAGTTCAAAGCAGATATTGTGTTATATGTTTCACATTTTTGTAGTGGGTAGGTAGATCATTTTGACTTGGTTGTTTTATAAGTAGCTCGCATGCTGAAAAAGTGTGAGCACCCCTGGACTAGAGGAACTTTATCCTTTTTTTAAAAAAACTTGTGTTCTTCTTTGATATTTAGGTCTTCTGTGTGCAATAAATTTTGTAGATTCATTCACAAGGTTAATCCATGGGCAGCAGAATCATGGGAAGAAGCACACACATACAAGCGAGAAAATTGAATGGGCAGCCCCTAAGGAGGCACTGCTGTGGAGAGCCACGAAGACAGACTATCTTTCTTACCCACTGCACTCCTTGACAGAGTTAGTGGATTCAGTTGTCCACTGCATTGTATTTACTGTTTCTTGGCACAACAGTAGGAAAAAAACAAGCGATGGCAGACAAGGTTCAGCAAAAATGCCTGAAACCTGGACTGCCCATGGGAATGCTATGGTGGCGATATCATGGTGACAGTACAGCTTTGCTGTTGCATTTCTGCTTAGGGTTGGCGCCGAAATTACCAGCCATTAGAGACATGGCGTAAGTAGCAGTGAAGAAACAATCTTAAAAGAGATGAAGAATTAACTGAAAACCCCTGAGTAAGGAGGGAAGATAGTTCCTTTTGTCAAAAAGTACTGTGTGGTTTCACCATTGTTTCTCCAACAGACCTCTGTGGTGAGAAAATAAGATGGAAGAAGCTGTGAAGAAACACAGAAGCAATACGAGCCAAGGATGATATAAAAACCTGTGAATGAGAAAAGCTGATTGCATTATCTGGAAACCCTTGAGAATGCCATATTACAATGCAAGAGCGCCAGTTAACTTCTCTTGTGCGGAGAGGATGAACTAAGCCATCATTCTGTTCTCTGCCACAGGCATGGCACTTTTTTGTTCTCTCTAAGGAGTTTATTGGAAACACCCCCTCCCCAAACCTTTCCATCTTCTCTCTTCCAAGCTTTTAGAGGTTCAAACAAAAATAGAAAAGCCACATAAAACAAATAACCTGCATTAAAATCACAAAAGTTTCCAAGCAAAGGCTCTGAGGAATACCTTACTTTTGAAAGCTTCAGCAGGAATGTTTTTCTATAAAGCTTCAACCCCCACTGTAAATGGAAATAGGGAATTTTATATTTAATTTGAAGTCTCAAGCCTGCAGATCTTTTCATGATGTTTTACTTTCTTTTTATGGAAATTGCAATATGTTGGAAGGATTAATAGAAAGACTTATCAGACTTCTAGTGCAAACTTCAGAAAGCATTCTAGGTTTGGTGCGACTCCGAGCAATAGCACGTCTTCTTTTTACATTAAAAAAACTCAGTGTGGCAAAGTGGTTTAAATGTTGGACTGCCACTTTGGAGACCAGGGTTCGAATCTCTGCTCAGCTTGGACACATTCTCAGCCCCAGAAAACTCTGTGATGGGTCACATTAGGGTCACCATAAGTCAGAAATGGCTTGAAGGCAAATAACAAATTTCTATATTTAATACAAAAGTACCAAAAGAACGAGGGCACACTGAAAGATGATTTAAAAGCAAGATAATAAAATTGACAAGAAAAATAGGGGGGGGGGAATCAAATGCCTATGCAATTCATCACCATCCACTCAACTAAGAAAACCAAACTGTTGGGTTCAGACAGAACCGGATGATTCAAATCATAGTGCAACATCCAAAAACAAACAAAATTCTTATGTGTGAAGTTAAAGAGTTACTTCAAATGTTGCCATATATCAGGTTTTATTATATCAAATGTATTATATATCTGGGCCCTTGGTGGCACAGTGAATTAAACTGCTGAGCTGCTGAACCTATTGACTAAAAGGTCGCAGGTTCAAATCCGGGGAGCAGGGTGAGCTCCTGCAGTTAGCCCCAGCTTCTGCCAACCTAGCAGTTTAAAAACATGCAAATGTGAGTAGATCCATAGGTACCGCTCCGGTGGGAAGGTAATGACGTGCTATGCATCCATGCTGGCCATATGACCTTGGAGGTGTCTACAGACAACATCAGCTCTTTGGCTTAAAAATGGAGATGAGCACCAACCCCCAGGGTCAAACACGATTGGACTTAATGTCAGGGGAAAACCGTTACCTTTACCCTAAGGAACAGTCTCTTACCTGATCTGCACCAAATGGAGTGAGGTTAGCTTTGACTGAACTGATGCCCAGTGCGAGGAGCAGGAGACCCGTGTACATGACGGGGGCACAGTACTGGCTCGGCAGGTGCTCCATGCAATCTTTACTCCCCTTTGGACATGAGGGCTGCACCGGATAGGCTGGCATCTCTCCACATAGCCAAAGTCGCCCATCCTGTGAGGCCACAGCAGGCAGGAGGCAGGCGGTCAACAAGTAAAGCAGGAAGCTCAAGGCGATGGTCCAGTAGCGGCCAAGATAAGCATCAGCAAGCCACCCTCCAATGGGCGAAAGCAGGTAAGAGGCACCCAGGAAGAGGAGGGATGCTCGTGATGCTTGAGAACCACCCCAGTTGAAGATGCTGCTGTTGAGGTAGAGGACAAGGTTTGAGACAATGCCAAAGAAAGCCGCACGCTCCAGAATCTCCACCAGCAGCACGGCCGCACAGGCAGCCTTTCTGCCCTCAAAAGGGGATGTGGCAGGCCTGTCCAGGGCCTCCTCCGGTGCTAAGAGGGGCTTGCGTTCCCCTTGGGAACCCTGTGAGGCCATGCAGGCTCTGTCCCTGAATCCTTGTTGTTTCTGCTCAAAGTGGGCCCTGGTTCCTTGCCTTCTCAACTGCTTCTTTTTTCGTCACTCAGAACCTTTCTGTTTCTCTCTTGATCTTTCTTCACTGCCTTCTACTTCTGGCTCTCCAATATTCTTCAAAATGTTTGTTGTCCTTCAAAGCCTTGCAACACCACTTGCACTTCCTCATTTCTCTGATCAAATACAGAGGTCATATGACTGCGCATTTCCCTGAAAGGAAACTTTTATGTTACGCTGGCCAGAGTGGGTTCCCCTTTCACATGAGCCTTCACGTGTTTTCTCCCTCCCCTTCAGGCTCTCGCCCATATGAGAAAGAGTGGATCTTTTGTCAAATTGTTTCTCATGCTATCTTCTTCCCAGTTCCTCAAGCTATCTTTTCTCCATTAATCCACTCAGACCACAAGGAGACGAGATATTGGGGAATTGTAAAAGCTGATAGAATTTTATCTACAACTTGTTCTGTTCCTCTTCCTTCCTTTCAAGAAAGTAAACAAATTATATCACTGCTAATTTATTTCCATATCACCTCTTAAACTTTCCTTTTTGAAAAATGCTCTCCATGGAATGGGATCAATTTTTCTCTAAGAAATATTCTTGAAGATACACCATAGATTAGTGAATAGTAGTCACTTGATTTAATGTGTTGTCAAAGGCTTTAATGGCCGGAATCACTGGGTTGCTGTGAGTTTTCCAGGTTGTATGCCCGCCATGTTCCGGATGCATTCTCTCCTGACATTTCACCCACATCTATGGCAGGCATCTCAGAGGTTTTGAGGTATGTTAGAAACTAGACAAGGGAAGTTTATATATCTACTAGCTTGGGGACCCGGCCCTGCCCGGGTCATTTGAGAAGTGCAGCAGGATGTAGAGTGGGTCATGGGGGCTCTGTGTGCCAAGTTTAGTCTTGATCCATCATTATTGGGAGTTGCAGTGGTATCATGAAATTACTGAAGGTAGTGCAAGTCCCATCATCTCTGTGTGTCCTGTCCCCCAAAGTGTAGTAGGATGTAGATTGGGTCATGGGGGCTCTGTGTGCTAAGTTTGGTCTGTATTGGTGAATGGATGAGGGTTGCATTGTTTTTAGGAAGAGTGTGAAGGTACTTCAAGTCCCATCATCCGTGGTCCGTCTCACAGAAAACTGCAACAGGATGTAGAGTGGGTCATGAGGGCTCTGTGTGCCAGGTTTGGTGTTGATCAGTCATTGGATTAGGTTTGAAACAGGCTTGGAAAGTGAGGGAAGGTACTGCAAGTCCCATCATCCATGTTCTGCCCCCTCCAAACTTCAGTAGGATGTAGAGTGGGTCACTGGGGCTCTGTGTGCCAAGTGTGGACTTTCTCGGTGTTTGTTGGGGGCCACAGTGGTCTGTGGGAACAGAGGGGTGTAAAAGTACTACAAATCCCATCATCCATTGTCAGTCCTCCCCCAAACCTCACCAGGACGTGAAGGCAGTCATGGGGGTTATGTATGGCAAGTTTGGTCTCGATCAGTGATTGGATGAGGGTTGCAGCGGACTTGGGAAGTGAGTAGAGGCACTTCAAGTCCCATCATCCATGGCCCACCCTCCTCCGAACTGCACCAGGACGTAGAGTGGGTCATGGGGGCTGTGTGTGCTGAGTGTGGTCTGTATTGGTCCTTTTCGGTGGCCTCAGTGGTCTGTGGGAACCAAAGTCTTGGAAAGTACTACAAATCCCATAATGCGTGGGTCATGTCATAGGGGGGTTCTGTGTACCAAGTTTGGTGCAGGTCCATCACCCACGCTGGTCGCTGTGGCCTGTGAAAGTGGCTGCCACATATCCGCCCTGGCCTGTGAAAGTGGCTGCCACATATCCGCCCTAAACTCTATTTTGGGACCTGTAATGTTATGGCCTGCTATTGGTAACTTTAAAAGGCCGAATGGCAGGCAGCCGTTTTCTAAAAGCTGAGAGGGAGGAGAATAGAGGAATCCATTTTGTTTTCACAGAGCCAAGTGGGGAGGGAATGTTGATGGTGCATTTTTTTCCCTCAGTGGGAAGAAATCCTGTTGTTTGAAATGTAGAGGCCTGGATTCTGGGTTGCTGGCTTTTTCCCCTCAGTGGGAAGAAATCCTGTTGTTTGAATGTAGAGGCCTGGATTCTGGGTTGCTGGCTTTTTTCCCCTCAGTGGGAAGAAATCCTGTTGTTTGAATGTAGAGGCCTGGATTCTGGGTTGCTGGCTTTTTTCCCCTCAGTGGGAAGAAATCCTGTTGTTTGAATGTAGATGCCTGGTTTCTGGGTTGCTGGCTTTTTTTTCCCTCAGTGGGAAGAAATCCTGTTGTTTGAAGGTGGAGGCCTGGATTCTGGGTTGCTGGCTTTTTCCCCTCAGTGGGAAGAAATCCTGTTGTTTGAATGTAGAGGCCTGGATTCTGGGATGCTGGCCCCCTCAGTGGGAAGAAATCCTGTTGTTTGAATGTAGAGGCCTGGATTCTGGGATGCTGGCTTTTTTCCCCTCAGTGGGAAGAAATCCTGTTGTTTGAATGTAGAGGCCTGGATTCTGGGTTGCTGGCTAATCAGTGGCTATCAATGCCCTCTGTCTGGTGCCTTAGAATTTTGGAGTGGCGAGGCTGTCCAATCAAAGGACTTTATGCAAATAGCTGCCACATATCCGCCCTTCCGCCCTCCGCATACACGCATACACACATACACACACACATACAAACAAACATTCCATTTTATAAAGGTATGCAGATACAGATGGAATGTCCAGGGTGAGGGAAATAACTCTTGTATGCTTGAGGCAATTGTGAATGTTGCAATTGGCCATCTTGATTAGCATTTAATGACCTTGCAGCTTCAAAGCCTTGCTGCTTCCTGCCTGGGGGAATCCTTTGTTGGAAGGTGTTAGCTTGCCCTGATTGATTCTTGTCTGGAATTACCCTGTTGTTGTTGTTTTTTTTAAAAAAATACTGACAACCAGCATTATATGAAAAACTCAGGCCAGAAAACTTACAGCAACCCGTTCACTTGATTGTTTGAACTTCACAGTATTCCAGGGGAGCAGCAAAACAAAAGGGTGTCAGATGGTTTAGAGCACCAATATTATTAAAGAGGTTTCTACAGAAAAATGTTTTCACGTGTGATGACCAGAATAACCCTTATCTAATGCATTTCAATTAGTATCCAGTGAAGCATCCTAAACAGTACATCAATTTACAATATAATATTTTCCACATTTGATATAAGGAGATGTTTAGTGTGTAAGTCATCCTATTATAAAGATCTGAACTGTTTAGACTGTCTAATATGCAATGTTTTCTCTGTATATGAGCAATGAACTACCTAGCTGAAATTTTTTCCAGGATGTTTTTTTCGAAAACCAATGGTTCATCTGAGTACATTTGCTCAGATGAACCATTGAATGCTTGTATAATGTTAGTGCAAGTGTCAAAGTAGAAAATGAACTTTCCACAAAGTGGAAAGTGGAAGATGCACCACAGATAAGTTCTGCAGCATACAAAGTCCACATACATAGAAAGAGCTCCTTGTCCATGAGTTTGTGAAGTGTTAGTGTTGGATTTTTTTCAGTATTCTACCATATCTTTTCTGTGGATGTCTAAACTGCATGTATAAATGGTCAGCTTGAGAACAGAAGAAATTTTCAGTAAGGTGGTGCAATGTCTGCATTTGCTCCCCCTGATTTGCTATACCTCTGCAGCATCCCATCTTATATAAAGAGATAAATATGCAATTGATATCAGAGCAGTGGTTGGGCCCTTGCTAGATTTTAGACATGCTCCATTGACAAAAACATGGAACCCTCCAATCCCACTTTTCCTATACTTCATGCCTTTGCCTGTTCGCTTGAGGTGCTTCCGAATGAAGATATTTCCTTTATAATAGAAATCAGAACACACAGTTCAGTTATTCAGTCTTTGCTTCTTTCATGTATTTTGTATGAAAAGAAAAAGAGAAGGAGAGAGAGGGCTTGCAGTTTTAGTAGCAGTAGTAGGAAAACACAGAATGATTACAAGTGGAAGATAATATCTGGGTTGTTGTAGATTTTTTGGGCTGTATGGCCATGTTCTAGAAGCATTATCTTCCATTTTCTAGAGCAGTGTTTTTCAACCTTTTTTGAGCCACGGCACATTTTTTACATTTACAAAATCTTGGGGCACACCACCAACCAAAATGACACAAAATGACACTCTAACACAGTAATACATATAGTTAATATGTTTTAAAATGTATTTATACACTCAGTGTGAAACCTGGGCCTGTTTCGATGAACACAACATATATATGACTTCCTCTCACATACTTATACATGGCTATCATGTCTTCTCTCAGCCTTCTCTTCTTCAGGCTAAACATGCCCAGCTCTTCAAGCCGCTCCTCATAGGGCTTGTTCTCCAGACCCTTATAGACCCTATAAGTTTCATAGATCTGTGTGGCCTCTTTCACTGCCTCCCTCCTCCCTCCGCAAAAGCAGAGCACTGGGCGGAAGTGATTGAGTTGGCGTTTTCACATTGGCTTGGATTTCTCACGAGAACAGCCAAAGCCGGAAGCTCCACGTCGCTGAATTGGGCAGTAGGCGAACCTGGGAGCATCGGGAGGCTGAAGCAGCCCTGAGCGGGAGCTGGAGCCATCCTGAACCAAGGCTCCTGAAGGCTTCCTCAAGGCGGGCCTGGCCCTGGCATTTGGCGGAGCCCTTCCTTTGCCTCGGGGAGGATCTTTGGGGAGGGAAAGAGCTGCTAGGAGGGGGAAGACTGCCAATTTCCCACGGCACACCTGATGATCGCTCACGGCACACTAGTGTGCCGTGGCACACTGGTTGGGAAACACTGTTCTAGAGAATGCCTCTAGAACATGGCCATACAGCCCAAAAAATCTACAACAACTCAGTTATTCCAGCCATGAAATTTATTATTTATTATTTATTTACTACATTTCTATACCGCCATTCTCAGCCTGAGGGTGACTCATGGAGGTTTACATAGAGGCACAATTTGATGCCCGAACAATATAAAAACAGATAAGACAATTAAACATAGCTAAAAATTTCAATTACATTATAAAAACCTAACAAAACCATAAATCCTCCGCATTTCATTTCCAAATCATCATCCAGTCACGTTGTCCAGCCATTCCGTGATCAGAGTTATCAACTACACTTCAGGAAAAGCCTGTTCAAATTACCAGGTCTTAACTTTTTTACGAAATGTTAAGAGGGTGGGTGGGGGGCAATCTAATATTCCTGGGGAGGGCATTCCATATTGTCGAAAGACTTTTTTCTCTAAGAAATATTCTTGAAGACACGCCATAGATTACTGAATAGTAGTCACTTGATTTAATGTGTTGTTGAAGGCTTTCATGGTCAGAATCACTGGGTTGCTGTGAGTTTTCCGGGCTGTATGGCCATGTTCTAGAAGCATTATCTCCTGATACTTCGCCCACATCTATGGCAGGCATCCTCAGAGGTTCTGAGATCTGTTGGAAATATGCAAGTGAGGTTTATATATCTGTGGAATGTCCAGGGTGGGAGAAAGACTCTTGCCTATTGGAGGCAAGTGTGAATGTGAAAAAATCAGGACCAACTATCACCTCCCAACAAAAGGATTCCACCAGGCAGAAAGCAGTCAGGCTTTGAAGCTGCAAGGCCATTCAATGCTAATCAAGGTGGCCAATTGCAACATTCACACTTGCCTCCAACAAACAATAGTTTTTTCTCCCACCCTGGTAATTCCACAGATATATAAACCTCACTTGCCTGGTTTCCAATGCACCTCACAACCTCTGAGGATGGCTGCCATAGATGTGGACTCATTACTGTTACTGGATGGCTGCGAGCCAGTAGGTTGAAGGTGAATCCAGCTAAGACGGAGATCCTGTGGCTGGGTCATCCGGATGGGGTCAAGATCCAGCTTCCTTCCCTGGACGGCGTGACACTATGTCCGTCGTCGACAGTTAAAAGTCTTGGTGTCACTCTGGACTCTCGACTGACGATGGAGACACAAGTCTCAGCCGTCAGTCGAGTTGCTTTCTTCCATCTTCATCAGGCAAGGAAGCTGGCTCCCTACCTCTCCCGTCACGACTTAGCCACAGTGGTCCAAGCCACGGTCATCTTGAGATTGGACTACTATAATGCTCTCTATGTTGGCCTTCCTTTGTCGGTGATCCGGAGACTGAAGCTGGTCCAGAATGCAGCAGCTAGACTCCTGGCTGGCGTCTCGACGACCAGCCACATAACACCTGTCTTGCGGGAGCTGCACTGGTTGCCAGTGGAACACCGGATAACCTTCAAAGTATTGGTATTAACCTTTAAGGCCTTGAACGGTCTGGGGCCAGTGTACCTTAGGGACCGCCTCATCCCATACTGTCCCGCTAGGTCATTACGTTCAGAGGTGGGCCAACTTTTAGAGGTGCCTGGTTTTAAAACATATCACCTGACGGCTACAAGGTGGAGGGCCTTCTCAGTAATCGCCCCTACCCTTTGGAACACACTGCCTTCCGGAGTCCGTGTTCTCACGGACTTAGTGGCATTCCGGAAGGCGTGCAAAACCATCTTGTTCCGGCAGGCCTTTGGGCATTGACGGCGAGATTGGGGCCTACTCTGCCTCTTGTATAGTATGTCCTGCTGCATCATATGCACTTATGCCATTGGCTACTGTGTAATTTTATTGTATTTTACTGTTTTGTCCGTTACGGTTTTATGTTTGTTTTAATCCGAATGTATCATGTAAGTCGCCCCGGGCCACCTGGGAGTGGCGACTCACAAATTCGAAAAATAAATAAATAAATACTGTAAATTTTCAAATGCTGAAATGATTGGCAGTGACACATCCAGATGGAGAGCTCCCAATGCCAACTTTCAAAAGGTACTGTTCAGGTATTCCATCCTTCCCCCCTTAGCTCTATAGGAGAGAGAGATAGTAAATCTAGACGGGCTACAATTTGAAATGAGCAGCATTTGGACCACCCATAAAATTCCTTCAATGAGTCCTCTGAGGAAAGAAATGACAGATTTACAAAGATAAGCCCAATTCCTGAGGGTGTTCCTGTGTAAATCGGCAGTAAAAGGGCATGTTCCAACAAGAATGCTCTGAACATAAATTCTTTTGAAGACTATATTGCTATTGCAGTAGTTGCAAGAGGAATATGTATTAAATGCTAAAAAATAATGAACATTTAAGGGTAAAAAACCCTTTTCTGGTAAGCAAAATGAACCTGCTCTCTAATATAAACTATCATTTTTAACATGCAAAGTAGTATTGTGGCCAGACAATTGGAAGGGTACAGAAGAAAGATTTCATCTCACAGTCCCCTTGAGTCAATTAAGAGTCTGCTGGCTATTGTTCCAACTGCCTGATCATGTTATCTATTTAATAGGTAACTTGCGACCCACCAGAAGAATAATTTATCATTCCGTAGTATAGCAGTATCAGATATTTGTATTCTAAGTATCTCTCCTATTGCTCGTTATTCTGGAAGATGTCTTCTCTTCTTTCAAACTGCCAGTGAGTCTCATGTTGTGGGAAGCCAAATGAAGCTTATATGACAGGAGTTCCTTATGTGCCCAGATCCCATATGGAGCAAGACTACTATGCAATTAGAATAAATTTTATCCCATCATAGAGGTTCAAGGGTGGGAGAACTTGTTCCTACTACAGTTTTCTTTCATGTACTACTATTATCCAACAGATAATATACGACCTTACTCTACTTCAGTGGGGTGGGCTACCCATGAAGACAACACAGAAGGTTTCCACATATTTATATAGTGCTTATACCTCAAACTTTAAAAGCAGTGTGCTGCAAGGTAATGTCAAACTTACACAATACATACAAACATAGGACAAAACACAAAGTATTTTTGGAGTTCAAGAAACAGTTGGGCTAAACAGAGAAGGCTTAAGGTAGCTAAATTAGTACTGTTACTTAAACGTTAAGCTCATGCAAAATCAAGGAACTAGCTTGCTACATCTTACAGAAATCATATCACACCAGTTTTAAAGGAACTACAGTATGACACTTGTATCTGCTAGGGATACGATCTCAGACTTTGCATGAAGACCTTTTAGAAATTAAGAACCTCTGGTCCAAGATAACCCTAGAATCACAGTGGGGAACCTAGAAAATGCCTAGAAGGGACATATTTTGTCAATTATAGATAAATGAACCATGGGTACTGATCTTGAATTCAGAAATTGTACAGTTTATTCATTGTCATATTATTCCTGATCTAATCAAAGGTGCTCACTATTACATCTGCAGCCCTCAATGGTTTCTAAGATTCATGTCTGGGGTGCAATTCTCCCTATACATGCTTGCCAAAGCATTGAGATATGCTGAAGAGGCTTTTCATAGGGACTTACCTATAGATTCAGTACATTTTGCAAAGGATGTGGTGGTACCAGAGTTGTGGGATGCTCTTCTTTAGAGTCTGGACTGGTGTTAATGTTGATTTCAGTTCAATGTCATGTTAAAACTAGGCAGTTCACCGAGATTCTTAAGACCAATAACTATAGTTTGATTTTGACTTTTTGGGTTTTGAGGTCTTATCCTTGATGTATTTGTTTTATACTATGTTATAATTGACTTAAGTTATTTTTATTGCCCTACAGCCTATTGTTTGCCCTGGCTAGAGTGAACTTTGTTATTCTTTGTTCATTTTAGCTGATTGGTTGGGAATAACAATTTAGGTCATTGCTTGTATCTCACCCTGAAATCTCCATATATAAGGTCGGTAAGCAATTAGTATTTTTTAAATAGGCTCTTTTTAGGTCTGTGTATATCACATTAGTAAAATAGATGATTTGCACTGGAGGTATGTCTAGCAATACAAATATGATTCATTTCAGTGCTGTATATCATATCTCAGAGTGGAATGCCAGATACTTTCTCATGCATGATCAGATGCTTTTCCAATGCCTCCAGCTCCCCACCGGCCACTTAATGGCTGTGAAATTGAGACAGTAGGAGATCAGAAGTGAGCTCCAGGGGGGATCTGGCTTGTTCATGAAGTCCTATGACCCATGGAGTCATAGAAATGAAAGACACCACAAGGACTGTTCAATCCAACCTCCTGCCATGCAAGAATACACATTCAATCCCAATAGATGGTCATCCAGCCTCTGTTTAAAACTTCCAAAGAGGAGACTTCACCACCAAGATGACGTATTTCACTGTTAAACAGCTCTTTCCTTTAAAAAATTCTTTCAATTATTTAGGAAGAATCTATATTCCTGTAGTTTGAATCCATTGCTCTGTATCCTAGTGTTACCGAGAATCGGCAGTTTCAAGCTGCAGGCCGTTCCGCGAGTGAACAAGTCCCAACTTCAGCACGCACGCCTGTTCCCGGGTGGAAACCCACAAATCCCTTCCCTAAGCCCCGCTGGAGTCTGTCCAAAGGGGTTCTTTCTCCTTCTGACTTTCTCCCTATTTTTCCTGTATTTTTATATATTTTTTCTCTTCTCCCGCTTCCCGGGCGCCTTAAGACTGCGAGGAGAGCTGCGTCCAAAGGAAAGGTGCGATAGCTCAAGCGGCAGGGCCAAGGCCGCTTGGGATGGGAGTCCCGGGTTCGAGACCCCCAAAGGGAGGAAAGGAACTTATTTTTGCTTCTACACTTTTATCTTTATTCTCCTCTTTCCCCCTCTCCCCTCATTCTTGGGACGTCTCTGAGCTCAGAAGGAAAAGTTTTGAGAAAGGAATTGGCCTATGAAGCAGGGGGCCATATCTGTTTATGTTTGGGCTGACATCAGGAAAGCAGAAATCATAATAAAGGTTCATCCCTGTATCTGTATGAATGTACAATATTGTCCCCTGTTCCCACTGACTCCTTGTAGCCCTTCCCTTCCCCCTCTTTCCCATGTAAAGAAAGGTTGCCTGCATTTTGCTATTGTGTCAGCTGAGAGGAAGTAACCGGATTCCCATCCTAAACCTTTTATGGATCATCATTGTTCTCATTGCATGAGCTTTTCTGATGGAAATCTTGTTTTGGATTACCCAGGCTCTTGTCTTGGGCCCACATTCCATCAGCCTGAAGGAAGTATTAATCATCGGAGTTTAGTCCAATTAATTCATCCTCTGGGACCTGGACATGAAATATTTGCTCACACAGCGGGAGCCACAGCTGGCCTCGGAACCCAGATTGTGTCCCAAAATAGACCCTCGGTCACACAAAGGCTTGAGTGAGTTTCTGTCATCAAGTCTCTTCCTCCTTTCCCATTCATCCTCAAGTCCACTAATCCTATCACTCCCAGGTGTCATTTAAGGTCGTTTACCTAGCTAGGACTCTTTTGTTTTACTCATATGCCAATATTGACAGTCATTTCCGTCTGAGCTTCCCTTCCTGGAAATCCATATATGGCCACAGACCCCTGATTGGCTGGGATGGCAAATGGGAGTAAGCACCGATTGGCTCCCAGAGCCGGTCAACGTCCCGCCCATCAGCTGATTTCAACGTTCCGACCAATCACCGACGGAGCCGGCCCAGAAGGGGGCAGGCGGGAATTTCAATTGTTTTGACAGTTCTGTAACCTTTAAAAACCAATGTTTTGAATGTACAAGCATGCGTCTTTGCGGGATCAGGGAATTTGCGGTCGCATCCTACTCAGCTGAGCAGAATAAACAATTTCGTGGCATCTACCTTGACGTTCTGGTGAGCATAATTGGACCAAAGGGAGGTGGGTAGGCTTCGAGGACCTAGGCACCCCGGGCTCGCCAGGTTAACTGAACCCTCGCAGGCCCTGTTCCGTAGTCGGTCTTTGGGACCTGCCTGGTCGTTCGATAACACTAGTCTCTGGAGCAGTAGAAAGAAAATTATTTACTGTGAGATCAGTAGAGAATTCCAACCACAATGTTCAAAAATACTTACGGCTCACTAATAGGGTGTCAGCTGTTCCCTTTGCATTCCCAAATCTTTTTTTTAAGAAAAAATCAGCTAAGCATACATCCAGACCCCAGCTTCCCAACGTAGGGCACATGCACTACAAAGGGGGCAATTTGAATTGAAAGAGGGCAATTTGAGAATGAGTTATTAACTGTCAATTTTCTTACATTTCTTATGGTTCTAGGGGCCTCGTATACAGTATTAAAATATATATTGTGACATAGGGATTTAAAATTAATATCAGCATGTATGGGGGGAAAGCCCACAAATAGAGAGGAAGAACTGGAAAGAGCAGAGAGTTCACTAGAGAGCGCAGGAGCCCAGAAAAGGGAGGCCACTTTCATTCCAACTCATCTCGTTATGGCTTGGCATAAACCACATATATTGTATCCACACATATGGGGATAGAAATAGCACTAAACAATACAAGGTAGACAGAAAGTTGAGAGAAAATATACATTTCATTAAAGATTTGAAACAATTTAGTCTTTGGGTGGAAGTTGTTGCTGATCCGCTACCGGTATCCTTCTCCAAAATTGCAGAAGTCCAGAGAAGAATTTTAAAAATAAATAAAAATCATGGCCGGGGGAGGAGGGGTGGGTGGGAATTGTGTTCGACAACACATCTACACTGTAGAATTAAAGTGATGCACTAACAGCCATAGCTCAATGATATGGAATCATTGGAGTTCTAGTGTGATGACACACACACACACACACTTTGGTAGGGAAGGCTAACGACCTTTGTAAAACTGCAGCTTCCATGATTCCATAGCATTGGATATAGCAGTTAAAGTGCTGTCACTGCATTGATTCCACAATATAGATGGAATACTTTCTGTCAGTTCCTGTTACTATCAGAGACTTTGCAGACCAGCTCCCCAGGTTGGTTTATTTTCATCCAGCATAAAATTGGAAAGAACAGGAACAAAATCTGGGACTTATAAATCAATCTGGGCACACTCTAGTTGGCTTCATTCTGCTGGTTATATTTATCTTTTTGCCATCTCCCCCTGCTGTTTTATTTCTCAAATTATAATGGCTGTTCCTATTGCTTTCATTTTACAATATTGTATTATGATTGCAGTTATGACGATTAGCCCTGGGAATGCCTTAAGGCAGGGAATATTTCATCTACATGAGTTCATAAAACCACACTTAATTACACACACAAGGACTTGAAAATGTGCATTTAAATGGCCAACTATATTTTCTAGGCTTGGATGTCATAATATTTCATAGCCACTTAATATATATTGTTTGAAAAATACTAAAATAACTTGATTTCAACATTTATTAAGTGAGTGCAAATCCATTTCCAAATACCACAATACTGTGTAAGTCAATGTTGACAAGTAGGTCTTGCTATTAGGCACAGATTCAATGCACCTTTGTAACTTGTAAACATAATGAGAAAATAGGTATCATTGACCAGCTGAGATACTTACCATCGGCTTTAAAAATCCTAACAAGGCAAAGACTAAATGAAATTTAATGAGCCATTTGTAAAGACAGACACTGCTTGAGGCTATTTAAGTAGCAAATTAGAAGACATATACATCAAGTCAGCTATTAACTACTCGGCCTTCACAATAATCGGCTCTAGGTGGTGAGTAATTAACAAATAATCAAGAATGGCATGTCTTTGGGGGGAGCACATGAGGGCAGGGAAGGATGCTGGTGGCACAAATGAAGCTGTGCAGCAGCAGGCCGATAAGCAGGTGGGGATACTATAAATGTGTACACTGAACATCTCCCTGTGTCATCATGTAGCATGTTATGGAAGCCAACTGTAGTTTATTGTATGGTTATTCATATCTAACATCTCCCTGCTTTATCCACAGGGACGTAGTTAGAGCAGGGGAATGAGGACACTGTCCCCTTCCTGTGAAATTTTCCTCCAATCCCCAACTTTATAGCATTGCAGAAAGTGAAACACAAAAGGTCATTCATATGTAAAACTTTAAGATTTTCTGTATTCACTTTCCCTGGGCAAGTTTATCTGCCCCTTTTCTTTGGATGACTCAATTGCATTTCTAAATGCTCAATTTGCCTTTCTATGTATTTGGGAGCAAAAGGAAACATTTCCACAGGGGGCAGGATTCTTAACTGAGGGAGTTTTGACTTCATTTTGTCCCTACCGGATAGCTACAATCCTGCTTCAGCTCCAGTATGATTACATAGGCACTGTATTATTCTGCTCACTGTCTTTAAACTTTAGTAGTTGGGCCAACTGGAGAAATAATTGTGGTACAGACATACAGAGAATTGAGCCATCATTAACCTCTGCCTTTATCCCAGATTAGTTTAACTAATGTAATTGGAAATTTATACAAGGCTACATTATTATACCAAAGCACAATACTGTCTGGGGTAGAATAAGTGTAGAATTCAGTCTTCTGGAAATAATGACTTTTTTTGGAGGATATGTGTTAGATATCCTTACATTTCTCTGAGCCATGATGTGAAGGGTTCCAGTGCATTCTCAGTTCTAATTTCATTTGGAAGGAAGTTTTAATATATTTAGGGGCATATTTGTGTTTTGTTTGCAAATCTAATGAATGAGCATAAGTGGAGGATCACAACTTAAACTATTGCAGACACACATCACATCATATTTCAGCCAGCTAAAAACTACCTTCAGAGTAATTTTTGCAGACACCTTCTCTGTCTTAGGGCACTTGTGCCCGCTTTGTGCTGGTCTGTGACCGTAATAAAGTTTTTGATTGACACCTTCTGTTTTGTCTGAAACAATCTCTTTCTTTCCCCAAACCCTGCAAAATTGATTTTTTAAAATGTACAGTTAAATTGCCACTTTCCTTAGAAGTGAGAAGGACCATTCCAATCATATATCTTCTGATGAAGGATAGTCATCAGTTAATCTCTGCATTGTAAAGGGATTTGCTATATTACTAAACTTGTCCAGTTAGTTTGAGCATTTGCAGAGTTTGTCCTGCTCTCCTGTCTCAACTTTTGAGCTCAGCTCACCAATCCATTACAAATGACTTGAGAATAAGGAGGCAATGTATAGTTTTGTGCATAGACTGATCTCATATAAAGGTCAGGGGCAGATTTGGGGACCAAAATTATGGATTCTGATATGATCCATGGATAAGTTGAGCATCATTACATGGTGAGGGGAAAGTTCCTGTACCACCTCAGTAGGTGAGCTACCTTGGTTGATACCATCAATTTTTCCCACTCAGGCCGTTTACTACTCTATTGAAAAAATAGAATACCATATTTCACTGCATGATAGTTGCAATCCCCCCCCCCCTTCTTATTATGTAGTGGCAACTATTACGTGGTGGGGGAAAATGAAATTCGCTCGCCCACCTCTCCTTGTTGCAGCTAAGGGGCTTGTCCCAGCTGCTGAGGGAAGCCCCATACTATGGGAGGTAAGGGCTCACTTGCTTGCACATCTGCTGGCTAGAACTACAGGGTTACAAGAGGCAGGCACACAAGCAGGCAAGTGCGACTATTTTTGAAAGAATGTCAAAAATTTTGACTTCTATGTGGTGGTGATGAAATTTGGCGGTTTTTATTTTTTTAAACTCAATGTATGATATTAAGTCTTGTAAACAAAAGAAAACATACTCTTCCCTGAGGAAAGTGGCAGAAAGTGTAAGTTTAGTGCAACATGAAAGAACCTAAAAGAAGCACTGACACGTTCTACTCTCATCGTTTTCCTTTGATGAGAACATTAATGAGCTAGCTGCCTCTGCCATTTTATTATCCAGGTATTCAAAAAGGCAGAAGGGGTGCAACGATCGAGAGAGTAGTGCTTCTTTTAAGTTCTATCAGGATGAATTACATTCTCACCTTTCAGCACTCTACTTAGGGAAGATATATATATATATATACACACATATATATATACACACACACAGTATATATATATATATATATATATATATATATATGAGAGAAAGAGAGAGAGAGAGAAAGAGAGAGTTAAGGTGAAGTACTTACATTGATCTGTGGATAAGCAGACCTAGATCTCACATCTTTATTTTAAAGAATGGTTTCTTATATAGTAATGCAACATTAAGGAATCAGGGAGAGATACTGACAAGCCAAGATGAAGTGAAAGACTCTCTGGCATAAGTGAAAAGCGTTTACATTTGAGGATCTAGCCAAATCAGAAACCTGCTCCACTGATACTTTCTGGGAGTCTCATGCTGTCAAAAATAGTAAGGATATTTTATATGACATTTTAATGCATAGCTTTTGCATTTCCTTAACCTGCAACGTTAACTCAATATATGCTCTTCCCTAGGTCAAGGTGGAGAATCCTTGCCCCTTTAGCTATCGCTAGGCTCAGTTCAGTCTTAGCCTATGGTCAGAAATGAGGGTTTTATAGTTTGGCACTATGTGGAGGGCCACAGATTCCCTTTGTTCTGGAATAGAATATCTATTTGATTTCAAAATTGTTCTCTTGTCGTTTCTACAGAAGATCATCATTCACACAGAGAAAGAAGAATAGACTTAGGGGCATTTAGCATCATGCGTGAAAATGACCTTATAGTTGCAGTTTCCTGCAAACAAATGTTGCAGCTGTCAAATTCATTGTACATTAGCAATTTTCAAATGGTCACGTTTCAGACGATATCGTTTTTTGGGAGGGGGAAGAAGATATGTGTGCATTGTGCAGTGAAGAGAAAGAGAATCATCATCAACTTTTAAAACTATAAATTCTGAAGTATCCCTAAAGGAATCTGTGAAAAGTACACACAGTGTTGTATAGAAGTTTGAACATTGGCCTAAGACTCTAAGAGAAAAGGGTTCAAATCCCTGCTCAACTATGGAAACCCATTGGGTGACCTTGGGCAAGTCACACTCTCTCCACCTCTGAAGGAAAAATTGCAAACCTCCTCTAAATAAACCTTGCCCAGGAAACTCAAGGGCAAAGTCAACATCAATCAGAGGAATACATTTTAAGGGTCATTGATACCACCACTCAACTTTGTTTCATTTTAAATATGTGCAAAATCATTGACACCAATGTGAATTACAGTGTGTGCATTTCCTAGTAATAAATTAAGCTGAAGAGGGAAATTTTTGACATATAAATTACACTCCAAATAATCTTTTGGCAATGGCTCCCCTCTTCTCTGGCTGAGTTACAGCCAAGCTGTTTGATATACTCCAAACAGATTGTATTTAGCTGGGGCTGTGCTGCAATGGCATAAAATGTATTCTCCTGCACTGGCTCAAATGAAGCTGGTGATAACTTGAGGAATGATCCCCTCTCCCCCACAAATAGCACAGCCTATATTGACACTGCTCCATGACCAACATGAACTACAGCATCAAAATGGCACCTAACCTTACCTGAAACTAGCCACGTTCATGAAGCATAGTTCTGGTTGCACAATAATAGATGTGCATCATGATATAATTCAGGAGATATTTGATCTGCATCAGATCTGCCACTCTGTATCCAATGCAAACATATTCCGAAGACGCTTCAAATTTTCCATACCTTGGCCCAGGCACTAATCAGAATTGAGATTGCAGTCAAGAAACCAGAAGAAGGGTAGTAGGACTTGGAAGGGCAGAATGGAGGAACAGGACAAGATCTTGAACTAACTTACACATCAGAATTGTCCATGCCATCATATTTCTCATTTTCATATATTATTGTGAAAATTGGATAGTGAAGCAAGCTGAGAGGAGGAAAAATAACTAATATGAAATGTGGTGCTGGAGAAGATTTCTATAAATACCATGCTCCATTAAAAATACAAGAGCAAGTCAAGCTTGAACTCTTCATAGAAACAAGATGACTTAACTGAGCCTGTCATATGTTGGCCATGTTATGAGAAGACATGACTCAGTTGAAAATGCTTGGGAAGGTAGAGGAATATAGGAAAAGAAGAAGACTACCTTCAAAATGGAGAGATTCATTCAAGGAAGCCACGATCCAGTGTGTGCAACACCTGAGCAGGTCTATCAATGACAGGGTGACTTGGAGGCTATGTCAAAGTCAACTTGCCAGCAGTTAACAACAACAAATACCCAGGTCTCATAGAGAAATACGTGTTTCACTCCTTATATGTTTTCTGGTCTTCTAATAGGGATTTCCCATTTTTATGCTGCTTTGTCAACACCTTTGAAAAATATTAATCCTGCACTGTGTCCCCCCCCAATGTGGAGCTCATAATCAAGTCTGACAATCAGGACACAAAAGGTATGGATCAGGAAGACAGCAGAGTCAAGAAACAGATGGGTGGGCAGGAGATGTTAAAAAACATCTTCATCTGCACCTGGACAACAAATAGCAAATACTGAGAAAACAGGCTGGAATCAGCAGCTTTGAAGGACTATTTAGAATCTCATTGAACCTGATATTACAATAGAAGTGCCAGAAGCAGATGTGCATAAGAAGTGTGGATGGGGCATTTACCCATGCTTCTTATCAAATCAAAAGCCAGTCCATCATCTTGTAAATTCTTTAACAATAAGAAATTATCTGTACACACATCACCCAAATTACATTCTGTTGATTTTGGGAAACTTGCCTGGCTTTCTTTTGCCCCTGGGTCAAAAGGAAAGCTCAGTCTGTGAACACCATTTGTGGACACTTGATAGTCCATATCAGGGGTGCTCATTAGGTAGATCGCGATCTACTGGTAGATCATGTAGGGCATCCTGGTAGATCGCAGGCAGGGTGGGAGGAAGGCTCAGTCCCACCCCGCAGGCTCCCGCCGCCACCCAGGTACAGAAGGAGGTTGGACTGGATGGCTCTTAGAGTTCTCCTTCTACTCTAGGAACCTGTTGTTGTTGTTGTTACTATTAGTAGTAGTAGTAGCAGCAGAGGCTGAATGAATATTATCATCATTAATATTATGAATAAATTCAGGGGCTTATTATACTCACATTTAGTTTAATTCAGTCTTAAAATATATGGCTCTCACTGAAATACATTTCCAAATATTTTGCTTTTATGGCTCTCTGAGTAGTGGGTTGGTAGATCATTTTGACTTGGTTGTTTTATAAGTAGCTCGCATGCTGAAAAAGTGTGAGCACCCCTGGTCCATATAATATCAACCTTATGCCCCAAGCCATCTATATATTTCTGCAGTATTCACTACTTTCCATTGGAGGGCAGCATTTCAAAGCTTCATGGGATATGCAAGAGAAGGTTTCTTTTGTGCCAAGGTCAGGACTAGAGACAGATGTCATATTGTAACGCATGTGGGGATACATTTTTATCATATATATATATATATATATATATATACATACATACATACACTGTGTGTGTATATATATATATGTGTGTGTGTGTGTGTGTGTATATATATATATATATATAGTTTATGTGGTTAGAGCACCAGACTATAAACAACAATACTGTGGATTGCACTGTACTCTGTGTGTGGGGAAATTGTGACATGTAACAAAGAGTTTGATGAGAAGGACAGGGGCGGACTTATGTTGCTTCTTCCGTGCTGAAGGATCCTAAGGAAGGCACTGTCTTACATTCCAAAATCAAGCAGAAGGCAGTGACGATGAGAACAATACCCAAAAGTATGTACTTTTCTTCAAACCACCATCTTTTTCAGCCAACCCCCCCCCCCCCAACAGTTTCTGCTGAATTTTACAAATGTAAATTAGTGCAAAGTAAATATTAGGAGACTGAGATTATTGTTCTGGTGCCAGAAAGCTGGTGGAAATATCTGCTTCAAAGATGGAAATATGTGGAGATCGTAATTATAATTGCTGGCATTAAGTGTTTCCAACAAAGGTTAAGCCTTCAGAGGAGGAAATGATATGTAGATTATGATGGCAAAACAAAAGGCGAAGAATTGACTCCAGATGGATATATTTCTAAGACAAATAATTAAGTAGAATTACTAATGTCTTTATCCTTTGTATTATAATTGTGTATGTGTCATGGTGGAAATCTTGGTGCTGAATATGTGCCATGTAGCTATTATCAATTAGATTTAAATTTGTTTCTCCTACCACCAACACCGCTGCCACGGCCACCACCTTAAGGACCATTTTTTCATCACAGTAGACTTTTCAACCCTTTTGAGTTGCCACTAGGACTTTGAGCATACCAACAGTTTCCTGGTGAATGAAACCACAAGCATATGAGAGAAACTACTGTATGGAAACTAGTCTCAACGTCAGGAGAATGAGATGAAGAAAGTGCTGGGCTTTTGCCTTGCCCCAATTCTGAAGATCATTGTTGTTGAGCCCTCCTGTGAGAGACAGTGGTGATGGTGAACCTCTTCAGTCTGTTCTGTTCCTTCATTTCTGTCCAGTCAAGCTTTCTCATGGCCTTGTCCATTATTCAAAGCAACTCTCTTTTGGACCATGTCTTCTGTGATCAATGAAATTCTGGCTTAAGGTACCTTTTTGAAGCTCATGCCAGTCTCAATTTTTTCTCAGTTCAGGTGTGTTTATGGCAGGCTGAACTTATAAACAGCATATGTTGTAAATGTTTAGCTGTATCTGTTTTGTAGGAGCGAATTCTGAGGTAGCAAAGTTTGCAGACGACACTAAATTGTTCAGGGTAGTTAAAAATGAAACTGATTGTAAAGAGCTCCAGAAAGATCTCTCGAAATTGAGTGAATGGGCAACAAAGTGGCAAATGCATTTTAACCTAAACAAGTGTAAAGTCATGCACATCGGGGCAAAGAACCCCAACTACACCTACCAATTGATGGGGTCAAAGCTTTCCGAGACAAACCAGGAAAGGGATCTTGGGGTCTTGGTGGACAGCTCAATGAAGATGTCAACCCAGTGCGCAGCAGCAGCGAAAAAAGCAAATTCTATGCTAGGCATGATCAGAAAGGGAATCGAAAATAGGTCAGCAAATGTTGTATTACCTCTCTACAAATCGATGGTAAGGCCACATTTGGAGTACTGTGTACAATTCTGGTCTCCGCACCTTAAGAAGGATATAACGGAACTGGAAAAGGTACAGAAAAGGGCAACAAGAATGATCCAAGGGATGGAGCGGCTCCCTTATGAAATCAGGTTGCAACGCCTTGGTCTTTTCAGCCTTGAAAGACGGCGTTTAAGAGGTGACTTGATTGAAGTGTATAAAATCATGCATGGGATAGAAAAGGTGAATAAAGAAAAATTATTTTCTTTTTCACAAAACACTAGGACTAGAGGGCACTCCCTGAAGCTCCAAGGTAGGAAAATTAGGACTAATAAAGGAAATGTTTCTTCACCCAGAGGGTCATTGGGTTTTGGAACTCACTTCCAGAAGAGGTTGTGACAGCTGTCAGCCTGAACAACTTCAAGGCAGGATTAGACAGATTCATGGATACCAAGTGTATCGGTAGTTACTGAAAAGGACATTCAAGTGCCACCTCGGAGTTGGTTGAGGTAGGCAGGATTTCCCCGGGTACTGGTTGTGGGGGGTCGGGAGCAGGTCAGGGTTTTGCCCTCCCTTCTGCTCGAGATCCCCGTGTACAACTGGTGGGCCACTGTGTGATACAGAATGCTGGACTAGATGGGCTGAGGTCCGATTCAGCATGGCTCTTCTTATGTTCTTATGTTCTTATGTTTTAATTTCAGTATGCTGCTTTGAGTCCCAGGTAAAGTATTGCAAACAAACCAAGCACTATGAGAAGATGATAATAAAATAAAAGCTTCAATCCATTTGCTCATCCCAACTGGCAAATACCCAGTCAATTAATAGGAAATTTGAGTCAATACTTGTGTAAGTTCCATTGATTCAATCGGTTTGCAGTAGCTATAATTGGATTTAGCTCCACGTCTCCTCGACACAAGCAAAAGTAGGCAGGAGCAGATGAGCAAACATTTTTGGGAAAACCATAGTGGTGTTCCAGAGGAAACCCAAATATATTTCACCGATATTTATGAGTAGTATGTTTAAAGTACCAGCATCACATTGAGGTAATTCATGTAATGCCAAATGCTATCTGCCAGATGTCTGTCTGCAGGACATGGGGGACTTCTTAGTGTTTAGATAGAATACTTTCCACAGATATATCTATACAAGTCCATGTTATTCTGTTTTTAGGTACTAAGTTGAGATTCCATTTTTAAGTGTTTTGTGGCTGATACAAGAGCAGCTCAACTATTACATGTCCCTGAACAGCAGGCTTCAGGTGTTGTAAAAGGCCATCAAATTATTATATTTTGCATAATGTACAAATAATAATATGGTCGACAACCTTGGTTACCTAGATGTGGTAGAGCAGAACACAGCTTGCCACTGCATCTTAAGTAGAAAAGAGCCCTAGTGTTGATGCATTCATTGGTGCTGATTCATTGGATGAGGGTTAGTGCTACCATTATCTGCTCTCTCAAGGGTCAAATACTGAGGAGTGTGCATGTGTGTGTTTTTTTGGGGGGGCAGCTCATCTACCATTTCTCCTGAGTACTCCCCTCCCCAGTTATTTCCTCCTGTTTGAGGATAGAAATGTGTGTGACATCCAGTCTGCCTTTTACCTCTTTTAACTAGTTTATTGGCTCAGGTGTAGCAAAATACATTATCCTATTGCTAGTATCGAAGTAATATTCAACTGTCAGTCCATTCCTTCTGTACGTGAAATGAGTACTGCTCAAATGTTGTTGCTTTTGTTTTTTCTGAGTTGCCGTCAAGTAACTTCCCTGGGAAAAAATAGTCAGATTCAATCACAATTGAGTTAAATAATCTCAGTCGCCCAGAAATCAGCTCAAACACCTATGAAGAATCTGGCCAAATAAATGCTACACTTAATTAACTTCTGTTTTGCTCAGGTTAAATCAGGGTAACAGGTAATTTCACATTCCTGCAGGACTGAGGATCATAAAAACTATTTAAATACTTTATGCAGATTTTCTAGGAATTTGGCATTCTAAATCCAAAAATGACCTCAGATTTGCTCCATCATTTGTCCACAACTTGGTTTTATGTTTTTACTTTGTAATATATGACTGAGTAATATATATTTGTGGATAAAGGGCAAACATAATCATCACATGCAATCAATTGCGGCCAAGAATGATTGTCTACTAGAGGTAGACAATGAATCTGTAAGCGGTGGATCCATAAATGATTTTTTTCATATGTCAGGAGCGAATTGAGAAACTGCAAGTTGCTTCTGGTGTGAGAGAATTGGCCTTCTGCAAGGGGACACCCAGGGGATGCCTGGTGGTTTTTTTACGTTTTACCATCCTTGTGGGAGGCTTCTCTCATGTCCCCGCATGGGGAGCCGGAGCTAACAGAGGGAGCTCATCGTGCTCTCCCTGGATTCAAACCTGTGACCTGTCAAGTCTTCAGTTCTGCCAGCACAAGGGTTTAACCCATGGCACCACCGGGGGCTCCTATAAATGATTGTGAAGACTTAACAACAAGAAAGGGTTAAAGTCTTTCGAAACACCTTAATTTGCCAGTGTGAAACACAAAAATCCACTCAAAACACTAAAAGAAATAGCATTGGAAGATCAGCATCCAAACTTAATCAGTGACAAAATACTAATAATAACAACAAAGCTTGCAAGTTTAGAATCAGTGGAACCTCAACTAAATGAATAGATTCACATCCATATTGAAGAACTGAGATGCAAAACAGATGATACACTAAATATGTGAGTGCACTTCATACTCATTACAAAAAAATAAATAACAACTCAAGATGGAACCATTCAAGACTGTTCCGCATAAGGAAGGGGCTTTTTTCTGTGCTAAGGTCTTTATGAAAAAGATTCACCCGTGAAGGGAATTTTTCACCGGTGTCAGTAATTTACCCTCTCACCTTCTAGTTCCAGTTCTTATCGGCCCTCTCTGCAGCTCCCTATGGCTGCTCTTTAAAATTAGAAATACCAGATACATGAAACTCATTCCCCTATTTCATGTATCGGTTAACTTGGCCCTGAAAGAGGTGAAACAATAGTAGGAAACAATATGTATCCTCAAACTCCTTATGTTTATTAAAACTTGGCCCACACTAAGGATACAGATTCTCTCCTGACATTGTTTTTGTTTATTGTGTCTCCTCTCCTCTTCTTTCTAAAGTTTTTTTTTGTTTGAATTATAGTCCATGAACATGGAGTGTGCAACTGGCCAACCTAGATGGGGGAAATAACTGCAACTATAGAAGAGCTCTTTAATGTTGGTTACACACTTTTTAGACATGAATCATTTTGTGACACAGTAAATCAGTTTTACTAGCAAACTGGAGATTAGACCACCCTCTTATAAGAGATATGGACATATACAAAATTTGTAATAATGAAATGTATGGGGATGCAACATATCTCATGAAAACCTTTCATTTATATATTTTAAAATATATGATTTGTAAGATAATACACATATTTCCAAGATTTTTGCGATTTGTGAGTAACAATATGTTATTAATACTAATATTAACAACATTACCAATACTAATCAGCACCTACTTCAGAAATATGCATGCAAGTTGATATTGCTTATTTCACATGGTCTCTGGGGTTTTGTATTGCGTTCATGTGACACATCTATGCACTGCA
Source organism: Anolis apletophallus (assembly GCA_030556195.1). Classification (NCBI taxonomy): domain Eukaryota; kingdom Metazoa; phylum Chordata; class Lepidosauria; order Squamata; family Anolidae; genus Anolis; species Anolis apletophallus. The sequence continues at coordinate 104,487,454 of JARBWK010000002.1, read as the reverse complement.
AACAACACACTAATGCGTTGCGACTCACAGTCCGGAGCACATCTACACTGATCCTTTATCCCAAAGGGGAAAATGAGTTTGTTCCATGGCAGCTGCGTCAAACAAAGCATTGATTTGGGTTAACATGTATTAACATAAGTTGTGTCTTGTTCTGAATTTTCCCCAAGAATACAGCAAATAGTCACTTTGGGTCCATGTAAATAATTGGGCTGGTTCCTATATGGAACCAGCTGTAATTGTTTCCATGGCCATCATGTATTCCCTGGGTTTGGATGTCCTAAGGACATGGGGGTGGCACTCAACTTCCCCCCTCCTGCTCTCATCATAGTGGCGGGAGAGGAGGGGGCAATTCCTCATCTTCCCCTTCCTTTGCCATTCTGATGCTCCAGCCAACATCACTTCAGGCATTGAGTCACAGCCACTAGCCATTTCATGCCCAGCAGCTACCGCTACAAAAACGAGGGGATGATAAGGGTGGCTGTCTGGTGGTGCCAAACAGGGTCAGTGCCACTGAATAGTCAGGACTCCTTCTCATCTCCACAGTGGCCTGGAGCTGCTGGTAAAAACCATCCCGGGATCAATCCAGAATTTTCCACTCTGGATTCATTCCAATAATTTTAACAGGGAAAAGCCCTCCACTGCCTCTGAAGGCAGAGGAGACCATGGGGCAGATAATATGGGACACTGAGCAATTTCCCATCAATGGAATTACTTGCCCAGTGGCTTCAGTCTGCCTCCCTGGTGTGCTACCTCAGAATTCAGGTAGAAAATCATACCAATCTCTTTGGCAACTTATGCTGGAGGTAATGCACAGTGCAACAATGTAGGGCGCTACTTGGAGTAATGTATAGAGCCAGCAAGGGAATTGGAGAGAAACCTGTCTGTGTTCTCAAAGAAAGCTGGCCTGCCAGATCCCAGGGAGCTTTCTGTCTTGACAGAGATGACAACCAATGCTGCTCCTTTTCTTCACTGTGGTGCCAATGGCCATTTTATTCTACCACTGCACTGACTGCTGTCATGCCATTGACACCAATGTCAGTGAAATTACATTGGGTGACAGGTTTGTGACTCACATTTTTAATCCACCCTTAGGTTAAAAAAATCCTTTGGAAAGTATCCACAAATAGAATATTAGCAAGAGGAAAGCTGGAACTGAAATATTACTCCTGATGGGTCAGGTTCTATTCTCAGAGGGGTGTTGTTTTTAATCATGGTCTAGCATTCAAAAATAGCATCCAGCCCATGTCAACTGTCTGAACCGGTTCAGTACATTTTCTATCCTATTGTTTTTCTCTCTGTGTCGCCCAAGCATCCAGGATTTTGAAAAATTCAAGGACTTCTTTTATTTCTTTTAGGAGCTCCATCTCACTTTATTTACCTGTGTGCTTTGTGTTATTGTGTAGTTGAGCTCTACCCTTTAGATCAGCAAAAGGCCTGACTTGAGATCACATAATTCATTCTCTAATGGATTATGGAACATGCACTGCAGTGTAAGAACTTAAAGTCAATGCTTTAGGGATAGCAGTAAATCTTGACAGGGCAGAATCAGCAAGGGAGATTTCAGCAAGATAACAGAAAGACCTGATTCTGGTGTGCCAGGAAATCTTTCCCCGGCGGCTCTGTAGCAGACCAGTGTGAAGCCATTTGCAGACTGTTGTCATCGGTTCCCAAAATGCTATGAGTTCATCCTGATAGATGCAGCCTGCTTAAGAATTACAGCACACAACAAAAGGACATGCAGGATTCAAACTTTCTTTGAAACTGAATCACACCAGCAGATAAATCTGTATGCTTTAATCAATAGAATAACACTATATCCCTATCATAGTGGAAGCAACCTGCCTTTATCCATTGGAATAAATCTTCTGAAATGGAAATGAGGTAAAAAAGGCAGACTCTGTGACTTCGGATGACGATAAGCATAGAAGTGCTCAAGGGCAGGGGAGAATCCATATCATGCAAAGCCTGTTTACTTCCTGCTCTGTGATAAAAATGGGACTTTTACGTTAAATAAAGCTGATAGCAGGGAGATATTCAGGTTGGGATGAAAGAAATTGAGATTAAAATGACATACGCCTCCAGGAGTTCAGCCTTTTAGGGAAGTAGAAGATTTTTGAGTGGAGAGAGATAACAGTGTTTAGTTTAAAATAAACCAGTGTCAAGAATAACATCTATTAGACTGTGAAAAAGCAGAGACGGAGCCCTATTGCTTGGGCTAAGTGGCCCGTGCCACTTAGCCCAAGCATGCAATGGCATCCAAAGCATGCACTGTGACCTCATTCATGAAATCAGCCTTTTCTTTTGGCACCAGCAATTGTGCTTTACAGCTAGAACAACTGAGGCAGCTGCCCACAACATCTCAGGATGGACTTTCTTTTAAAACTGTCTGAATCTTTCAAACCTTTAATGATGTAACATTCATCATTTCAAGCCTGTTTAGATTTGGCTTCCTGGTCTTACATTTCAAACTTTCTTTAGCTAACCAACTTTTTTCCCCTTAGTGACACAATTCAAAATAATTGATAGGGCTCATCTACACTTGCTAGTTTAACCCGGTGAAAATATGGCCTGGATCAGCCCTGGATGCAATATATTCATGCCAAAACAGAGGAACATCAACGCTGCCACTCCTAGCCAGCCAAGGAGCCTAAATGAATAATGACAAAATTAGACTGTGCTGGCAAATACATTTTGCATTTGTAGACCTCTGTCGGGTGAATAGAATGTTTATACACAGAAATTAGTGGTTTGTGCGTATAAGACTTTGAAACTGTATTTTTGATTCAGAACACTCAGAAGGTGAACAATTATTTTCACAACTATACGAGTAGGTTTTTCTTGGAATACGCAGCTTCCTATTTGTCTTTTATTTACTCTTACTTGCCTATGCCTAATTCTTCAGTAATGAATAAATATATTTTTGTCACAAAGCCTTTCATTTTAATTCACTTGAAAAAAAGAGCTGGTGGGCTGGCAGACTTAATTGATTTTCTTTGGCACTTTTGCTATCAGGCAGAATTACAGTCAGGGAAGAAACATCAATGAATCTGTAAAAGCTCTGATGTTTTCAGTGGCAAATGTCTCTTTACTCTGTTTATGCCAATTAAAATGGGCATTATGAAGCTCAGCTTTACATTGGATGATTATAGAGCTTTACAATGGTTTCTACTTCCTTTCATAGTGCCATCCGAAGAATTGGTTGATCTTTTAATAGCTGCTAATCTATCCTTATTCAGCATCCAGTTTTCATGCTGTGGAATAATAATCTCTTCTGCTGTTTTCACAAGGCCATCAAGGATACAGTTCTTTCTAAAATAAATAAATATATACTTGATGCTTCTGGTCTGTAATTCCCTAGCTTACTTCTGTCACATCACAGAATGTAAAAACGCGACGGTAATGCATGCTTAGCAATCTGCCCGTCTCGCTTTCCTTTGATGCCCAATGTCCCACCTCCCAGATTGCCACTGTAACCAAATGTACTGCAGCCTTAACAAAGGTCTCATCTTGTTTTAAAAGGGAACAACTGAATGAAAAGTGGGAGAATACCTTTTTTCCACATCCACTGGTCGCCTGGGATCCAAATGCTTTTTTCCTTTCAGAAACTGCATATCCCTAATATACACAAGAAATTGCCCCTTTCTCTGGTGGAGAATCCTTTCATCGAGATTGACATTCCGAAGTAATGTTGAAGGCTTTCATGGCCGTAATCACTGGGTTGCTGTGAGTTTTCCGAGCTGTATGGCCATGTTCCAGAAGCATTCTCTCCTGATGTTTCGCCCACATCTATGATAGGCAACCTCACACCCTCTGGGGATGTCTGCCATAGATGTGGGTGAAATGTCAGGAGAGAATGCCTCTGGAACATGGCCATACAGCTCAGAAAACTCACAGCAACCCATTCAAAAGTGAGGTTGTGGATAAATATTGAAAAAAATATAGCATTCAATGAGAAATTAACTTTTAATTACAATTAAGTTTCTTAACACATGAAAAACATTTGAAGGGCATTTTCGATGAAATTCTCAGTGTGCAACACAACAATTTATAGGAAATCATTGCCTTCCCCTTGTTACCTTCCTGTGTTTTCCCAGTGCAGTTTCTCTTTTTATTCCTTTACATGAAAAAAAAAAACCATTAAGAAGGAAAAGTCAGGGTAGGCTCTTTTGATTGGCAGCATAAGGCATTGTAGTGCATTATTTACTAATAATATGTTCACAGTAACAACGACATAAAAATGCATGTATACTAATCTCCATTTAATTTTTAAAGGATTTCCCAGTTATATTTCTCTGATGTTTTGACACTGAAGGTCGCATTAACTGTGGATAAGCTGTAGGATTTTGTGAACAAATACAGATAGATCACTGTTAGTAATTGGCATATTACTAGTGTATAATGAGATCATAATTCTTTCTGCAGACTAGTCACCCCTTTCATTTCCTGTTCCCTCCTAATGGCAACAGACAGTACAATAAGAGCAGAAAGATTAATGGCAAAGCAAGCATCCTTGGCTATTTTAGTTCCTTCTTTGCAAGTGACAATAATTGCATTGAGCAACAATAATTGCCTTGATTCTGTCTCAGTTGAGATTCAAAAATATGTCTAGAGAGATGTAAATCATTTATTTCATTTTTCTTATACAAGAGTAAAACAACATAAAATGTCAAAAGCAATCTCTAGAGTTTTTAGGCCAAAAAACGGATCAACGTTTTATCTCACACAAAATTAGTTTGGCTCCTGGAGGGCCTCAGAGTCTAAAAACACGGCAGGCGAGGCGATACATACAGTCCACAGATCACACTCTCCTTTCGCCTTTCGCACAGAAGATACACAAGACAGAGGCACACTAGTACCATCTGTATAACATCACATATCATTATTAATCCGGGGGGCATTTTGGATATCATGTATTTTGTTTTATTTTATTGTTTTATTGTTGTAAATGTATTTTTTAACTGTTGTTTTAAAATGGAAAATTGTAAATAAATAAATAAATAAATATCACAAATGGAAAATTGTGGCCAAGTCACATCATAATGTGACCCATTATTAATCCGGGGGAGGGGGGGGACACAAGCTAGGATAGATTTATGTATTTATTTATTAATTATTCGTTCTTATATACCGCTCCTTCCGATGGGCTCGGGGCGGTTTACATAAAAACATATTGCATCTCTCACCCTACTGGGAAGGACAAGGTTCACCCACTCAGCTAATTGACTGTAGCCTATTGTGCACTTTGTTCTCAGATTGCATTGATGGGAGTAAGCAGAGGATGAAGTTGTGAGAATGAGAGAGAAATTGGGACATTTTGAAAGAGGCTTAAACAGTGGGACAACAGAATAACAATAATAACAACAACAACTTTATTTTTATACCCCCGTCTCCATCTCCCCGAAGGGACTCGAGCCAGGCCCAACAGAACAGTTAAAACATAACACATTAAAATGCATATCAACAAAATGATAACAAAAATGTAAAGAAATAAAAACAGCAACATTAAACAGTATATAAACATACATCAGAACCAACAACCAATAGCAAAGTTCATTTTCTCGTCTTGGGTGGGCGGGCTGGTGCCACAACATTAGAGGATAGAATTAATGTGTAAAGTGCAAATATATAGGACCAATGAGGATAAGAACATTAATAGAAGATGTCCCTTCCAACTCATGACCGTTGAAGAGTATAAGTTCAGCAGCCCAGTAGCATCATAATATAATAATACAATTGCTATACCTCTGATTAATATCTGTCATCGTATCTGGGCCCTGTTTACCTTGCTAGCCCAATTAACATCTTTGGCAATAATCAACTTATAACACTCTCAAGGAATTCAGTCAGCTCTGGCAAATTGAGGCTTTTGTTTTATGCTTTGTTCTATGATGATATAATTGTTTCGATAGGTTACGTTTTATCTTAATTTTAGATATCAAGTTATAAATTGTTTCTGTATGTTGAGTTATTATTTTTTTGGCATTATGTATGTATTGGTTGTTGTATTCAGGCATTGAATGTTTGCCTTTTGGTGATTATAATCCGCCCTGAGTCACTTCGGGGAGATAAGGCGGAAAATAAAGTTTTATTATTATATTTTATTATCTGCCCCAACTGAGAGTGCACCTGCAGTGCAGAAATAACCAGAGTTTGACACCACTTTAATTGTCAAAGCTCAGTGCTAAAGAATCATGGGAGTTGTAGCTTTACAAGGTCTTCAGGTTTGTCTGACGAATAGTACTGAGACCTACAACTCCCAGGATTCCATAGCATTGAGCAGTGGAAGTTAAAGTAGTGTCAAACTGCATTAATTCCATAATGGAGATGCATCCAAAATCTCAACTAGTGTGTAAGAGCAGGGCCTCTTTCTGGTTTCAAGGCAAATGACTTTCCAACACCACATTGTGGGGAATCAACAAATTTTTGTTATACAGATTAATAACCAAGTGCACTAAAGGGAACAGATTCTGTCTGATCTTGGAGACTAAGTAGAATCAGCCCTGGTTAGTACTTGGATGGGAGACCATCAATAAATAGCAGGTGCTGTAGGCTCTATTTCAGAGGGAGTAACGGGCAAATTTATTTATTTATTTATTTATTTATTTATTTACCATATTTATATACTGCCCCTCTCAGCCTGAAGGTGACTTGAGGCAGTTTACAGTCAGCAGTCAATGCCCCCAAACAACATACAATACAGTTAAAACATTACATAAAATATAAACCATATAAAACCAATTAAAACCATTAAACACAAGTCCTCAGTGTCTCATCACTAAAATCATTTTTCTGTCACATCGGTCAATAGTTCCGTGGATCTTAATTTCTGTTATACTGCATCTGCAAATGCCTGCTCAAACAGCCAGGTTTTGACTCTCTTTCGAAATGTTATCAACACCCATTGATATTCCTTTCCTGTGAAAACCCTATTAAATGCATGGATTTGCCATGCTTTGATAGGCAACCTAAAGGCACATGTACATATATACACATGAATTATAGCTTTGCTGTAGGTGGTCTTTTCTCTTGATATGCTTCTTTCTGTTTCTGCAGCTGTGGAGTCTTGATTCTGTGACTGCTGTTGTATTGCTTATTTTTGTGACACATTTCCTGTGCATTATTATTGTAGGAAAGCAAAATAATTTTTAAAAACAAACAAAAGAAGGGGAGAAATATAATGGGGCCTCTTCCTGCTGCTTTTGTCATGCCTTTTGGTGCCTGGCTGTGTGTGTCTTTATACTGAGATGCACATACAGCACATCCTCCATTATCTGAGTCTCAGTGATTCAATTGACTAGCTGTGAATCAATTGAAGGGGGTGCTGCCGTCACTTGCGATGTGGGAAATGGATTAGAGCAACTGTTCAGTGATCTATGCCAGCAGTAAATCAGTCCTGATGAACATTTTTTCATCTATTTATTTCTGTATTTCAGAGTGGCCTTTAATAATAATTTTGTAAAATATTATCACTGCTATTGAAAGTGCTCTATTGAGAAATAACCCTGGAAATTGGAGCCCTTACTGAAGATAGCCACAGGATGTTGGTATAAATATTAATGTGACTCTATTTCCATAGGCTTCAATTATTTTGTATTCCTTTCACATGATGATGCACATGAACAAGGCCTTGATGGATCGGTCCCCTGGTGATATCACTCAAGCTGCAATGTGGATAGACAGAATTGGCCCACCCTTAGATCTTAGGCTTTTCAATTCCATTATGTGGGTCCCTCCACTATTGCGGGAATCTTATCTCTAAGCCAGCAGGACAACCTACAAGAAGACTTGTGAGAAAGATCATTTTCAAGAAAAAAAACAACAACCTGTCAATATCTTGCATAGCACATTGGAAATGTTTTGGCTGAAATCTTCGTCAATACAAAAAAATATTCATTGTGACAGTTCATGCCTTCTGAGTGCCGATCCTATGTGTCGTGGTTTGAATAAAGCCTGAAATATATATAAATTAAGTCTCTAGCCATAGATAAGGAAAAAAGCCCAGTTAAGAATGACTGTGTGGACCAACTTTATCCAATTTTGGGAATTCCACAGGAGCATCCATAATTTCCCAACATGACTTGCTCCTTTGTATCCAAGTGGTATAGCCAAATGGCAGGGATAATGATAATGATAATAATAATAACTTTATTTTTATACCCCGCCTCCATCTCCCTGAAGGGACTCGGGGCGGCTTACAGAGGGACATGCCCAACAAATTCAGGTAAAAACAAGCACAGAAAATACAATCAATAACAAAATCAATGAACACCATAATGAGATAACATCATAAAAACAATATAAAAACAATATCATGACTGTACAATAACTGATGGGTTCAGGCTCATGATTCCGAAGTGCAATGATTCCTACGTAGAGCTGAGGGAAAGTGCGACAATTGGAGGGCTGGGCTAGGAGGCTAATGCCGGCTTAAACTATCAAAGTGTTAAAAGTATTAGAGAGGGAGCAAGCTAAAGTGCAGGAGCTTAAATAGGTTGGGAAATTCTGTGATGAGCTACCTAATCAAGGGCACAACGGAAAAACCAAATTATTAATTCCTTGCAGAAAATAGACAGATTGAGAGCCTGTCTGATCTCCCTAGGTAGAGAGATCCAGAGCTGAGAGGCCACCATAGAGAAGGCCCTTTCCAGCAACTATAGTCCAGCTATAGTTCCCCTTTTGAAAATTATCTGAAGGGAATTCTCAGAGAATTCGGTGTTCTGTCCTCTATACCATTTTATTGAGCTACTCCATCTTTTCCTTTGGTAAATTTCTCCCAAATATGTTTACTCAGGGCAGGACTGTGACCTCACTCATATGTAGCCATGCAAAGAATATTCGAAAATGTTTTAATCTTTAATGAATAATGGTATTCTTTTCATGTTTAGACACAAAGTTAGAAGCAAAAGGTTAATTGCAACCCCCCTTCATTTCAGGTTGCCTTTTGTGAAGATTTTTCAAAGAGATTCTTGCAGAAAAAGACGGGCTTTGTACGAAACAATGTCATTATGCGAAAGGTTTATTGTATAATTTGATGAAATCATAACAAAAAGTGATACTCACGTTCTTGCCTAGTATAAATTACTTTGAATTTTTGGTAGTTTACCCCGTCTATGTAAGAGATTTATTGTAATATTCACTGATCTAGACTGAGACAGAATTATTGCAAAATTAACATACCTTAGTTAACAATACCTCTAACATAAAAGCTTCTTGTTACAACATCCTTTTCTGCTTTTCATCCAGCTCTGCCTTCTCCTCCTAACACCTGCTACTTCATCACAATAGAGAATGAATGTCTTCAATGTGCAGAGTTCCTTGGATGGAAGGTGGACATTTTGAAATGAGAGCCATTTTACTAATTACACAAGAATTCCTGCAGTTTTCGTCCAGCCCCTCAGGGAGATAGGGCGGGCTACAAATAAATTGTTATTATTACCATTATTATTATTTTCAAAGTGATAGCCACATTACTCTGTTGCAGGAAAAATGGTCAGTCTTGTGGGAGCCCTAAAGACTGCCAAGTTTTATTTGCCATAAGATTTTGTAGACTACACCCCTTTTCAAGCTACTGCAGTCTTAGATTTATAAAATTTGTTTGTACAAAACAACTTTCCAAATTTCTGTTTATCTTACATGTATGGATTAAATAGCCCTTCCTTGTCTGATCAGTACAACGCATGAAGATCTTTAGATGATTTCTATAATTTTTATACTGTCCATAAAAACGGTATGAATAGCAATCAAATAGTTGATATCAACCAGTTAATCAGTGTGTTTCATTTATACATTGGTCAATCAAAGATGGAACATTGCATCACGGAGACTTGGCTCCAGGACACTGATGTCACTTGCCTCCAGGAATTGACACCCCCGGGCTTCGTGCTTACTCACCAGAACAGGACTGGGAGGCGGGGGGGCGTGGCGATTCTCTCCCGTGACCTATTACACCTCAGAGCGGTCCCTGCTCTGGAGTCAGACGGGATTGAAAGTGTTGGCCTGATGTGGGGTGCCCCGGAGAGTACAGCCTTCTTGCTGGTGTACCGTGCACCCAGCGCACCAGCAAGTGGCCTGTCCCTGCTGCTGGAGACCGTGGCGGAGTGGGCGTTGAGGTTTCCTAGCCTGGTTGTGCTGGGGGACTTCAACGTCCACGCCGACACGGCCTCCTCACCATCGGCAGCAGGGGACCTCGTGTCGACCATGGCGGCACTTGGCCTCTCCCTCTGTGAGTCAGGCCCCACACATCGGGCCGGTCACACCCTTGATCTGATCTTCCATGCAGGTGTCCAAGTGTCCGTCACCTCTGTTACAGAGGTGCCATGGTCGGACCACTGCGCTCTGGGAGTCCGGGTTGAGCAACCGCGTCCCCCCGGCAAAGGTGCCGAACCAATTTGGGTTCGCCCGAAGGGACCTATGGAACCAACTAGGTTCCTGAATGCCTTGAGGGATTTGGAGCCTGTCAGCGACTCGCCTGGTGAGCTGGTTACCACCTGGAATCATGTATTGTCCTCCGCTCTCGACGAGATCACCCCTAAACGCCCTCTCTTACCCCGCGCATCCTGTTCCCCTTGGTATACAGATGCACTGAGATCTATGAAGCGGGAGAAGAGACGGCTAGAGCGCAGGTGGAGGAAGCTCTGTGACGGACCAGTGACACCAGCTTATAAGCTTTTTATGGACGCTTACGGGCATGCCGTCAAGGAGGCGAAAAAAGTGTACTATGCCTCCTTGATAGCGTCTGCGGATTCACGCCCAGCTCAATTGTTCAGGATAATTCGGCAGCTGACGATGGTCCCTACCATCCCAAACAATGATAATTCGGCCCTTTCAGCTGAGGTTTTTCAGAATCACTTCACAGACAAGATTGCGCTGCTCCGCCGGGACCTTCCCTCCACACTTCTTACAGTTCAGGAGCTGGAGACTCCGTGGCCCTCCACCGGGTCCACCTTCGACCGGTTTCGACCACTGGATGCAGAGGATGTTGACAAGATTGTCGCAGCTCTTAAACCGACCACCTGCTCCGTCGACCCGTGCCCCTCCACACTGATTCGAGCTTGTGTGGAGGGGCTACGAGGCCCTCTGTTGAAGATAGTCAACTGCTCCCTTGAGCAAGGGGCGTTTCCAGAGGAGCTAAAAGAGGCAGTGGTCAGTCCATTGCTGAAGAAGCCCGGGTTGACCCTGCTGCTCCCTCCAATTACCGCCCAGTGTCGAATCTTCCGTACCTGGGCAAGGTGATTGAGAGGGCAGCAATGGACCAGCTGCAGACGTTCCTGGATGATGCAACCTGGCTAGACCCCTTCCAGTCCAGCTTCCGTTCAGGCCATGGGACGGAGACTGTTCTGGTCTCCATCACAGACCTACTCCGTTGCCACTTGGATCGAGGTGGATCGGCGCTGCTCGTGTTATTGGACCTCACAGCAGCGTTTGATACCATTGATTACCAACTTTTGATACACCGCCTGGCGGTAGCGGGGGTGAGGGGGACAGCCCTCAACTGGCTGTCCTCCTTCCTCCAACGCCGTCAGCAGCGAGTGAAGTGGGGAGGGGTGAAGTGGGGAGGGGTGAGTTGCGGGGTCCCTCAGGGGGCCATCCTTTCCCCGCTGTTATTTAACATCTATATGCGACCACTCGCCCAACTGGTGCGGAGTTTTGGGCTGGAGTGTCATCAGTACGCTGATGATACCCAGCTCATTCTGAGGTTGGACCCCGGGGCAGTCTCTGTACCCGATAATTTCCATCTTTGCCTTGAAGCCGTTACTGGATGGCTGCGAGCCAGTAAGTTGAGGGTGAACCCGGCGAAGACGGAGATCTTGTGGCTGGGCCGTCCGGGGGGGGGGGGTAGTGACCCAGCTGCCAACGTTCGATGGTGTGGCCCTCTGCCCTCAGCCATTGGTGAAAAGCCTGGGGTGCCGGCTGGGCCCAGCTGTCCATGGAGGAGCAGATCGGCTGCACCTGCAGGACAGCATTTTACCACCTACGGATGGCTAAGCGCTTGGCTCCCTACCTCTCCCAACACGACCTAGCCACAGTGATCCAAGCCACGGTCATCTCTAGGCTCGACTACTGTAATGCGCTTTACATTGGCCTTCCCTGTCGATGATCCAGAAGCTTAAGCTAGTGCAGCATGCCGCAGCGCGTCTCCTTATGGGAGCTTCAAGATCCGACCGCGCGACTCCACTCTTGCGCGAGCTGCACTGGCTCCCGATTGAATTCCGGGTCCTCTTCAAGGTGTTAGTTCTAACTTTTAAGGCCATTTATGGTTTGGGGCCAGTGTACTTGAGGGAGCGACTTACCCCTTATGTGCCTGCGAGATCACTGCGCTCTGAGGAGCTCAACCTCTTAGAGGTGCCGTCCCTCGGAACCTGCAGATTGACCACCACACGGCGGAGGGCATTCTCTGTAGCTGCTCCAAGTCTTTGGAACGGCCTCCCGGAGGAGATCCGGGCCATCCGTGTTCTTTTGCCCTTCCGTAAGGCGGTGAAGACCTGGCTCTTCAGGAAGGCGTTCGGCCCTTAGCTCAATCCCATTGTGCACCAGATCGCCTATGGTTCCCAGATGTTCATCATGCCCCTCTAGCCTTCGTTGAGGGCCATTGCCTCATCATGTTTTAACTGTTTTAATGTTTTAATGTTTAATGTGTTTTAACTGCCTAACTTGTTTCATCATATTCATTGTGTCTATGCTTCCTTGTAAACCGCTCTGAGCTCCGGAGTGAGCGGTATACTAAATCGAAGTTAATAAAATAAATAAATAAATAAATAAATAAACATGGATACTAATTTGTAATGTCCATTGTGAAAAGTTGTCTGGCACTGGTTACACTGCTTGACATTTTTTACTCCTTCCTGATTTTAGTAGTATATTTCAGGCCATTTCAAAAATGTGATGCTATTGGATATAATTTTGTCAATACAGACATCAGAACAATTCTGCATGCATTAGAAATAGCGGAGAAAGGAGGAGAGGAAAGAAACATACATGTCATTGTCTATGTGTAGCTTTGCCCCACTTGTTAGATTTCTGTAAGAGAACTAACAGTATATTTCAGATTGATATTCCTAAGTTAAATGCATTTTCTCTAAAGAAAGTGGTATTGATTTTCACAAAGTCCATTTTCAAGTAAGCATCCTTTTAACTGCAGTCTTATTTAAAGGTATAACTCAGGATTCCTTTAGCACAGGAATTTGAAAGTGTCTTTCTTTCCGGAACAATCCAGAGAGTGAGGGTGGGTGGCTTTCTTGCCTTTGTCACTCTCCAACCTATGGGTACTCATAGAAAATCTTCCATTGTTCCTTCACCTGAAAAATAAGACCATGTTAAATTCAGTGAGCTGTTAAGGATTATGAATCAGATTTTTTAATTAAAAAAACCACACAAACCCTGTATTGAACCTTGGGTCTGGTGGTGGCCACAGGCAATGACAAACACCATGCAGATTAGCAATGAATTGACAGAACAGGGATGGAGCTCCCAGCATAGAAACTGACTGGCTTTCTGGAGGAAAGAAGACCTGTCTTCTTTGTGTAATAGAAAAATGCTGTAGTCCATCTAGGGATGTGAAGTACTGGAGAGAAAACCAATATTTCATCACACTCCTTTGTTCTGATCTTGTTTTGTGAAGTGTAACATGAAAGCTCTGGAAGCAGAACAAGGGCACATCCCTTCTTATAATCCTTATAGATTTACTTACACCAGTGCCTAGATTCACAGTTTAAGCACTGTAGCACTCTCCCGTGGCCATTCAGTGGTTGGGCAAGAGCGAGAACAGGGGTTGAAGAATGATCTGGCTATCTTTTGATAAGTAGACACAGACAATTATCTGCTAAGATCATCTGAGGTCCTCTTGGTTGAACAATTATTCTGTATCTAGTCATATGGAGATAGCCAAACATATATCCAACTCCCTCCACTAGTCAATAAATAACTGTGAGGAGGTGGCTACTGTAGTAAAATAGTGGGGTATTTTGTTGAGCTTTACAAATTCCAAAATACTTCAGTATTCAAAATTGTCTACACGAGACAATGACACCTTTGCTTTATGTTGATTCAACCTTCACAAACTTGGCTTCATGCACAAATTTATTATATACAATACCTTAAGGCTATGCGTGGAAGGTGTATATCAGTGTTTCTCAACCTTCATAATGCCGCAACCCCTTAATACAGTTCCTCATGTTGTGGTGACCCCCAACCAGAAAATCATTTTCATTGCGACTTCATAACTGTAATTTTGCTTCTGTTATTAATTGTAATGTAAATATCTGGTATACAGGACGCATTTTCATTAACTGGACCAAATTTGGCACAAATACCCAATATGCCCAAATTTGAATACTGGTTGTGTTGGGGGGTGGCGATTGATTTTGTCATTTGTGAGTTGTGGTTGCTGGGATTTATAGTTCACCTACAATCAAAGAGCATTCTGAACTCTATCAATTATGGAATTGAATCAAACTTGGTGCACAGAACTTCTGTGACCAACAGAAAATACTGGAAGGGTTTGGTGGGCATTGACTTTGAGTTTTGGAGTTGTAGTTCACCTACAACCAGAGAGCACTGCAGACTCAAACAATGATGAATCTGGACCAAACTTGGCACAAATACTCAATATGCCCAAATGGTGGATTTTGGGGAGTTGTAGTTGCTGGAATTTATAGTTCACCTACAATCAAAGAGCATTCTGAACCCTACTGATGATAGAATTGGACCAAACTTCCCACACAAAACCTCCATGGTCAACAGAAAATACCATGTTTTCTGATGATCTTTGACACTTCCCCCACGACCCATCCAGGGTCCCGACCCCCAGGTTGAGAAATGCTGGTGTATATGAAACATGTATGAGATTCATGTTTTAACTTAGGTTCCACCCCAAGATGTCTCATTATATACAAATATGCAAATACAAATATTCCAAAATTTTAAAAATCCAAGTATTTTGGATCAGGGATTCTCAATGTATCCTAACCTCAAGTGCAGCCACATACAAAGAGCATTGGATACACACACACACATGTATATTGAGCTTATATCTGTGTGTATGTGTTTTATTTTGAGTCGCAAGAAGAAAATATTGTTTTCAACAAGAACTCCCAGAATTCCTCACGACCATTCTCTGGGAAATTTTGACAACTGCAGTCCAAAATGGTAATGTTTCTGAGCTCTGTTCCATCCCATTCCTGACGTTCTATCTCTATCCACTCTATTCTGCCTGTCCCCAGCAGGCTTGTAAAACATTTTACAAGCTTGTAATTTTGGGGAGCATATTTATAAGGCCGGGCTGGAAAGAGTGCAGTTAAATGGAATAATTGAATCTGAGAGTAAAACAAAGAAAGGCAACAGTCCCCAGGAACTAACCTTCAGGAGCAGATTGTTCAAAATTTTATTTGACTCACGAATATATTGTTGCCTGAGTTGGTTTAGAGATGACCATAAAGATCACATAGCTCAGCTATACTCTGTAGTCCACTGTTATGGCCAAAGGGGACAAAGGCAGCACAGTAGGAAACATTTGGCAGAAGCAATTGTGGGTTAGAGGAAGAACATTTTAAAAGGGCCTTCAGCATCCATCACTTCCCTTTTTTCCAAGCCCAAGATGTTAAGCAAAGCTTGTTGTGATATAAAAGTTATGGGCCAGGATCCTGCTGCTACACTATGTTAGCGCAGTGGTCATTGTATTAAACTGGTGCAGATAAGAGCAGTATAAGGAAGAAGGCACAAGGCACTGGAGACATGAAAAAAGAGTGAAAAGGCTACTTGGAGGTATTAGATTTTGCCTGCCTTTTTAATCTTTTCCAGAAAGAAGTGGAATCACTAATACAGTGCAGCAACAGGATTCCAGCTCCATGTATTTTGTCAACATGGGCACCAGTGTTGACAAAGCTACATGTATTATTGCTGCAATAAAAATGTCAATGTATATTTCATGCTTGCAGATCAGAATAAATAATTTCCACAATTTTCTCCACTTCTGCAGGAGAAATACAATATTTCTTTGCAGTTTTCATGCAGTATTTAGATTTTCTGCAGTTCTTCAAGAAATTATTTCGTACATACATATATGCAAGATTAGGGTTTTGTGCAAATACCCACCACACAAAACACCCAAAAACATATTTACACACAAAGTCCACAAATGGAGTTGTTTTTACAAACATCCATGGATGTATTGCTGTTTCTGGGTTTTGTGTTTCTACAAATCACCGAGGAGATTTTTTTTGTGCCAAATTAGTTCTGTTATGAAGAGAAACCCTGATTCTTGTACAACAGCTTACATGTTTCTGAAAACCTAAAGGGTGTGTGTAAAACCTCAGGGGTGGGGGTTACCAAGGGAAACAAAGATTTTTTGTACAAAAATTTGACATATTTTTCGCAAAGACTAATTTACCGAAACATGTTGCATTGTGCGAATAGTGTGTGAAAAATACTCAAAATTCTTGTCTTTGTTATTCTTCCCAACTGGCTTTCATGAGTGTCAGGATATCTATTTATTTTGGGCCAGAAAATGAATAGCAATTAATGTTCTTTCCATCCCTAGTTTGCACCGAAGCAAACGGGGTTAGTTGTCAGGCTGCTTCAAAAAGATGTTGCATTAGCTTTGCGTTTCCTGGCAATGTTTGCTCATGCAAGTGCTTTTAATTGTTTTTGGTTATGTATTTGCTGTTCTCAGTGTTTTATTAATTCTTTATTCACTTTGAGGACCCTGCTGGTTCAAGAGGTGATAAACAAATGGCTTTAAGTAAATGAATAAATACGCATAAAATCTGTGACATGCTGTTTTCTAGGAAAATGAAAGCGTCCAACCATCTGAAGTGCCTTCCAACATTTCACAAATAGAAACAGAGGCCTGCTTATGTTGCTCCTTCCCTGGCTGAAATCCCCCAGACTGCTGGACTTTTTATTTGTCTAACGCTATCTGCTGAAGCAGGGCATGTTTGTTAACTGATGATTACACTTTCCTTTTTGTAGAAGTCCAAAAATATAAGATAATTTAATAAAACCGTTTTGACTTTATTCGTGGATTTAGTTTAAATTGTGGAGGTTTGGCAATTGGGAAAATAGTCAAAAGTAAAATAATGAGCGATTTGATTAAAATTGGGTGCCAAACCTTATCAGGGAAAAAGCATTTTCTGATACCCAAAGTGCTCCCTAAGTCATTATGTTGTTGTGCTCTGGCCCCTCAATTCTCAGGGCACTGAGATCGCCAGGGTTTTAAGCATTCTCTGAATTTTGGATGCCATTCAAAAGGATCAGATTGTAGAATTTGTGGGATATCTAATTTATTTCTATGTGTATGTGCCAGTAAGTCACTTGTCGACTTATGATGACCTCATGAATTCTGTAGGATTTTTGTAGGGAAAATCTCGGAAATGGGTTTGCCAGTTCCATCCTCTGAGATATACCCAACAGCTCTGGTATTTACACACACAAATATATGTTGGTCATAGTTAGGGATTGTGCACATTAATGGATCAATAAATATTGCTCCTCATTTAGGTTTCTAAAGCGAAACTTTGCCCCCTACAGATGCTTTTACTCCAGTTAAGTTGTTTCATGACCAACTGCATCTTGCCTGTCTTTATTTCAGCTGCACTTTCCACAAACGCTTTTTCCATCTTCACAGGGACTTTGCACATTCCTTAGGAAAGAGAGGAGCAGCTGTGAGAAGAGGCATCCCTTCAGATATGTGCTAGTTGTTTAAAATAAATTGGCTTAACACAATGGGGATCTGTCATCACCCAGCTGAATGTATTCAACCAGTTTGGACATTAGCAATTGTCACCCAGAGGAAGCCTACAGACTATTCATACACATTATAACACAGCCTGTAATGTGCTTGTGTGTGCACTTGGATGTTCATAAAGTAGATGGACGACTTCTGACTTAGGTTGTGGTGAATTCTCATTTACTCTGACATTGGGTTGTTGTACGTTTTTCGGGCTGTATGACCATGTTCCAGAAGCATTCTCTCTGATGTTTCACCTGCATCTATGGCAGGCATCCTCAGAGGTTGCCTGCCATAGATGCAGGCAAATTTCAGGAGAGAATGCTTCTGGAACATGGCCATACAGCCCGAAAAACTTATAACACCTCAGTCATTTCGGCCGTGAAAGCATTCAACAAAACTCTGATGTGTTCCAACTTAGTAAATTTCATTCTTAGAGATAAGAATGAATAATTTGATCATTTTGCCCTTCAGAACAAAAGTAATTGAACACTGACAAATTTTCAGAACACAGGACTTGCTCTGTGCAGTTCTTGGGGGAGAAAACACAATTTTCTACTCCAGAAACAGCTTTTTTGTGCAGAAAACAGCAAGAAACACATCTATGGAACATGTGGCTCATAGGGCAGTCCAAGTGTGTTGAAAGCCTGCCTGCTAGATGGGCAAGCTTTCCGTTCCTACAAACCACTGTCTGGATCCACAATACATCAGTTGTCCTTTACACAACTGGCTCTGTCTCATCCCAATGATGCGCAGATCTGTCTGGAAGTGGTGGTCCTAAACATGAATGTAGCCTCTTGCCTAATTCTGAAACTTAGAATTAGGCATCAAGGCAGTAAGCAAAAGTGACAAAAATGGCACACTATTGGGTGTTTTAAAATGCATTTTAATTGTATTTATCGTATTTCAATTATATTTTAACCTAACCCACACAGTACTATTTAATTTTTAACAATTGTATTCACTTTGTTTTAAGTGGGGACCAAAGTGTGTGTTTGATAGCCAGTTAGCCACCTTCAGTCCCACGGAGAGAAAGGCGGGGTACAAATAAAATACAATACAATAAAATAAAGAGAAAGGCTAGCACATTTGTTCTGACCGGTTTCTTCTATGTAGAACACTGGCAAAGTAATGGCATATGCATAAGTACAAGCCTATCCCTAGAAACATTCTTACCTTCCCAAAAGATCATTGCGACAGAACTCAAGTGTATGTATTATTACTTTTACTGTTGCTTTGAGGAATGAAGTGTAAGCAGTGCCGGAACGTAGTTTAAAAACTATGTGAACTCATCGCTCTTCCCCACTTCCTGAAAAATCTGGGGAAGAGAGCTGAAACCTGAAAAACTCTACATATGTAGATGTGTGTATTTGAGAAAATGCTTAAACCTTTTGCTAAAAATGCTCAAGGAAAATTACGAGGAAAATAAGTATCGTAGTATCTTACGAACGGTTTGATCTGAATTACCCCAGGTTGGAAACAATTCTGCAAAATACTTTAGTCAGAAACAGAGTTAAATAACTTAAAGGCCTGGTGTAGTCCCTGAAACCACCTTAGATGCCACCCCCTCAAATGATCTTGCCAAATTTAATCCCCCGGTGGTGCAGTGGGCTAAACCCTTGTGCCAGCAGGATTGCTGACTGATAGGTCAGTTGTTCGAATCTGGGGAGAATGGGTTGAGCTCCCTCTGTCAGCTCCAACTCCCCATACGGGAACATGAGAGAAGCCTCCCACAAGGATGGTAAAACATCAAATATCCAGGCGTCCCCTGAGCAACATCCTTGCAGACGACCAATTCTCTCACACCAGTCACTCCTGACATGAAAAAAAGTCAAGTCACTCCTGACAGGAAAAAAAATCTAATACAGTAATTTTAATCAAGGTATCATTTAGGCAACAGTTTTTATCAAAAAGAAAAAATGTTGGATAGAACCTTTTAGAACAATCTTCAATACGTAAGAATACTTAGCTATGTAATAATGTGTAAGAAATCATGTTAGTGAAGTGCTAAAATGCATAAGAGGGCTCTAGCAATTGTGCATCAGGACTTCCTAGTCAGTGTCTCATTGTGCACCATTCCTGTTGTTGATCAATCACTTTGTGCATCAGTCTTTTTTTTTTTACTAAATGTGGACATTATGGTACTGCCTAATTCTGATTCTTGCAGACATTTGCTTATTTGCCAAGATATAAATCCCCAGTTCTGGCCCTGTTTCCAAGTAGTCAAAATAGAGATGTTTCACACTGTTGTACTATAGTTGTCTTCACTGTCATGTCAGAGTAAACCCAGCTTGTGTAGAAATCTGGTTTACAATGAATAATGTAGTGTACTGCTCCTGTTGACAGGAACAACTTAACAAACTCTGGGCCTCCATCCATGGTTTGTTTGCTGTAAAACTGGAATGTGACCATTTGATTTGCCTCCTGACAAGTCAGGGGAAAAAATCCAAAATAAACCTTGCCGATACAGTATTTCCGTGAGTTGTTTTATTGTTATTATGAGACCAATGTACCACTTCTGCATCCAAGTACACAGTTTCAGACAGTTTCTTGCTAGCATGGGAAAATGGATTGTGATTAGACCACTTGTAGCACCACAGGTCACAGGTTCGAATTTGGGGAGAGCATGGATGAGCTCCCTCTGTCAGCTCCAGCTCCCCATGCGGGGACATGAGAGAAGCCTCCCATAAGAATGGTAAAACATCAAAAACATCTGGGTGTCCCCTGGGCAATGCCCATTGCAGACAGCCAATTCTCTCACACCAGAAACAACCTGCAGTTTCTCAAGTCGCTCCTGACATGGGAAAAAAAGCACCACACTACCTCAGTCAGAGTTAAGTTAGATTTCTATAAGACTCTCATCTATATCTCTTTTTATATTTACATATTTGCTTTTAAAGATCTACTTAAGTGCACGTTCTTCATCAGTGAGGATTCTACTATTCCATAATATTTATTACAAGCCCTAACTACTCAAGGGTGGTCAGCTTATGTAACAAAATACATTCCTCCTTGTGTTTCAAATACTTAATTCCAACTGGAGGTGGGTCAAATTTTGATTGAGTCCCAGGTATAAATCTTTAAGATCCACTATTGGTTGAAATTGATAGTTTTGTGCAGTAAGCCTGGCTTTTCTCACTGTAATAGACAAGTTTGAGACAACATAGAAATTTATGTTGCAGGAAAAACTAAGAAGCTTGGGGTTTTTACATCAGCTTTTAATAACACTTGGACATGACAAAGCCAAATCCCCCATTAAGCAACGTATCTGGGATGTGGAATTGGAAGGGCATCTAGGAGAAATTGGTGGGAACCCATAAATAAAAATAGCACAATGTTGTTCACGCCAGCGAGTTGCTTATCCAAGCCAGACATTCCCAAATTCAGGAAATTCATTCATTCAACCCTAGCTTCCTCCTTTCTGCTGTCGGTAAACTGGAGCAGTTCCTCAGATATACAGCTTTGCTATTCCTGATGACAATGACATTTGATTTTTAGTGATCCAGATTCCCACCATACATGCAACTAGTTTGCGTCAACAAGTATTATTTCTGCACTGGCTCACAGAGTTTACAGGAACCAGAAAACTGAGTGATGTGAATTTAGAGAAATAGAAGGAATTCAAAGAAGTGGGAGAGAAATAGGGCTTTCCCCCTCCCATAATTGGCTCCAACTTCAACTGTACAAAGGTTTAAATTGAATTGAAACTGCAGTGCTGGGGAAGGGTTTTTTAAACACACCATTCAATCTTCCGAATCATGTTAGTCTCTGACCCTGAAAAAAGACCTTTAGTTTCTCACAGTTCCAGAAAATGGAAAAGAAAATCAGTATTGGAAAACCATTATGAAATCGCTCCCTTCCAAGCAAAGCTGGGTATTTGTGGTAGTACCAAAAAAAGATAGAGACCTTTGAACACTACTGATTGGGCTGCTGACTTGATTATGAGATGAGAACTGGGTTGTTTTTTCCTCTTCATTAGAAGAATTTTCTTTTGCGCTTTTCCTAGGCAACTAAATTTGCTTGCTTTCTTTCCACTCTCCCTCCCACCTTTCTTTTTAATGAATGTAGGCAGTGAAGTTTGTTTTCATCACCTACGTTCAATATCATTTGTTTACCAGTCTAAAAAAAAGGATGTGTGTAAACAAGGCCATATGCTACCGATACAACATGTGTTTTTTTTTAATAAATTGAAAATTATGTTTATGTGTAAACAGAATTACATGTGTTGGGTATGTTTTATTTATTGTAGTACCTTGCTGCGTTGTGCTAGCTGTCTTGCTAAGAGAGTATTAAACATTGAATCACATTAATAAGTGTTCATTAATTATTTTTTTACAATTCCATCAGACCAAGGGAAGCTGCAATTCTCCATATATTGTTAGTCTCCATCCCCCACGATTTGTGAAACTATCTGGAATGGATGGGAACTGCCAAAATTGGGAAAATTCCCATCCTAAACCTAGACAATTGTCAATATTGCCTCTTTTACTCTGTGGTTGCTTATATAAGTAAAGGTAAAGGTTTTCCCCTTGACATTAAGTCTATTTGTGTCCAACTCTGGGGGGTGGTGCTCCTCTCCATTTCTAAGCCAAAGAGCCGGCATTGTCCGTAGACACTTCCAAGGTTATGTGGCCAGCATGACTGCATGGAGCGCCATTACCTTCCCATAGAACTGGTACCTATTGATCTACTCACACTTGAATGTTTACAAACAATTCTATAAAGTAGCAAGCAATTCTGAGGGAATTGACAACCCGGAGCCATGTTTCATTTCCAAACAAGGGGTTCCACTCTTTTAGGGCAGAACATGTGTTCATTTGATCAAGTATCATTATATAAATAGGAAATATTTTCTCTTTTCATATCACAGGGCTATTTTTGATGCACAAGAAAACAATTATCATTGGGTTAAATTATCCTGAAATTTGGTCTTTTCATTGATTATACTTGACTCATTGGATAGATGTATAAGATAGAGAAATTCTGTAGTTTGTTTTCTGTGAAGCTCAATGGGTCAGCCCCCTTTCTTTCTTCTGTCCCTCAAATGTCTTTTGAAGAATGCAAGTCAGTCAAGTTAAAAATGAGCCACAAGGACACAATTTTCAGCCTCTTTGCATTTTATTTTAGGTTTTCTACATTGTGTGTTCAGGGGCCTAAGCATTTTTTTTGAAGTGTGGTGCAATGTGCAGTTATTTAAAATGTGAAGCCCAGTTAGGTTTGCCTTCAATGCTTTTTGTGAATAACAAATGAGAATGATTGGATAATTGTGATGACCTGAAGACATTCACAGTGGTAATGCCTACCATTATGATGTAAATTAGCATTTAACTGGAGATGTAGGGATGTAAATCTTCCATTTGTCTTTTCATGCAGGGATGAATACTTTCTGTAGCTTTCTATGGTGGGGAGGGGTCATTTCTGTGCAGTTTTCACATAAATTCTGAAATGTTTCAAGAAACTATTCTACATAGAAATAAACTTACCATATTTTTTGTGCCAAAACCAGTGGGTGCTTTTTGCATGAAAAACATAATTCCAGAAACATGCATGCTTTTTTGTGCAAAAACGCATTTTCCATAGATTAAAAACTCCATGTGTGTCTCCAGTAGTTCTTCAGACAAAAATGTAGTAAGCTTCCTTGAGTCCCCCTGTCGACGTTGAAAAGGGCAGAGTACAAGCATGGCAAATAAATAAGGGAAACAATAGTTTTTGCACAATGTATGGTGGCACAGTGGGTTAAACCACTGAGCTGCTGAACTTACTGACCGAAAGGTTGCAGGTTTGAATCTGGGGAAGGGGTGAGCTCCTGCTGTTAGCCTCAGCTTCTGCCAACCTAGCAGTTCAAAAACATGCAAATGTGAATAGATCAATAGGTACCATTCCAGTTGGAAGGTAACGGCGCTCCATGCAGTTATGCCGGCCACATGACCTAGGAGGCATCTACAGACAACACCGCATCTTCAGCTTAGAGATGGAGATGTGCACCACTCCCCAGAAACAGACTTGACTAGAGGAAACGTTTACTTTACCTTATGTTTTTAATGCAAAACACATTTTTTTCCACAAAAAATATATTTCTGCCCAGAAAGGTTTCCCAAAATGCTTCAGGATGTTTCAGTACCAGGAAAAAAACTGTGAAAATTCTGCACTCTTGTTATATTTTTTTACTGAGTTTTCTTATTGTTAGGAAACCATATTTTCAACTAGGAAGCAAATATAGTCTTTCCATCTTTAATATGAGACTAGAACTGTTTCTCGAGATCTGGCTAGTGCTGCTGTTATCTCCATATTGAGGGTGTGTACCATGACTCAATAGTTGCTTTTCTTCAGCAAGATGTAAGACAAATTAAGTTCTAGGAACTAGTTTCAGGATGAAGATAATATCATCCTTTTAGATCTTCAGATGGACCAGGAAGTCAAGCAGGATGACCTTTTCTTCCTGCAGACAGCTGTATAACAGATTGGCTGTCCCAGTGTCCCATTCTCCCCTGGCCACTGAGGCCGCATCTACACTGACCACATAATGCTGCATAAGACTGCAATATAGCAGTGTAGATGGGGCCTGAGTGACCATAGGGAGGAAAAATTGGTTGGTGGTTGGTGGTTCATAGAAGAAATTGCATAACTTCCCATTGCCATGGCTGGGCAAGAACCGTCCTAATTTATCCTCTGTCATCCCACTTTTCCAGCTGCATTTAAAATGTTGCCCTTTTTCTCTCCTCCCACATTTCCACTTTGGAAAACGTGGAAAAGCTTACGTCAATTGCTGCAAACTGGATTCAATGTGCAAAACTACTGTATATACTCATCTATATGTTATTTCAAGCATTTGTGCTGTACAAGTGTCCCTTCTGCGCAAACAACAGAAGCTTTATTCAATTTGTGCAAAAGGGGCTCTTTTACAGCACAAATGCTTGAAGGGTACAAGTATAAAGCATAATCATAAACAGACATTTTTATACACACAAGTTTCCATTCACCACCATTGTTCAGTTTGAAAGTTCCCTCCCTTTCCCCTGATTGGCCATGAAGCTGGCAGGCGCCCTGATTGGAGGAGGTGGCAGTGTTGTAGCTGGGGATCTCCTTTCAGCGGGGCACAAGATTGTGCACATACATAACATTCACAGGCCCACAGGAATAATAATAATAATAATAATAAATAGGAGGAAAGGAGAAGGGGATACACAGTTACTGGGGTTTTGGAAATGAAGGTACTGGGGACCCAATGTAGCCTTTTTGGGAAGAAAGAGAGAAAGGTGAAAGACTGAAAGACCATGAAATTGTAGAAGTAATTCAGTTTGACACCACTTTAACCGACATGGTTCAATGCTATGGAGTCCTGAGAGTTGCAGTCTGATGAGACCCCAGCACGATTTGGCAAATAAGAGTGAAGACCTCATGAAACTTTAATTACACAACATTGAGCCATTAAATTTAAAGTCAAGCTGTGTTAATTCTAAATTGTATATGCAACCTTGGTCTTCTCAGCAATGCTAACAAAGAAACACACAGCAGCAAAAATAGAGATCATGACGCTGAATATTGCAGTGACCATTTGCACTGTGATAGAAAGATGGAAAACAATCATTTTAAAGCATAGATTCTTAGCCAAAGTATCCAATTTGTACCTGCTGAAACTAAATGTAAAACAAAGCACAACCTCCAGATAAATTCACCTACTTGATGGCATATACAAGATATGGAGGAATAAAATCTGTTCAAAATCACATGTATGTTTAAAATTGTGAATACCTAAAAAGCATAGAGTGAAAAAATACATGGCTCAATAATGTGTACATCAAACAAAATGTATCCAGAAAATGTAGACATTAGGGGAAATGATACAAAATATGTATTATGTATTGTCGAAGGCTTTCATGGCCGGAATCACTGGGTTGTTGTAGGTTTTTCGGGCTGTATGGCGATTATATTGTTGTGTATGGAAGCATGTTGCAGCCACTGGGCTGGCAGCATTCCTAAATCGGTGTGATTGGCACTGGTATTGTACAATTTCAGTTAATTTTAGTGCATTATTCATGGGAAAGGGAGAGGATCAACACAAGCTCTTTTGAAGGAGAGGGAGTCTGACACAAGCCATGCTGAAAAGAGTGTAAATTATGTTTCCAATAGGAATCTTAGTTTAGATCAACTGGCTTGTGGCACATCATGAATTCATAATAGACACTTTTGTAATGGAAAACCTTTATGCAGTAATGGAGCTAAACACAATGTTTTGTCAGTGCCGAGAACAGAATTTGCGGTCAGTTAATCCGAACATCTTTTAATATACCACAAGAATGACACCCCATTTGTTATTCGTCATTTTAAAAATGGTTTTCAGGTTTTCCGTTTGGTCTAAATTCAAATGTTAACGGTGCGGAAAATTAATAAGTTACCCCTGTTGTGACCTGGAGGGCTCGAATCCTTATTCATGAATGGCAGTGTCACACAGATTTGTTATTTATTATTCAATAAAAATTGCCATCTGCTGAAAACCAAATGGCCTGTTTTCTTCATAAAATCTCAGACATTTCTGGCACTTAACATGCTTCCATTAGAAAATTTTACAAGAGAAGATGTCAATACAGGCACCATTTTTTTTGCAAACTAGTTAAACTGATGTTTTTAGCCAACCACTCCTATTAACACTTTAATTACTTTTGTTGGCAAGGTATGCTAGGAGTGGAAATCTTCTCATTTGGAAGGCTACAAATTCTCCACTCTGCATTTTAACTTGCATTTTACCCTGTATTCCTTAATCTGTGGAGAACAAACTTAAACGTGTAGGTGGCAATCCTATATACACCTAACTGGAAGCTGGCCACATTGATGTGTTTACATCTGAGTAAACATGTATAGGAATACTACTCTATTAATGAAACTGGGACTTGCTATCAATTAATTGCATTGCATACGAAACAACTAAACTGAAGCTTTTTGTTCAGGGGCCACTTACCCATTTTACCAGGTCCTTAGATGTCATGGGCAATCCCTCGTGTCTGAGTATGATTGTCTTCTAGAGACAGAAACTTAACAGTGGATCCATAAATGACTGTGAAGACCTATTTTGGATCCACATGGTTTTTAACATTGAGGACATAGATTTCCAGATGGAAAACAAAAATGACAAGGATTTTCTTGACACGTTTCTCCCTTTTACCCTCTATTAGTGCCTCTTCAAAATCCACAGCACTGTTGGTAACAGCTGACCTCCAGTTAGAGTGCTTGAGGGCCAGGTTTTCCCAGTTCTCTATGTTTATTCCGCATTTTAAAAGGTTTGCCTTATGCCCATCTTCAGTCTTTTGCGGTCCACCAACATTCTGTTTTCCATTCGTGAGTTTAGAATAAATTTACTGACTAAATGGTACAGAACCCCAATTAAAATAGCCCACATAACAAAAACTACCATAAAACTATGTTGGCACGGATGTGGAAAATTGGCTCTTATTCCCACATGTGGTAGGAATGTGACAGAGTACAAGATTTTTATAATAAGGTAAAGTGGAAATGGAAGAATTAATAGGGTATAAATTGGCTTTGAACAAAAGAGAATTTTTCACACAGAAATTAGACAAAAAAGAAAATTTCAAAGCTTGGGGGAAAATTATAAAATACATGATAGTAGCCGCCCAAGCAACTGTGGCCTTAGGATGGAAAGACCATAGAAAGTGGGAAGTTAAAAAATGGTTCGAGTATTTAGCAGATTATATGCTTCAGGATTATATGTATGAAAGATGAGCCAAATACACAACATGCTGATTTAAGAAGACCTGGGTTCCGAAATTGGAAAGACTGATAGAAAATGTCAAAGGAAAAGAAAGATATAAAGAGCTGAACCATTCTATTTTCATGATTGTTCAATTAAATTAATATTTGAATTAAGATAAGTACTGTTCCCTGAAAGTGGGGGTGGGGGGAGGAGGTGAGGGGTGTAAAATTGTTAGACACAAGGGCAAGGTAAAGGTGGGTTTGATAAGATCACTATGAAAATAATATGTGATATGTATTCATTATGTATTTCAATATTTAATAATGGTGAAGGATTGTGATGTTATTCTACTTGTGTCGGTAATAAAAAAGGGAGTAAGGAGAGCAAGATATATACACTCGCAATGAGAATAATAAAGAATATATTGTGTAAATGACACGATAATACTTAGCACATAAGATCATGTTCAATAAACATAAAAATATGAAGTAGACTTGCTGTAAGTAGCAGTGGCGGGGGAAACGATCCCCAAGCGCGTACTCACGCGGCGAGAGTCCCATGTGTTGGAAATCCAAATTGGATACGGTTTGAATAAACTCAGTCCGCAATGATGAACAGGGAATCCGACGGATTCCCTATTTGGATTACAAATATTTTTTTGGATTTGGACGCTTGGCGTCCCCCATCTCGCCAAACTGTTCATCGTTGCGGACTAAGTTTACTCAAACCTTATCCAATTTGGATTTCCAACACACGGGACTCTCGCCGCATGAGTACGCGCTTGGGGATCGTTTCCCCCGCCACTGCTACTTACAGCAAATCTACTTCATATTTTTATGTTTATTGTACATGATCTTATGTGCTAAGTATTATCGTGTCATTTACACAATATATTCTTTATTATTCTCATTGTGAGTGTATATAGCTTGCTCTCCTTACTCCCATTGTTTAAAGTAGCCGCCACTCCTTACCTCGGTAATAAAAAAAGACATTGTAAAAAGAGAATAAAGTTACTGCTTTGGGATATGGTTATCGGACATTTGAACAATGTGGCCAGTCCAGCGAAGTTGATGGCGCAGAATCATCCATAGCTAATTCATCTTGACGAACAAAAGAATTAAATTCCTGATTTTGCCCATCTTCTTGCTTGGAATGGTCTGTTAATAAAACTGGGTTTGGGGACTTTTCAACTTTTAAGAGATGAGCAGAAGAGTTAATTTCAGCAGGGAATTAGGGAAACGTTCTGGGAAACTCATTCTATTATTAAAGATGAAGGAGCACAACTGATACACATCCCAGCAGAAGCAACCACAGATTCATGTGATTTATGTAGAAAAGTTGCACAATGTTGCTATTGTGTAATTATTTATTGTATTTATGACTAATACTATTCAGAAAACAAAAAAGTTACAAAAACCTGCAAGTAAGTTTGTCAAGCCCGTTGCTAGCCTTTTTGAGAAGCTGATGGCATGAATTTCCAAACCGGGGCTTCCTCACACCTCCATTTCCTCAAAGGCAAAGGAGTCTTAAGTAGTTGTGGGAAAGGCACAAGGCAAGCTGTCCTTCCCAGTCAAATGGCATCAGCTCATTGGGCATGGTTTTTTTTCAACTGTTCATTTGGTATTCAACAGCAGAATATTTTCTGTCTAACATTCTTCTGCCATATGATTTCATGGAAAATTACTAGGTTTCCCAAAAAATCACTTTTAAATGTATTTTTTACATTTATAAAATACAGTGGGTTTGGGTTCCAGGATAAATAAAAACTCAGGGTGCATTCAGACAGCCCTTTAACCCAGGAACATTCATGTTTTAGAAACACAAATGTTCCCGGGTCCTCATCTACACACGCCCCAGAAAGCTCGTGCTTCCTAGGGTGGGTGTCCAGATGTGTTCCTGGAAATTTCTGGGAGAACTTTCCAGAAACTCAAACCCCCTCCCCAAACCCCTTTTAAAAATAAAAGAGCTTACCCAGCCTCCATTAGCGTGGTGCCGAAGTTCCCCTGGCGTGTAGAAATGACATGCTACGAAAAAGGGACAGGGAGCAACTTTCCTTCCCCCCCCCCCCCTTTCTCCTGGCATGTCATTCCTACATAAAAGACAATGGATTCCCAAAATCACAAAAAACACAAACCCACTACAAGCCGTGGTACATAAATTACAGAGGTGAATGCTTTTTTGCAACTTATATAATACAATATTAAACATGTATCCAACTTATATAATGCAGCATTTAGTGATATACAATGAACAAAAAACTGTTATTTATACAGTGTTTTTTACACCAGTCACAAACATAGAATATTTCTTGCTGTAAAGCAGACTTCTCCTAAGGGTATGCGATCCCTTACTTTCTGTAAAGATATTATTGAGTGGAGCTTCCAGTCCCTTGTAAGAAGATATCCAGACCTGTTTCAACTGTCTTAAGTCTTCCTCAGGTGAAACAATATGAAGAGTACAATGGAGTTTGTGGTAGATTGTATGCAATTGAACAGTCAAGCTAAATTTACATTTAATGTATCTGTGATGCGTGCTTCACAGATTACTGTTTGGGTTTGGGCTTCAGAATGTCAATTTGTTTAATATTAATTTTAAATTAATCCTTGTTTTAAGTAAATTGACAATTTATTTATTATTTATTTAAAACATTTATATTCCACCCTTCCCACCCCGAAGGGGACTCAGGGCGGAGCACAACATACCGTATATACGGCAAACATTCAATGTCAGAACATAAAATAAATTATAAATATACACAAACAATAAAATCAATTATCTCCACTTTAAAATCAATTGTTCAAAACCATCTCAGATCAGAAACCCCCCCAATGCTATTGTTTTATTTTAAGCACTACTATAGTAGTGAGGAAAGGTATACTAGTTTGGAGTAAATACCAGAAAAAATCTATAATTGAGGAAATCAATGAAATTTAAACAAAAACAATAAAACAATACATTATTTGGAATACATTTGCACTCAATACTAGCAGTTTCATTCCTACAGAGAACACTGGTATTTTGTTCAGATGGTTTCATAAATAAACAGAAGTGAGTTTAAATAAAATTGCCACAGGGAATGGAAAGAAAAATCTATTAAAAAGTAAGACTTCTCGGACAATGCAAAGTTTTAGCTTTTCTTAAGAAGGAATGTATATCCAGAGCCTCTCCTGTGATCTCTTTCTTTAGATTTATATGTGGAATGAACAGTTTGTGTGAGGTTTCCATAAATAAGTGCTCCTCTGTGGCATTATATTTTATCCCATCGATTTTTGTATGCTTGTTGGATACAAGGAAGGGGAGTTGATAGACCTTTGATATTTGTTCCATATTGAGGCATTCTACATTGAGTAGATAAATCTCTACTAGAAAAGAGCCTCAGAAATATACCGCTAATAAATTAGCTCTCTCAAAGGTTCATCACCCCCAGATTGCCAATAAACCAG
The DNA here is from genome assembly GCA_030556195.1 of Anolis apletophallus. Lineage (NCBI taxonomy): Eukaryota > Metazoa > Chordata > Lepidosauria > Squamata > Anolidae > Anolis > Anolis apletophallus. The sequence continues at coordinate 104,456,580 of JARBWK010000002.1, read as the reverse complement.
TCCTCAAATGCTAACTGGCTCTTCATTATATACCGTAGAATCACTTCAGATTGCTTAAGGCAATTCTGTGGCTCAGGTTTTTTTTCCAGCCTCTGGTGAGATGCCCTTTTTTCTGCTGGGGTCTCGGGGTTAGATGTAAGTGGTTATTCACTCCTAGTGCTGTCGGTTTTGATTTCAGGGCACGCAAAGCCAACTGAGCCTCCTGCTTCCAGAAACAACAGCAAAGACAGCGCAACGGCACAGCCAGGTAAGAGTACAGAGGGGAGGGCTCCATTTCAGAGCAGTCTTTTTGAATCCCTGGTGATTTTCTCAGAAGGATGAGGTGGAATATAAATATAGAGAACTCTCCGGATCCACAGGCTCTGACTCTGGAGCCTCAATTTCCACCAACCACAGATCATCACACCCTATACATAAAATAATGACAATGTGAACACAGACACACTGAGCCATCTGTGTTCATGTTACCACTATTTAATAATATTGGAGATGATCATCTAATGACCACCTGCAGATCTGCAGGGTTCACTGTATTAGGGATAGGCATGGAATTTAGGTTCAATTCATTATCTGTCAAAATGCTCAGAGATTTACACAGGTCTTCATATTAGGATACAAAAAAATCAAGATTTTAAAAATCTGAATGTTGGAGAAATCAAAAGTGGCAGATGTAGACCATTTATATTGAGACGAAGGAATGATACGGAAGAAGAACAAGTCTTCCTTTGACTTCTTGACTTCTGTTCTACTACTTTTCTTCTTCCTCCACAATAGAAAGCAGGAGAAAAGAGGGGACAGGCTGGCTCAGTTGGAAGCAAACTCTGACATCTGCAGCCTTGAAGAAGAGGGTCCCAGGGCAGGTGCCAATTTTACCTGCTTGCCTAAAAATAGCACTCATAGGAGTTGTGTACTGCACCCAAACCAAATAAAGGTTTTATGTGAACAAGGAGTATACCCTCGAGCCCTCTGTGATGGACTTCAGATTCATGCTGCCCAACCCTTGTCCCTCCAACAACCTCCTGCAGGTTGTGCCAGTTGAGAAGCCATGGAACTGTGTGATGTAAGTAATAGAGCAGGGCCAATGGAAATTAGTTTTGAGGCAACAAATCACAGAATCTCCTAATCAGTATTGTTGTGCTCGCTGAAGAATTCTAGGAATTGTAGACCAATAAAGCTACTTTTCCAGGTTCTACAAGAAGGTCTCAGGGGAGATTCCCAACAGAAATTAGGCCTCCAGCCTGCCAGCTAAATTCCCCTACCACCTGATTCTCTTCACAAAGGTAGCAGATGCACAGGTGTATCAGAAGCAGCTTCAGATGTGGCTTAGGATGTGGTGATTCTTGGCAACCAGGCATTAACACTTCCACATGGAGACCTTTCATACTGGAGCTGCAAAGACTGCGTGGGCTGCTGCAACTTGACATGAAAGATGCCAAACATAAAAGAGAAGTAGTGCCAAGTACCAATACACAGATGTGGTGGCAACAAGACACAACTGGTTACACAAAACCATCACACTGAAAGCGGCTTTTGGAATAAAACAGTTGATATTTAAAGGTTAAGTCAGAATGATGTGGTATACACAACAATGCATGATTAGTGGCCACAAACGTTCTCTGTGTGTTCTAAGAACAAGAATCATGTTGCAGATCTGTGAGTAAGCCAGTGGTTACTGGTGGATCTCATATCAATGGAACAATGGATGGATTCTAGGTTTTAGTCCTGATTTTAAAGGGACTATATTAGCTATTGAACCCATTTACAGGGAGTGGGTTCAGCATTGGGGATAGTTTCTTTAAAGTTTGGACTAAATCCCAAAGTAGATTTATTGCCATATTGACATGGAAGCCATCAGTCGCTACTGCAGACAGATGTAATATACAACAGTTGACATACATATAACTTTTTAAATATTCCATCCTATCTCCTCAAGGGGATTCTCACTTCTTCTCAGTAGATTTCTCTCGCTTCCTGTTGTCTCACCCCGTTCTTAAGTATGAGTTGTTTATATGCCGTATGTTTGTAACTCAAGGATCATCTATATATGAAATAGGAAGGGAACTGATTATTTGAAAGAGCACTAAGTAATCAGGGGAAAAAACAAATTATTAACACTTCTGAAACACACACTGTGTCCAGTAGCTGTTAGGAATACAGTTTATCAACATGTACAATCTACACATCAATGGGCCAGCTTGGTATAGTGATTTGAGTGTTGGACTATGACTCTGGAGGCCAGGCCTCAATTCCCACTGGAGATCTTGGATGCAGAAAAACCTCGAGATAGGGTTGCCATACTTTGGAAATGACTTGGAAGCATGCAACAACATCCTCAACTCAGACCATGAAATCAGCTTCATACAGCCATCCTTCATCCTAGAGAGGGAAAGATCCTGAATTTCCCAGACATCTTATTTGCATTTCTGGATGTACCATGGGCAAATTGGAAGTGTGCAAAGTTCCGGGGGGGGGGGGGTGCAACCCCTCCTCCACTGGAATTTCTCCCAGTAAGTGGTGTTTACCTCATTGCTGGTTTGTGAGGTTACCCTGAGCTCCGTGTACACTCACCTCAGTGACATTTTCATCAGACAGGCAGGATGTTGTGTGGGTGGCAAACTCTGTTGCACCCTTCCCACAGATCGAGAACGGAGCAGATTTGGGGTTGTTATTGCTTTTCTTTAGTGACCTCTTCCTTCACCTGTTTGTCTGGATCTGAGGACTTCTATGTCAATCTATAACCAGGCTCTTGACACAATTCATCTTGGAATTCTTTAGTGGAATCTAAGTACCAGACTGTGGACCAACCAATAGCTAATGGATTTGTAGGATAATCAATAGCAAGGGTATGCAACCTGAGACCACCCAAATGCTCTTGGTCTATAACTCCCATCATCCCCTAAATGGTGTCTCTGAAAAAAGAGCTGAGGATCAGATTTAGTGCCTACCTTGTACAAGATTAAGTATTTTTGTTGAATCTTTTAAAAAAATATACGGTGGGCAGTAGGGGAGGTATGCTTGTGTCCACATCTCCATGCCACCTGCTCTCCTCCAAAAATATCCAAAAAGGCACATTGTGCTCCTTTACTTCATGCGAATGTGAAAATAGATCTCAGGATCAAAGTACATAGGTGATAGCATATTTTTCACATTAAAATATGTATTTGAGTAATCAGACTGACAAATGAACCCCACATTTATCCTCCAGTGACCAATCATCAAACAAAATATAGCATATATTCATATATAAGTCCAGAGATTTTAGTCAACAATTTGGCCCACAAAAACTGGGTCAACTCATCTATGGGTCAATGCAACTCTAATCAATAAATGAACCATCTCTGACTAACATGGTGAGACCTAAGCCTATACTGGAAGAACCTAAAAGAAGCACCAATCCCCTCTATTCTCCACTGCGGTGTTGCTTCTAGTCTTCTTTTAATGCCTGGGAGAATTTATGGTGGTGGTGCCTGGATCTCTGAGGAGGCACTGGTCCTTTCTCCTCAAATTATTCATATCAGATCCATAAATTTGGCCCCAAAACTTGCCCTGGACTTATATATGAGGCTAAAAAGTTTATTCAGTAAACTAATTCTCAAAATACAGATGTGAGGCTAAGAAAATAGGATATCTATCATCACCTCATGGAGGACTTTTTATTACTGCAGAACTGACTTTCACCTGTGTTCTGGCCTTTAGACAGAAAGCAAGTAATTGTGAAGTTTAGCCAGCATTTCATAGCAGATAATTTGTTGTTAACTGCCATCAAGTGGACCTAGTTTTTAGTTTGTCACTATTTTCCATAAATGTAGAGAATGACAAAATGGGGACCCTTCCCATTGCAACATTAGGTGGTACTACCTATTCTATTGAATTTGAAGGCTGAGACTAAATGCTTGGCAGCTGAATTTGTTGAAGCTGGCTCAGTTGAAAAATATTGGGTTTGGGCTAAAGTGAGTTAATGGGAAATTTGTTAAATACACTAGTCAGTAAGTAAGAGATGATTGCTAAATCTGAATCTGTAAAATGAAATAAAGTTGCTTGAGACCCATAGAATTATGTTGTATAGAAATTTGATTTGTAGAAATAAGAAATAGCTTACTGTTTCACTTATGCAGTTACTCAGACAACTAGATTATAGAGCCATACAGTTGGATCAGGATCTCCAGCTACAGCATCCCAAGCAGGTAGCTGTCCAGCCTCTTTTTGAAGACCAACCTTGTAACATCACCTGAGCCCACACCCCTGTGACCTCATGTGTCCCTAAGCCTCAGGATTTGCTCTTGAAATCTCAGGGCCTGAGGTAGCCCTAACCTGGCCTCCCAAGGTTTGAGATATTTGTTCTCCATTTCTTTCCCCAGGAGCTCAGCGGCTGCGTTTGATGAATGGAGGAAGTCACTGTTCTGGCAGGGTGGAGTTGAAATACAATGACACCTGGGGCATGGTCTGTGATGACAACTGGGACATCGCTGAAGCTGCTGTTGTGTGCCGGCAACAGGGTTGTGGTGAGGCCATTCAGGCTCTGAATGCTTCTTATTTCCTGAAAGGAACAGGCCCCATCCATCTGGGAGATGTGAGATGCTCTGGGAATGAGTCTTACTTATGGAACTGTCCCTCTGAGAAGAACCCTGACTGTGGACACAGAGGAGAAGCTGGTGTGATCTGTTCAGGTCTGTTGTTTGATTTTGAATCCAGAGTTGATCCATTTCCTAAACCTGGGCTGATGGGGAGGATAAACGCTTTGTCTCCAATGAACTGCCACAATAACCTCACACCACCTTTCACCATACTGACTTATTTAGGATAGAATAATAGAATAATAGATTTGGAAGAGGCCAATGGGCCATCTAGTCCAACCTCTTGCCATGCAGGAAAAGCACAAAATACATCGACAGATGGCCATACAGCCTCTGTTTAAAAGGAGCCCCACCAGACTTGGACAGACAGGAGTGTGAAACACAGAAGTAATTTTCTCCCTGAATCCCTCAGACAGCATGGCCAGTGATAGCTGGAAGATTCTGAGCACTGTAGTCCTCAAAAGTAACTTTTCCAACTTCTGGGGCAGTATTAGGACAGACTTTGCTTGGTTTCTTCTCTTGGACAGCTTTGGTGAAGATAGAGGCACATTGTGTTTCTCCCTTCTGTTCCAGTACTGAAAACTCCCATGCACCCTGAGAGTGGAGGATAGTGGGAGGTCAAGAGGGAGCTGAGATAATTCTCCCTCGGTCAAGCATGTCAGTTGTAGAACAAGCCAACAACATCTACTCTTTTCTCCATCTCCTCATTATGGAGACCCCAAGAGCTGGTGTAGAAGGAAATGACAGATACCAGTTGTAACTATGTTCACTGGCCTGATGTTGACTGCATGCGGACAGCTGCTCTAATCTACATGCCCACTTCAGATGTATTCTGACAGTTGTGTGGTGTTAGATGCGCATCCCTTCTCTTGCACAAGCCTAAAGGGAAACAGCAAGAAGAAATGCCATCTGTAGTTTTGGATGGTTATGTATATTTTGGTTGCAACTCATCATCAGTTCTGGGAAATGTCAGTTCCCTCCCCACAGGGCCCGGGGTTATTTTAATAGAGATTAGCACTTTCGCTGGGACAGATGGGGACATCAGTAGGACATTCCCTTAAAACTTTTTCAATAATTCCCTGTGAAATAAACATTATGTCTCCAAAGGCCCAAGAGCCAGGGAAGTAGTCCTAAGATATTGACATTCATGTGTTCTGAACACTTAATGTGTATTTCATTGAGGGGGGAAACATATGCATAGTCTGGTTCTTACATGAGAGTCACCATGATGTACTGCGCTTGCTCTGTGTGTTAGACTATAACTCTGGGAGACCAGGGTTTGAATTTCAGCTCATCCAAGGAAACCAATGAGTGACCTTGGACAAGTCACACCTTCTCAGTCTGAGAGGAGGGTAATGACATATCTCCTTTGAATCGACTTTGCCAATAGGATAGTGTTGCCATAGGTCAGAGTTGACTTGATGGCATTAGGCTTGAAAGAGGAGATCTCTGACCATGGCATTTTGGACCCACTGAAGTTTTCAAGCAGTTATATAAAATATCCACATAGAATGTGTTACAGTAGTGCAAAGAGAATATACCCAAAGCACGAGTTACTGTAATCAGATATGGCTTCTCAAGGAATGGTGCAGCAGACGCAGTTGTCTTAACTGTGCAAATGCACACTCCTGGTCACTCCTGAAACCTGGGCTTACAGGCAGAGTGCAGAAATGCACCCAAACAGCCAACCTAAGATTTCAAAGGGAGTGTAAACCCACCCATTAATACATTTTATAATACTGACACGAAAACACACAGGTAGATGTTATTGTGAAACGTTTTGTATCAAAAATTTACCAACAGTAACAAAGGAGGAGAAGGAGGGAGGGAGGGAGGGAGGGAGGAGGGAGTGTGTATGTGTGTTAAATTAATATGTTATGAAGAGTGTCTATTTTCTAAATAAGACAGATATTCATATTTGTTATTAGCTAATCTATAGTTGCAGATGTTCAGTGGTAAGTGATAGACATTTTAGTTTTAGCTCCAATGATTGTATTACACAGAGTCATAAAAACACAGCGTTGGAAGGGAGCGCAAAGGCCCTTTAGTCCAATCTCCTTCCAGTGCAAGAATCCCCCAGGCAAAGCATTGCTGACGGATGGCCATCCAGCATCTGTTTAAAATATTCCAGAAAACCTACCATCACTCTCGAACAGCAATTACCACACAAAGGTTTTTTCCTCCTGGTTATTCATAATATTCTTTCTTGTAATTTGAATCCACTAGTTCAGTCCCTGTGCCTAGGACCAGGAGAAAGCAATCTCACTTCATCTTCCACATGACTATCATTTCATATTTCATCTTTTGCCTTGTATAACAGGATTACTTTCTATTCTGAAGATAACTCCTTTGATTGATTGTGGTAAAGACCTCATTCAAGAATTCTCTGCAATGTCAAATGGACATGTAAAAATGATAAAAGATTAACTGTGAAATATTGACATCCATTTACCATTAGTTTATCATGTCTGAAAGGGTAGGAAACAGGAGAAAGAACAAATGTATTCTGATCAGTGTCCAGTTTATAAATGAAGGAAACCATCGTATTTTGTAGTTCTTATCACTTAAATGCATCTGGTTCATACTACACATGAAACAGATACATAATTCTAGCTGGATATGCAGCTATAGTTGGAATTCCACCTGCTTATGGGCTCTGATGTCCAGCAGCACTTTCCACTGGCCCCTTTCTGGCCATTTTCCCTTGGCTGACTGCCTCCTTTCCTCTCCCACAACCTTCACAGATCACCAGGCATGGCGCCTGTCAGGAGGCTTAGATGCTTGTGCTGGCCGAGTGGAGGTCTATTACCGCGACACCTGGAACACCGTATGTGATAGTAGCTGGTACCAAGATGAGGCGAATGTCCTCTGCCGCTCCCTGGGCTGCAATGACAAAGCCTCAGTCACGAGGGTACCTTTCGACCACACGCTGCCAGGCAAGATGTATTATGAATGTTCTGGAGATGAAGAGTCACTCGCCAGTTGTGAATGGCGCTACAACAAAACCACCCTATGTGACCAATTCAGAGCTGCTGGTGTGATATGTAATGGTAATTAGTACCTGAATTAGTCTTTTGGCAAAGCCCTTTTCAGGTGTTCTTGTTTAGAGGGGAGGAGACTAGAACTGACCCATGACTATCATCACCTCCCACTATTGTTTTCATCCCTCTGTGTGTGCTGAAGATGAGGTCCTATGGTAGGGAACCTTTTGTGTCTGAACTGATTCCTTTACAATGTAGAACGCTGGTTTTCTGAGTCTCCAGATTACTTGGAAAGCCCCAAGTAATGAGGGACGCCTAAGGCTGGAAAAACAAAAATCAGACCCTCAATCTGTGATAGGTGATGAGAATGAGAAAGAGGGGAGAAATCCTACCTTGTATATGTCTTATCTGCCTGAAACAAGAACATCTGAATAGAGGTTCTATGTTGTCTTTCTCATCTCTCTGTTGTGGATTTCAAGTATAGAGGGCTTTAAACATTCGTTTTTCACTAATATTATCCACCAACATCAGTTTAGCATTCTCTGTTAAAGATCAAGGGCTTGCTTGCATTATTTGCCTAATCAAACATTAATTTTGGTTGCATGCCATCTTTAAAATGTGAAGCAAAGAAACGCGATGTTTCAAAATTTTGCTGAATGAAAAGAGGTCAGAATGAAGCCCAGTGAGAAATCCTGCCTTAAGCCTGGGATTCAGCTTTCTGCAGGCAGAATCTTGCCCAATATGAGCAAGATTTTTCTTTTCTCTTTTAGTTTCTTGCCACTTTTAGAAAAACATGCTTTAATACAAAAGTAATACACATGTTCCTATGATGGAGTTTACAGGTGGTACCAAGAAGTGACTCCTGATTTCATCCCTCTTTGTTCTTTGGCAAACCCACAATTCTTATTATAATGCCTTTATAAAAGTTTGAACTTTTATCAGTGACCAGATAAACAATCTGCGTTGTCCACCAATCTCAAGATGGAATAGCTCTGTCCTAGAACATTCCAACAAATACAGAGGATGCCCATCTAGTATGAGGATAAGAAAAGGAGGAAAATATTTATTTATTTATTTATTTATTTATTACCCACCCTTCTCAACCCCCGAAGGGGGACTCATTGCAGAACAAAATAATGGTCAATTATAAACAGGGTGATCTGCAGGCATTCCCCACAGAAGAATTACAGAATCGTAGAATCAGTGAGTTAGACGAGACCTCATGGGCCATCCAACTCAACCCCCTGTCAAAAAGCAGGAAAATTGCATTCAAAGCACCCCCAACAGATGACCAACCAGCCTCTGTTTAAAAACCTCCACTATAGTCCAGGGCAGAGAGTTCCACTGCTGAACAGCTCTCACAATTAGGACGTTCTTCCTAATGTTCAGGTGGAATCTCCTTTCCTGTAGTTTGAAGCCATTGTACCACATCCTAGGCTCCAGGACAGCAGAACACAAGCTTGCTCCCTCCTTTCTATGACTTCCCCTCACATATTTATGCATGTCTCCTCTCAGCTTTCTCTTCTGCAGGCTAAGCATGCCCAATCCTAAAGATGTGTGCTATAACATCTGGACAATGTATTCTTCCAAATAAGTCGTATGAGTAAAAAGGGAGAAAGACATTAAGTCCCTAACCCTGTGACTTTTTCAGGACAGACTTGTAATCTGAATCTTCCAGGTGCATCCTGGCGAGTGCAGAAGAAAGAGGAACTATGTTCTGAACATTATGCTTCTGATCCCTAAATCTTAGCCTTTTTAGCAGCTGTATTATACAACTGGCTCATACCATAAGAACATATAGAACATAAGAACATAAGAAGAGCCATGCTGAATTGGGCCTCAGCCCATCTAGTCCAGCATTCTGTGTCACACAGTGGCCCACTAGTTGTACACAGGGATCTCTAGCAGAAAGGAGGGCAAAACCCTCACCTGCTCCCGACTCCCCACAACCAGTACCCGGGGAAAATCCTGCCTGCCTCCATCAACACAGAGGTGGCACTTGGATGTCCATTTCAGTAACTACTGATTCCCTTGGTATCCATGAATCTGTCTAATCCTGCCTTGAAGCTGTCCAGGCTGACAGCTGTCACAACCTCCTCTGGAAGTGAGTTCCATAACCCAATGACCCTCTGGGTGAAGAAATATTTCCCTTTATTAGTCCTAACTTTCCTACCTTGGAGCTTTAGGGAGTGCCCCCTAGTCCTAGTGTTGTGTGACAGAGAAAATATTTTTTCTTTATTCACCTTTTCTATCCCATGCATGATTTTATACACTTCGATCAAGTCACCTCTTAAACGCCGTCTTTCAAGGCTGAAAAGACCAAGGCGTTGCAACCTGATTTCATAAGGGAGCTGCTCCATCCCTTGAATCATTTTTGTTGCCCTTCTTTGTATCTTTTCCAGTTCCGTTATATCCTTCTTGAGGTGCGGTGACCAGAATTGTACACAGTACTCCAGATGTGGCCTCACCATAGATTTGTAGAGAGGCAATACAACATTTGCCGACCTATTTTCGATTCCCTTCCTGATCATGCCAAGCATAGAATTTGCTTTTTTCACTGCTGCAGCGCACTGGGTTGACATCTTCATTGAGCTGTCCACCAAAACCCCAAGATCCCTTTCCTGGTTTGTCTCAGAAAGCTTTGATTACCAGTCTATGATCAAAATAAATGTCATTCATTCATCCAGTCTGTAAATATACTCCACTAAAAGACAACAGATCTCACCTCTTTCTCGAAGTTAAGCAAGGTCTGCCCTGGTTTGTACTTTTAATGGGACACTGCCAGAGGAACAAACTGGCCAAAACTCCTCTGAGGATTCCTGACTTAAGAAAATCCCATGAAATTTATGGAGTTGCAATAAATCAACGGGCAACTTGAAGTCAAATGTACACACCCACAAAACACATACATTATTTTCATGTGTTTCAATGTCACATTAGACCTCTTCCATCCTGTACTTGGATCTTTGGCTTTTTGTACCTGCGTAGTTTTGCCCAGTGTTTTAGTCTGTAAAGGTTTGTTTTAAAATCTTTGATTCTTGTCTTCTGTGGTGTTTGCTGTCCCTTCCAATTTTGGTGATATTTAGAAACTTGATAAGAATTCTCTAATCGATGCCCTTATCCAGGCAATTCATAACAATGTTGAACCAAGGGCCTAGGTCAGAGGACTGGGACACTGCAGTGGAGAAGTCTCTTCAGCTTCAACAAAGCCAGAAATGAGCACTCATGAGTACTTTCAACCTGCTCACTTTCTGGGAGACTGAGAAAAGAGGCAGGAAAAGGGGAAGGATCAGGAAAGGAAATGCTACGCGTGAGAGAGAAAGGACAGGATGGTGTCAGTGTAACAGCCAAGAACCAGGCAGTGAGCTAAGAGACTAGAACTTGGAAAAATGCCTTTTGAATGAAAACTCCCAGAATCCTCTAGTCAGCATGCTCACTAGTAATAATAGAGGCACAACCATGCTAGTTGGGGGATCCTGAGAGCTGTAATTTTCAAAAAGCAGCTTGTGCAAACTTTGCTAAAACCACTGGCACACACACTCGCCATCTCATTTGCTTGAGTGTCATTTGCTTCCTGGGCAAGCTCCTTGAACGAGCAGTAGAAAGCCAAATTCGGGTCTTCTTGGATCAATCCGGGGGCTTGGACCCGTCCCAGTCGGGCTTCCGCGCGGGCCACGGAGTGGAGTCCGTTCTCGTGGCAATCACTGATGACATCCGTCGACAACTGGATCGGGGAGGCTCGGCAATCCTAGTCCTCTTGGACCTTACGGCGGCCTTTGATACCGTCGACCACGACCTGCTTCTCCATCGCCTGGCGGCCTCCGGGATCCAAGACAGAGCTCTGGCCTGGCTGGAATCGTTCCTGCGAGGCCGCTCGCAGCGGGTCGAGTGGCAGGGTCAAGTCTCTTTGATAAACGAATTGGAGTGTGGAGTCCCTCAGGGTGCCATTCTATCTCCCACCCTCTTTAATATCTACATCCAGCCCCTGGCTAATATTGCTAGGAGCCATGGGTTCTCCTGCTACCAATACGCAGACGACACGCAGCTGCTCTTGAAGCTTGACCCAGGGTCATCATCAGTACCGGACAGTTTCAGCCTAGGATTGAGGGCGGTGACGAGCTGGCTCAGGGCATATAGACTCAAGATCAACCCGGCTAAACGGAGATCCTCTGGCCGGGTCGTCCCGACCCCGCCCACCACTTCCACTCTTCGAGGGCGAGTCCCTGGCTCCAGCCCCGGCGGTGAAAAGCCTGGGAGTGATCCTAGACGAAAATCTCACGATGGAGGCCCAGATCCAGGCTGCAGCTAAGGGCGCCTTTTTCCATCTCCGTAGGGCCCGTCGGCTGGCTCCCTACCTTCCACCAGAGGCCTTGAGAACAGTGGTCCATGCCACTGTCGTCTCACGCCGACTACTGCAACGCCCTATATGTGGGCCTCCCCCAGACAACAACTAAGAGGCTGAAACGTATCCATAACGCCGCAGCCAGACTCATTACTGGGTCATCAGTGAGGGATCACATTTCCCCCATTCTTAAAGAACTTCACTGGCTGCCCCTAGAGTTCAGAGCCCTTTACAAACTCCTGGTGCTCACCTTTAAAGCCCGGCACAACATTGGGCCTTCCTATCTGAGTGACCGGCTGACGGCCCAATGCAGCGAGAGGCCAGCACGCTCCATCAACGGTGACCGCCTGACTACCCCTGGAGTGCGGGAGGCTAGACTGGCGGAAACTCGGCGGAGAGCCTTCTCCGTCGCGGCCCCTTCGACTTGGAACTCACTGCCGCCCACCCTCAGAGCCTCTCCGACTCTATCTGGATTCCGGCCAGCCTTGAAGACCTGGCTCTTCCGCCTAGCGTTCGGGACTGGCTCGGTACCCTGGACTACCTGAGCCACCCCTCCTGTTCATATTCCATGTTTTTAAACTGTTGTACATTGTTCACCCTAGGGTTTTAACTGTTGTAAGTCGCCCGGAGCACCGCCGGTGGAGGGCGACTCACAAATATTAAAGTATTATTATTATTATTATTATTATTAATGATGTATATTGGAAGCAGCAGATTTATTTCACATCTGTTTCAGAAAAGAAGTGTAAATGTGTTCCATGCCAAGACTTCCCTCCCCAATGCAGATGGTAGCCATGTGACCCAAGCAAGGGTTGAGTCGCCTTCTGGCTTCCCTGCTGTTTCATGGCCTTCATGCCACAATATGGTTTGACATCCCTGGAGAGCGTGATTGAGATGTCATTTGGCAATTGTCCTGCTGCCACAATCTGGAAACGCCTGGATTGTGTGGCAAGAGCAGCAAGAAAGCTTATTTGGGAATGTGTGTGTTTTTGTGCGTGCAAAAGCTACCATTGCAGCAGGCATTGCAACTGAAAAGAGGAAACTGTTGCCTTTGATGGAAGAATGGCTGTTTTGCTCCCAGGCTGTGATGTGCTGTTCCCCTGCATCAATTCCCACTACCAAATGAGTGATCCAGATGAAGAATATTTAGCTTTCACTGGGACAATTCCAGTGCCATTCAATGTGCCCGACCACAACTCCCACCCCCAGATGAAATAACTGCAAGATGAAATCTAGACCAAGGTGTGCATACAAGGGAACAAAGATAAGAAGTATGCCCCTCCCCATTAATTATTCTCCAGTCCCTTCATTTCCAGCAAAGCAGAGTGAGATACTGAAAATTGTGCACACCTTGAACTTATTTTTGCTGTGTTTACAATCCCTTCATGTCTTTGCATGTCCTTGATTCTTGAATGCTTAAATTGTATTTCTAAATGCTCAACTGAAGGTTTAAGTGACTGTTATGCCCTCATTTTGGCCCCATGTAGCCATAGCCCTAAGTTGGCAATCCCTCTAGCTAATTGTATTTCTGTCTCCCTCTCTCTAGACCAGTGGATCTTCACCTGTAGGTCCCCAGGCGTTTTGGCCCACAACTCCCAGAAATCCCAGCCAGTTTACCAGCTATTCGGATTTCTGGGAGTTGGAAGGCCAAAACATCTGGGGACCCACAGGTTGAGAACCACTGCTCTAGACCTAAACACACATGTTTCTTAAGTGGTGGTACTGATTCTTACCTCATCCACTTTCCCCCTGGATTTTAGGTTCATTAGGTTTGGAGAATCAGACAGACACAACAGTGACGGAAGCAGTGACAAAAACTGTGACTTCAGTCTCCCAGACACCTAATTCATGTAAGTTGGAATCTCACTTCAAGATGCTTTCTCCTGTGGACATGCAAGTGTCCACAGCAAGATGCTTTCTGCTACCTCCATGCAAGTGAGCTGCATGTTGCATCATGACGGCAAGATTGTTACACATGGCCAAAGTACAAAGTGTTGGTTATAACCCTTAACGCCCTAAATGGTTTGGGTCCAGGCTACCTGCCGGGTCACCATCTCCCATCCAATCCATCTTGCACATTCAAATCCTCTGGGGCACATCTACTCCAACCAGAAAAAACTGGCAATTGTCACCCAGAAGCCCTTTTCATCAGCTGCCTCTAGACAAGATCTGTCACAAGATATTCAATGTCTAAAAGTACTGTCAGGATTTAAAGCTGAATTAAAAATCGATCTCTTCTGGCTGGGCTAGCCAATCAATTTGAAACTATTGATTTTAAGGTATTGCCGAAGGCTTTCATGGCCAGAATCACTGTGTCGTTGTAGGTTTTTTTGGGCTATATGGCCATGTTCTAGAGGCATTCTCTCCTGACGTTTTGCCTGCATCTATGGCAAGCATCCTCAGAGGTTGTGAGGTCTGTTGAAACTGAGAAAATTGGGTTTACATATCTGTGGAATGCCCAGGGTGGGACAAAGAACTCTTGTCTGTTGGAGCTAGGTGTGAATATTTCAACTGGCCCCCTTGATTAGCATTTGATGGCCTGGCAGTTTTTTGGCGTGGCTTGTTAGTGCCTGGGGAAAACTTTTGTTGAGAGGTGATTCGCTGTCCCTGATTGTTTCCTCTCTGGAGTTTCCCTGTGTTGGGGTGTTGTTTTGCTGTTATAATTTTAGAGGTTTTTTTTAATACTGGTAGCCAGATTTTGTTCATTTTCATGGTTTCCTCCTTTCTGTTGAAATTGTCCACATGCTTATAGATTTCAGTGACTTCTCTATGTAGCCTGACACGGTGGTTGTGAGAGTGGTTCAGAATTTGTGTGTTCTCAAATAATATACTGTGTCCAGGTTGGCTCATCAGATGCTCTGCTATGGCTGACTTCTCTGGTTGATTTAGCCTGCAATGCCTTTAATGTTCCTTGATTCATGTTTGGGCAATGCTACGTTTGGTGGTCCCTATGTAGACTTGTCCACAACTGCATGCTATATGGTAGACTCCTGCAGAAGTGAGAGGCTCCCTCTTGTCCTTTACTGAATGTAACATTTGTTGGATTTTCTTAGTGGGTCTGTAGATAGTTTGTATGTTGTGTTTTCTCATCAGCTTCCCTATGTGGTAGTGGTTCCCTTGATCTATGGCAAGAACACTTTTTCTCTGGGTGGATCTTTGTCTTTACTCTCCTGGCTTGTTCTTGATCTTGCAGCTCTTCAGATGTCTGAGGTGGAGTATCCATTGGCCTGCAAAGCCCAGTTCAGATGGTTCAGTTCATCTTGGAGGAGGTGGGGTTCGCAGATTCTTTTTGCATGGTCTGCCAGGGCTTTGAAGCTGCAAGGCCATCAAATGCTAATCAAGGTGGCCAGTTGAAACATTCACACCTAGTTCCAACACACAAGAGTTCTTTCTCACACTCTGGACATTCCACAGATATATAAACCCAATTTTCCCTGTTTCAACAGACCTCACAACCTCTGAGGATGCTTGCCATAGATGCAGGTGAAACGTCAGGGGAGAATGCCTCTAGAACATGGCCATATAGGCAGAAAAAACCTACAACAATGCTATGAATTTTAAATTGATAGTTTATAGGCATGAATTGTTTTAATGAGTATTTTAATCTTATGTTAATCTATGTGTTTATAGTTATCTGTTGCATTGTAACTGTGTTGTACCCTGTATTGAGCCTTGCGGAAAGGGCAGGTAAGAAATCAAACAAAAATGTATTATGCACAGATGCATTTAAGCAGGGAGCTTTCAAATGGTTTATAGGCCAGTTTCACATCAGCAGCACAATGAAGCAGAATGTCCAACTGGCTGATTGGCAACTTGACACTTCTGCAGGAACAATATGGCACTATTCTTTATGTTAAGGCAGGGTGGGCAACATTGGTAGGTCTACCTGTCCCAGGACCCTCTGCCATCACCATGGGCTACCAAAAATAAGGTTAGAAAATGGATATTTTTCAATGTTAAAAAGTGAAAGGGAAGCCCTCTATTTGAAAGCACATGGCTGCTTCAGAAGGAGATGAGGAGTTGCTCCCCTTCCCTGTCGTGGTGGGACTAGAGGGCAGAAAGCCTTGCCTCGAGCCTCTGGGAGCGGGATCGGAGGGGGGCAGCTCCCACGGACTCCTCCTCCCTCTCTTCCTCCTTGCTGGTGTAGGCGAGGAGGGCAGAAGAGCGCCCAGGAACCAGGAAGCAGGAGGAGCCGCAGCCCAGCCAGGTAGCCCTTGGCGTGCAGAGGGAGTGAAGGAAGGAAGGGAAGGAAGGGAAGGAGAAAGAGAGGAAAGAGGGAGGAAAGTTCTGGATGCCGAGGGCTTTCCCTGATTGCAGCCAGGCTGGCTGGCATTGCTGCTTCGGCCAGGAAAGCCTCATTTCCACTGCCTGAAGTTTCCTGCTAGGCTCTCTCTCTTTCTACACTGTAATTTCCCACGGAACACCTGATGATCGCCTCGGCACACTGGTTGGGAAACACTGCTCTAGAGAACTGGGCACAGCAAGTAGAGTGGGTTGAGCCACAGTGGAAACTTGGCCTCTAAATATTGGTACCTTAAAGGCACCAAATCCCATCTGAACTTCGAAGCTAAGTAGGCTCAGGCCTAGTTAGTACTCAAATGGTGGACTGCAAACAAATACCAGGTTCTGTAGGTTATATTCTGTGAAATAGTAAAGAAAACACAGGAAGGTCATAGCTTGCCCTCTGTCTTCCTTTCTTCTTGCCCACTCTTCTCCAAACAAATTTTCTTATGTTTTCTTTTTGCAGGCTGGATTAGACCTGAGAAATGGGACCTTAAACCATCTTACCAGACGCTGCATACCCTCTGCATTGTCTTGGGTCTTCTCCTTTTTCTGGCCATCCTGAGTCACATCATCATCATTTTGCTAAACAGGAAAAGGAAAAATGGTATCCTTGGTATGCTGGAGATGGCAAGCACTGTAGCGTAGAGTCAGATATGTTATGGGGGATATGCTGAAATACAAGTGTTCTGCAGGAGCAGGGCCATCTTAACTGCATTTTAGGCTGCAGTGCATTGGGCCCTACCTACATAACCACACACAGGAATAAAAACTGTAAATGTAAATGAAGGCTCTGCTTCCAATAATGGAAATGCGCACTGTCAGCAATTGTTGTCCCTAGCCGTTAATTGCCTCCTGTGAATCTGTTGTAATATTCTGCTTCCATAACATTGCAAGTAATAAAAATGGTAAAAACTTCTCTCATGAATGTAAACAAGCTTTTTAAATTAGAAAAGAGCTTGGTGAGAAGCACACATTCTGAAAAAAAGCCTACAAAAATTAGTATCTGTTGAGATATAATAGTGTATGCCATGTTTTATATGTTTTAATGTAATTTTAATTTTAACTTAAGTGTATTCTAACTCTTTGTTGTCCAAAGACATTGAATTGTTGTTATATGTAAAGCAGCCTTGAGTCCTCTTCGGGGTAGAGAAAGGCAGGATACAAATAGAGTAAATAAATAAGTAAAATATGTGCAAGAAAATATGTATAAAGTGTCATGCAGACTTTTAAGGTGGCAGTTAAACAGAAACAGGGATGATCTTAATTACAAAAAATAGAAAACTAACAAAACTGAGCTTGAGTGACAGTTTTGATCATCCCTAAAATATATGAGGCTACTAATGGTGTGCCTTTTTAAATGCTGGAAGGAATACCGTAGCAAAGAATAAGCTTATGGACCATTAGCTGCCGGCTTCACCCAATACCCCATGCCCCGCATCGCCTGGCTTCATCCCTACCCATCCCATGGGGGGAAGTGTCCATCGCCTGGCTTCCCCCCCCCCCCTCCATTGTGCCAATGTTACACAGGATGAAGAGGAAGCAGCGTACGCTGCCAAATTTGGCCCATTGGATGAGGTTGTATTTTCAGAGCCACTCTTAGAGAATGTAACTTGCAATTCTTCTTGCAGATTGTGCCATTTCCTCTGCTTCCATATCTGCCCCAGTTCTGGTTAATCACAGCGTGCAGGTCTCAACCACGGGAGTGAACAATGACTATCGGGAAATCCCCACAAGCCTCCCCAAAGGAGAAGGTAGAGATTTACTTTCTGGTCTAATGTGGTCCTCCATTTTCCCCACATGTAACTTCTCTCTCCTTTACTCTCTCTTGGTGTCATTCACCACTGCCACCTTTTCTGACACCTAACACTTTCCACATTCAATGGTTTAGCTCAGAATCAGCAAAACACA
This sequence comes from Anolis apletophallus, assembly GCA_030556195.1. NCBI lineage: Eukaryota > Metazoa > Chordata > Lepidosauria > Squamata > Anolidae > Anolis > Anolis apletophallus. The sequence continues at coordinate 104,438,491 of JARBWK010000002.1, read as the reverse complement.
TGAAGTTTTTCTTGGATGGCTTTAGGAGTAAGATAGTAGCATCTGGATTACAGCATCTAGAATACAGCAGGTGGGAGTTGGAATATAACTCTTTCCATCGTTGCTGTGATGTTGAGGAAAATATTTCACTTGAGCTAATGTTTATTTTTGAGGAAAATTCTAGCACAATTGCAGCAGTTTGATCCCTCTTTCACTGCCATGACTCCATCCTGTGTAATTCTGGGGCTAGTCATTTGCTGAGGGACTTTGAATTCTCTTTTCGTACCTGTTCCCAGCTATAACTCTTAGGAATCCATAGCTGGGGCCATAGTAGTTTGGGTGGGTTACACTGCTGTAATTACGGTACTTAGTTGGTAATTATCAGGTGATAGGTTTTGTCCTCCTCCCTAAAGTGAAATGAAATCTTGTAGGTTAAATGCAAAGCTACTTTAAACATTTCATGTAGCTTGGTCACAGATTGTGAAAATACTCATTTGGACTACTTCCAGACTTCCCTTATGGTTTGGTTAATTCTTCCAATCCAAGAAATATTTTCCCCACAGTCATATTTTGGTTTGAACACTTCTCACAACAGGAAGGGGACAATGATGCCATAGCGCAAAGATTAGTCATAGGAGCAGAGCTCCGGTAATTTAAAGAAAATATACTTATAGCACAGCACAATGCAATTGCTCATTGATTGTGCAAGCTTTTTTAAAAAATTACTGAATTTATTTATTTATTTATCACATTTATATCCCGTCACTTCTCAACCCCCGAAGGGGGACTCAGGACGGCATTACAATTAAGCCCAATTAGAGGCTATTTACAAAATTACAATAATAAAATCACATATTAAAACATCACATCATAAAAACAATACATAGTTACAAACCATACAAAAATTGAACAATAAAAACCAGTCTCGACAATCATATCACCATTGCAATTTGTCCCTTAAAGTGCTGCTATATCTACCTTTCGCCAGCTAAGCTCCTTGCAATGTTGAGCCATTACAAGAAAGTGACAACTTCTCTTGCTCACATTTCACTGTGAACCTAACACTATTGCTCAGCCTGAGAAATGGGGGTTCACACCTGACCTGAAAGTCACTAGACTTTAGTTTGTGCTTCAGATTCACAATCAGAACCAACAAGGAATCATCTGTTTACATGAGAAAAAGCTACCAAATGACTTTTGCCTTGAGAGGCTGCAGTGTTTGCATCATAAACACATCTCTTATTAGCTTGAGTGCACCACATTTTTTTAAAGTGCTGAAAGAGTAGTGTGTGTAGCTTTCTCCTACATAAAAGCTACTTTCTCCCTCCCTTCAAAAGTTCCATCCATTAAGGACAGAATTGATACTGTATTATTGCATTATGCTATAAATGGGAAATTGCAGTAAGGGCACATTCTGAATTCGGCCTTGAGAAGTCCAATTTTTTTTAAATGGGAATCATCCTCTTGCTGCTACCTGGGTTTATCATAAGTAAATAGTTATCTTCTTAAGGATGTGTGTGTGTGTGTGTGTGTGTGTGTGTGTGTGTGTGTGTGTGTGATATACACATTCCAGAATAAGGTTACAGGCATAACGTCATCTAGTATGCAGAAATCAAGATATATATATATATATCTCAATAGCAGTAACAATGCCAGTATGTATGTACAGTGTTTTATGAATGGCAATACTGTAATTATTTTGAGCTTTAACACATGTCCCACATTCTGTATTTATTTTATTTTTTGCATTTCACTTCCCTCTGACCTGAAATGTTTTCAAAATGTGCTATTATGCATTTGCCTGTTTTTAAGGGGCCACATAAATGTTGATATTGCTTTCCCACAGACTTTTGTAATTGGGAGTCTTCAGTCTGACTTCAAGTACCATAAACATTCTTGACAACAAAAGAGAGGATGTATAGTGATTGTTTTAACAAATTCCACCATGTAACATGTTTTTCCTGCATCATAAATGTTATTTCTTAATTGGTTCTATCATAAAAACATGGAAAAGGTTTATTAAACTGCAAAAGCTTTGTTTTGGTGGGACATCCTGCAGCAAACTGCAGCACAGTTTTTCAATGAATATATCATCAAGTCTCAAACAATTCAACATAGTTTGTGGCAGCCACAAAAACAAAGTTTCTGCAGTATAACATCTACTTTCAAAGTAAGTACTACACAATTAAACAAGAAACCACACTTTCAAACCAAGAACAGAAATCTTTTCAAATTTTGTTGCATAGTGTTCTGGGTTGCTTTTCCTTTGTAATGCTGATGTTCTCCTTTTCAGCAATGCCAGTAAAACCATCGTCTATTAGTGAGGATTCTGAGTCTGACTATGAACGCTACGATTTCAGTGACAAGCCTCCTGTGGCACTCTCCACTTTCTACAGTGAGTATCTTGCTGCCCATCTGCAGGCTCTTCAAGACCCAGACAGATTTTCTGCCAATGATCCAAGACATATTATGCGTTTATTTAATGGAAAAGGCCCCAGGAAGCACTGAAATGTGATGCTCAGGGAGCACAAGTTTATTTCTTCCCTGACTGATACATTTATAATCTAAATTTTCCTAAGGTGTTGTGATTCCTGGAAGGGGAAATATGATATGCACCAACCTCCCCCCCCCTCCCCCCAACACACACACACTTCATGGGACTAAAAATAGTGAGGAAAATGGCACAGAGCTCCTTCTCCAACACACCTGCTGGCTTGTAAACCTGAAGAGTTGCTCGTTCCAAGGAATCTGGTGCGGCTGCCTCTCCTGTTCTTGAGTATGAAACCTGACTTTCTACAGAACCCAGAAGCTAGGGCCACCTCCTATTTTTTATTTATTTAAAACTTTTATATCCTGATCTTCTCTACTTCCGTATAGGGACAGCTAAAGGCATACAGTGTTAGTTTTACAAAAGACAAGTACATTTTCAGACAAAACACACTATCTGTGATCACTGTAGCATACAGATTCTACTGATGCCTCTAAGTACTAGTTAGAGCTTTCAACAGTTACTTTTGGAACTACAGTTCCCACAACCCTTCAGCCAACATGGTCAATGAATGTCCTGGCTGGGGAGTTCTAGGAGCTATAAACATCCTAAAAGACAAGTGAGTCCTATACAATTCATGTATTTCCATATAAGTCTACCTACACTCTGACATCTCTATAGGAGCCACTTCTCTCTGTCCCTTCTCCTGCACAGGCACATTTGGTGGAGATGTGGGAGAGGAGCTTCTCTGTGGTTACTCCTTTCCTAAGGATGGTATGTTGAGGCATTTCTATTCTCGCCAGCTTGTTGGAGCTGATTTTCAATTTTATAAAATAATTATTATGGTGTTGTACAGGTTTTTAAAAAATGTTTTTAATGTTGTATATACTTTATTCTTAGTGTAATAATGTTTTAACCACAACGTTTGTTTTTGTTTTTAACTATAAGGTGTCTTGATTGTAGTTTTCTGCATTTTGTACATCACCTTAAGTCCCAGTATGGGGAAAATGCACAATATAGGATGGGTGGATGAACAGAACTTTCCCAAACTCTGAGCAGGATGGTCGTCTTTAGATCTTCCTAGGCAAAGGCATTAAAAGATAAGGAGCCATTCCAAGGAGGAATGTGACAATCTTACTGATATCTGCTTTTCTAAGCATCTGTCTCTGATGTCTGTTTGGCCACCATTTTCAGATTCTCTTCGGCATCGAGCAGCCGAGGAACACTTTCCTCCATGCAATTTAGGCATTTCTGCTGTGCACAATGGAAGCGAGACTAAGGATCCAGCTTTGAAGGGCCACAATCTACAAGAAGGTGAACCTTTATAATCTCTCCTATGCATGCTTACATGGCAGGAAAATGTCATTGAACAAATGGAGGACTCTTCAAGGTACACACTGTGCTTAGATAAGTCTTTGGGTGTTTGAGTAAAAATGGTTGGAAAAAGAAATTTCCAATATTATCTGCCAATGTTGAGTCCTTTAGGGTCCCTGGCTCAGCATATCAATGTTTTTTCTCAGCAGCACATATAGCAGAAGACAGTGAGAGCACATCATCTGGAGATTCAGAATGGTATGAAAACTTCCAAAGATCAGCATACAAGGGAGACCATCCAGGAAAGGAGCCTTTTGAAGGTGAAGTGCAGCAATGTTGTGAATGGAAACATCAAGCTTTCAATCAACTAGTATATTTCTTTACTTGCCTGGAGTCCTCACAATGTAAAACACTATTATTCCATTTTTAAGCATTAGAGAGAGAAGATATAGGATAAGATAGGGCTTTTAGAAAGTCTTCCACACCTACTGTTCTTTACTATAATTTCTGAACTGGAATTAGTATTCAGTATTCACTGTCCTAAAACAAACTTTCTTTGTGAAAGATAACTTTAAAGGTTAAAAAAAAGTTCCATATCAAACTATGAGCAAAGAGTTGACAAAATTTCACTTAAAATTTAGTTGAGTTGCTTGTGGGGCAAGGCCATAGGCTGTGAATATTGTCTAAGTAAGCCATACCTGCTTAGACAATACAAATTGCATATATGAGACAATTAAGGAGTCATCCATCACCATTATAGACATTTGTTTATTATAGTTCATGGCTTCACAATTTCAACAATGTCCAGACAGAACAAAATTTCTTAAACTGACAAGTTTCAAAGCTTACCCACCTACACGCTTACCCACGCAGCACCCATTTTCTCCCCTCGTTACCAGTAAGTTTCTCTCAACAAAGTGACACAGCTGGAAAGTTAGGTCATCACATATCTCTGGCCTCTTAGCATCTTTCTTCAGAGACGTGTCCTTTTGCTTCCTGGCTACTGACCCAAATGTGCTTCTCATTTATTTGCTTCAGGGTTGACAGCTCTCTCCAGACCTTTGGTGAACTTTGAGGCTGGGCCTGGGAACGGCTCCTTCAACAGCAGCGATTATGATGACATGTGGCCTTAAGAGGCCAGCTTGCAGCAGGGATGCTGTGCCATCTGTGCCATCTAGCTATGCCCTCCTTCAGAAACAGCCAAAGATGGTCAAGATGGTGTGGACGGCCGGGCCCTTATAGCCACACTACCTCAGCCATGAGGATCCAGCATTTTGAAAGAAGGCTAGGAAATTCCAGAATCAAACCCTACCCTCAAGGATCATCTAGAAATATAATGTACTCACATAGAGACACAACTTCCCAATTCTTGCTGCTTATAGAGAAGAGAACACTGTATTCTAATCTGAGATTGCCCTTACCTGTTTTTGTTTTGCCAGAGGGTATATATATCATCTTGAAATAGCCAAGATATGTCTTCTTAAGACCCCAGAACTTGAGTTCAAGCTTCAGAATATAGACAGCTGATGCAAAATCTTCCTGAAATATATACAAACCAGTCTCCACCAACTATGCTACATCACCAGCAACTTCCACAATGTAATTTGTGCGATGCAAGAGAGGCAGAATCTAACCTGGTTCTTATTCTAAGATCCCCACTGGCAAAATTCATAAAGACAACTTCTTCATTGGGAAGAGCTCTTATTTATTGCCAATGAGTGCTTGAATTTCCTGGGAGGATTTGAAGTTTCTGACCAGGATTAGATGTCAGTACTCTTGTTGAAATTAGATGTTATTGTTGCTTCAGTTGAAGAAAACTGAAATAGCATTTTAGAGGATTAGCCTTCGCTTACACAGGGAATTATATATCACACGTGTTTGTATTTTGATACCACAGTTCTGTTGACCACATTGCCTTTAATGCACATGGCTGTAAATGAATTGCCAGTCAGATGCAAACATTAAAGCACAGGCTTGATACTGAAGAAGAGTAAGTCTGGACGAGGCATTTATCTTGCAATTGCTCTGATTCATTTATGAAATTTTACAGGGAGGCCAGGCTAAAACACTTTCCATTTTAGCCCGCCTATGTTTTCTCTTGCTGTTGTCTCTTATGTTCCTTTCTTAATTCGAGTTTCTTCCTAATATGGGGGAATGGGGTGCCCCTGAGGAGCACTGATTATTCTGCTCATTATGAAATTAGTTGTTCTTCTCTAGGAAGCAAGAGCCTGTAAATATCTCAAGTGGCAGGTGAGCCATATACTACACAACACAGGGTGCTTCCAGACTAAAGTAACCTGCTTTGGTGCGGGTTCTAGTCCCCACCCCAAACCCAAGCTTTGCTGGTTGCAGAGGTGGCTACATGCCATCTCGAGTCAAATTGGGATGGAATGAAGCCACCTCAAAGCCCCTCATATTGGTCTCCAAACTTAACGGATAGGTCTGCCAGCAACACAAGCCTCTCCCTACAGTCCTCCTGGCATGAGAAACCAATGTGTCAGGAAGAGGGTGACTAAGATAGTATATAATAAAAGTGAAAATATGTTTGTTTGTTTGTATGTATGTATGCATTTTCCAAAAAGTCTCCCACATCTAGAGAATGCAATGACTCCTACCAAAAATGCTTCGGGACCAAACTTGGCACACATACCCAACATGGGCAATTTTAAGTACTGGCAGGGTTTCAGGCAAATTGACCCACGATGTTGGGAGTTGTGGTTCACCCATAATCAAAGAGCACCGTGAACCCAACAATGGATCTAGACCAGACCTGGCACACAGATCCAATATGATTAACTTTGATTACTGGTGTGCTTTGAGGAGAATTCACACATGATATTGGGAGTTGGAGTTTGCCCACATCCTTACAAATTTTCTAACATTTCACAGATGAAAATTGGTACACATATGATCAAGCAGCATCAGACTGTGGTCAAGACAGCAAAAATTATTGATGAAGTACATGCAATGTAGGAGAAGCAGCAGCAGTTTGCTTTTGCCTGAGCATACTGAGAGAGGGAAGATTCTGCTCTCTCCTGACCTCTCCATCCTGTTATGTTCATTATGTGCAAACTACTTTTGCACTTTAATTCAATTTTTTAGCAGTGGGTCTAAGCCGATTTATTTATTTTGTGTCAAAAGCATTGCATAAATAAATAAGTTTAAAACTGATAAAATGAAGAGATCACAAACATCAAAATAGTTTTAGACCAAAAACGGGCAACAGCGACCGCATTGTCTTTAGCTTTAAACAGCTCTTCCTCTGTGCATGAGGCAGGGCATTGTGGGCAAACATACAGATGCTGAATTGTTTGTTCTGCCTCATAGTCACACAAGGTAGAGGATTCTTCTAGGTAATGCCATGTTGTCAGGTTGTCTTTTGATCTGCCCACTCCACTTCGGAGTCTGTTCAGGGACTTCAAGATTGCCCAGTCTTTGTTTGCCCCTGGAGGAAGACCCTCGTGGGGAGTTATCCAGTTGGAATTACCTGGTTTTGCTGCCCACAGGTCTAAGCTGATGACAAAGGAGGAAAATGGGAGAGAGAGAGAAACAGGGAAATTTAAAAAGCAACTGAAAAAGAAATGACAAGGAATTAATTGGGGCCGTCCCTGCCAAATCAAGATAGTTGGAGGACTTGGAATAGTTCAGGTATGGGCAAACGCAGCCCCAAGGGCTGGATGTGGCCCCTTGGGCTCTTCTTTCAGGCCCTCCTTTCGTTCATCATCCTATCCTATCCTTTCTTTCTTCCTTCTTTCTTCCAATTCTCCTTCCTTGCCTCCCTCCCTTCTTTCTTTCCTTCTACACTTTCAATCTTCCTTCATTCCCTCTTTCCTCCCTCTCTTTCTCCCTTCCTTCCCTCCCTTTTGTCTTTTCTCCCTCTCTCCCTTCCCTCCATTCCCTTCCACGATTCCTTCCTTCCATCCGTCTCTCCCTCCTTTCTCTTTTTCCTTCCTCTTTTCCTCCTGGGGTATGTTTAGCTGAGAGAAGAAAAGATAGAGAGTGAACATAAGAATAATGTTTCAAGATTTAAAAGGGTGTCCCATTGAGGGGGGGGGGGACTGACTTTCTGCTGCTCCAGGTCACAAGGGAGAAATGGGTTCAAATGGCAGAAAAGAGATTTCACTGAAAAGGTTAGGAAGAACTTCCTAAGAGTAAGGGCTGTTGGAGAGTGGCATAGGCTGCCTCAGAGTGTGGTGAAGTCTCCTTCTCTGAAGTCTTTTCCACATAAGTGCTTTGGTTGTGCCTTCCTGCATGGCAGAGGGTTGGACTGGATGGCTTTTGGGGATCTCTTCCAACTCTACGATTCTAGGATTCTATATCAGGAGTAGGTTTACAGGGTCTAATGGATGCACATTTTCTCTCCCGTCCATCTCATTCTGACCAAGGCTAAGCCTTTTGGGATCCAAACATTTCGCATCTTTCCTTCACTTTCTGCCTCCAAAAGAGAAGAGGAAGGGGAGGAAAGCACCGGGAGGGGGCTCTCTCCTGGCCCGCCCACCTCACTCTGGCCTGCCATGCAGCCCCCAAGTTATAAAGTTTGCCCATGCCTGTATTAGTTGGTAACTTTTGGTATTTTTGTGGTCTTTTCTAGCTTAAAACAGGTCCCAAAGACCAAAATGTTATATAAAATTGATAAATGATACACATACAGCCTATTTGTTTTCCTTTTATATTGGAGGCATACAGGTAGCCCTCCCAAAGTCCTCAGTAAAGCAAAAATAGCCCCCAAACGCATACATACATTACCACTGCTGGCCTGTGTCAAAAGGAGTTTGCTCTTCATAGAAGTCAGTCTTAGCTTCTATACCATCTTCAGGGAACTAGGATTAGTACTTTACACAATGTCTGCAAGCACATGTTAAACGTGCTGGATCTTTGTGAGAAATGGAAGAACATAAAAGACGAACAAATGTTATCTTTAAAATGTATTCATCCCCTCCCCTCCTCCATATGTTATTCTCTCTGAAGCAAAGCACTAGGCCAGATATGATGGAGGGGTAGAGACTGCAAAGAGAATTTACTGCAAAGAGAATTATAGTTAAAACAACAAGAATACTCAGTGGTGCATCCTCCATGGACAGAGAGCAGATGTTGAGTCGGTACAAATATATCTCTACCTTTTTTCAACCTGCATTCCAGAAATAAAACCTACACATCATATCCGCCAGCAGAAACTCTGTGGATTCTTGGCGCTGTCTGGAATAATAACAGCCATACCACCTCTCAACTGGAAGTTATTTATGCTGAACATCACCTTCTTCCTCGAGGGAGGGAAGCTCTCCGCTGGTTAAGTCTCTTGAGACAATGCATGCAAAAGATCTCTGCAATCCAAGAGAAACTGCTCTGAGGTATATACAATGGAAGAGAATGAAACAGAAATTATTCAGGGGCATGTTACAATTCCCTCCAGCCTGCAATGTAACAATCCACATGAGGAGAGTGGGAACATGTCAGCAACACAGGATTTTCTATGTAACTTTGACATAATGATTCAGTCGACCTTATCCAATGACCCTTCAAGGAGTAGTTACAATATTTGGGACTATTTTGTTTAGAAAAAGGGGGAGGGAAAGTATGCTAGAGTTATATAAAACTATGAATGGTGAAGAAAATATTAATAGGGAGAATTTTCCCTATCTGTCATAATACTAGATCCTAGAGCCTATTTTTATACTACAGAATTCTGGCTCTATGATTCCACATTAACTGCCATAGTGCTATTGTATAAAATCCTGGGATTTGCAGTTTAGGGAGGGGCCATTAGAATCCTATAGAATCCCATAGAGTTCCTTTGCTGCCTCTGATCCAACAACAAACCCCAGATTTCCATAGGATACAATTGGCAATTAGGGTGAAATAATAGCACTATAATTGTGTGATTTTTTTTATTGTGTCAAGAGCAACTTGAGAAACTGCAAGTTGCTTTTGGTGTGAGAGAATTGGCTGTCTGCAAGGACGTTGTCCAGGGGACACCCAGATGTGTTGATGTTTTACCATCCTTGTGGGAGGCTTCTCTCATGTCTCTAATATTAAAAAGATTTCAAAGCAGCTTTTAAACTGATTCCTAGGGGAAAGTCGACAGGAGCTGGGCAGCTTCCGGTTCGAGATGGTGAAATGCCAAGTATGGAGGACGAAATCCATACACAAATGGCTGAGTCAACAGAAAAGATAGATAGTAGTAGTCGAGAGGTAGGACATGGTAGGCCTTCTACAAATTCTCACAAACAGCCAAAGTTGAAAGTGCACCAGAGAAATAAATATAAATGTCTGTACGCAAACGCTAGAAGCCTTCGAACAAAAATAGGGGAGTTGGAATATTTGGCAAAAGAAAAAAATATTGATATTATTGGCATAACAGAAACCTGGTGGACGGAGGAAAACAAATGGGACACACAGATTCCAGGTTATAAACTGTACAGGAAAGACAGGAGAGGGAAAAATGGTGGCGGTGTGGCCCTGTACATAAATGAAGAGCTAGAATCTCATGAATTAGAACTTCAAGAAATTTCAAACTCACCTACAGAAACATTGTGGGTAAAAGTCCCAGGACAAAAAAACTAATCTAGCATTAGGGATCTGCTATCGCCCTCCCAACCAAACTCCAGAGGCAGACTGCTATCTGGAAAATGAAGTTAAACAGGCCTCAAAAAGAAATACATTAGTCATAATGGGGGACTTCAACTATCCCCAAATAGATTGGCCAAATTCTTGTTCTACGCATGAAAGAGAGACAAGGTTCCTCGACATGCTAGCTGATTATTCCCTTGAGCAGATGGTCATGGAACCAACCAGGGGAAAGGGGATCCTGGACTTGGTGCTAACTAATGAACAAGATCTCGTTCAAGATGTCCTTGTAGCCGAGCCCATAGGTACCAGTGACCATAACACAACAACCTTCAACGTAAGTTTGGATAGCAAACTGTCAGTGAAAACTAACACAGAGACATTAAACTTTCACAAAGGGAATTTCACCAAAATGAGAAAAATTGTAAAGAACAAACTAAAAGGAGCAGTAAAAAAAAATCAAATCCCTCCAAAATGCTTGGAAACTGTTTAAAAATACCTTAAAACAGGCCGAACTAAAATGCATTCCAATAAAAAGAAAGAGGCATGGAAAGTCCAAAAGGACACCAGTATGGCTTACAAATGAAGTAAAAGATGTGATTGGAAAGAAGAAAAACTCATTTAAGAAATGGAAGGCTCTTCCTACCGAGGAGAACAGAAAGGAACACAAGCTCTGGCAAATTAAATGCAAAGCAACAGTCAGGAAAGCCAAGAGAGATTTTGAGGCACATATAGCAAAGAATATTTTTTTAAAAACAACAAAAAAACTTCTTTAAGTACATCAGAAGCAGGAACCCAACTAGAAAAGCAGTTGGGCCACTCGACGACAATGGTCAGAAAGGGAAAATCAGTGAAGACAAGGAGATTGCTGAGCGGCTAAATGACTTCTTTGCCTCCGTTTTCACACAGGAGGACAGACAACATATGCCTGCAGCTGAGTCAGTTTTTTCAGGGAGGGAATTAAATGAATTAAACCAGATAGAGATAAACAAGGAAGATGTTCTCACATGCCTTACTAAACTAAATGTCAACAAATCACCAGGGCCAGATGGCATCCACCCCAGAGTTCTTAAGGAACTCAAGTGTGAAATTGCTGAAATTCTAGCCAAAATATATAACCTTTCTCTAAGATCAGGCACTGTACCCGAGGACTGGAGGGAGGCAAATGTAACTCCGATCTTCAAGAAAGGATCCAGGGGTGATCCAGGAAATTATAGGCCAGTTAGTCTAACCTCAGTTCCAGGCAAAGTGATGGAAACCATTATTAAAGAAAAAAATACTAAGCACATAGAAGAACAGGCATTGCTGAAGGAAAATCAACATGGTTTCTGCAAAGGCAAATCATGTCTTACTAACTTGTTAGAATTCTTTGAGGGTGTAAATAAACACATAGATAAAGGGGACCCAATTGATATTGTTTACCTTGACTTTCAAAAGGCTTTTGACAAAGTCCCTCACCAAAGGCTCCTAAATAAGCTCTTCAGCCATGGAATCAGGGGACAGGTCTTGTCCTGGATTGGAACCTGGCTAAACTGTAGGAAACAAAGGGTGGTAATAAACGGACATTTCTCTGGGTGGAAAGAGGTGAGAAGTGGCGTACCCCAAGGTTCAGTTTTGGGTCCGTTACTTTTAATTTATTCATTAATGATCTGGATGTAGGAGTGAATTCTGAGGTAGCAAAGTTTGCAGACGACACTAAATTGTTCAGGGTAGTTAAAAATGAAACTGATTGTAAAGAGCTCCAGAAAGATCTCTCGAAATTGAGTGAATGGGCAACAAAGTGGCAAATGCATTTTAACCTAAACAAGTGTAAAGTCATGCACATCGGGGCAAAGAACCCCAACTACACCTACCAATTGATGGGGTCAAAGCTTTCCGAGACAAACCAGGAAAGGGATCTTGGGGTCTTGGTGGACAGCTCAATGAAGATGTCAACCCAGTGCGCAGCAGCAGTGAAAAAGCAAATTCTATGCTAGGCATGATCAGAAAGGGAATCGAAAATAGGTCAGCAAATGTTGTATTACCTCTCTACAAATCGATGGTAAGGCCACATTTGGAGTACTGTGTACAATTCTGGTCTCCGCACCTTAAGAAGGATATAACGGAACTGGAAAAGGTACAGAAAAGGGCAACAAGAATGATCCAAGGGATGGAGCGGCTCCCTTATGAAACCAGGTTGCAACGCCTTGGTCTTTTCAGCCTTGAAAGATGGCGTTTAAGAGGTGACTTGATCGAAGTGTATAAAATCATGCATGGGATAGAAAAGGTAAATAAAGAAAAACTGTTTTCTTTGTCACAAAACACTAGGACTAGAGGGCACTCCCTGAAGCTCCAAGGTAGAAAAGTTAGGACTAATAAAGGGAAATATTTCTTCACCCAGAGGGTCATTGGGTTATGGAACTCACTTCCAGAAGAGGTTGTGACAGCTGTCAGCCTGGACAACTTCAAGGCAGGATTAGACAGATTCATGGATACCAAGTGTATCGGTAGTTACTGAAAAGGACATTCAAGTGCCACCTCGGAGTTGGTTGAGGTAGGCAGGATTTCCCTGGGTACTGGTTGTGGGGGGTCGGGAGCAGGTCAGGGTTTTGCCCTCCCTTCTGCTCGAGATCCCCGTGTACAACTGGTGGGCCACTGTGTGATACAGAATGCTGGACTAGATGGGCTGAGGTCCGATTCAGCATGGCTCTTCTTATGTTCTTATGTTCTTCTTATGTCTCTGCATGGGGAGCTGGAGCTGATAGAGGGAGCTCATCTGTGCTCTCCCCGGATTCGAACGTTCAGTCCTGTGTCACCGGGGACAGTGAATGTGAATGGGTTCTTGGGATCCTTCTCTGAAGCTCAGTGATAATAATAATAATAATAATAATCTTTATTTATACCACACCATCATCTCCCCAAAGGGGACTCAGGGTGACTTACATGGGGCCGAGCCCAAAAATAAATTACAGCGCAATAAAATAAAAAATAGAACCAGAACAACAGAAATAACATCACAGTAAAATAAATCAAACGTAAAAACACAATAAAACAATACAAAATAATGCAATAAAAAGCAATCACAGTGAACGGGCCATATGTATAACATAACATGATAAAACTCTGGATGAGATAAAATACAAAGGAAATATTTGTGAGGGAGAAGCTCGAGACTGAGAAGAGAAAAAAGGCTATACCTCTTCATACAATACAAAACTATCACTGTCACATGAGGTGGTGATAGACATCAGCTTGGACAGTTTTTAAAAGCGATTAGGAAAACTGTAGAAGGTTGTCAATTGCTACTAGGCATAATGGCTGTATATTACCGCCAATGTAGGAGGCAGTAGGCATCTGAACAATGACAGTTGCCAGGGAAACACAACTAGGAAGATGTAATTTTACTCATGTTCTTCTTGTGTGCTTTTTTGTTGACCATCGTGGCAACAGAATTAGGCTAGATATGGTGATAATACAGTGGCACATAATGGTAGCCCTCCGCAGATTGCATCAATGCAATAATATCTTTGAAAACAATTACTGGGCTACACAAATAGAAGGCTGCTATTCCGTTTGGGTCCTCCTCATGGGCTTCCCACAGGCATCTGGATGGCTACTGTGAAACGTGAGGCATTGGGCACATAGAGAGGCTTTTATTCTTCTGATCTACGTCCTGCTTGCTCCGATCACCTCTTCATTTCTGAGAGAGCCTTGTAAGATCAAATGTCTGACAAGAGCCAGCGCACTCTGTCTGCAACAATGCCAACCAAACAGACATAGACGTGATGAAGATTTCTTCTGCCTTTTATATATTCTTGAGTATCAGGTAGCCAGGAGCATTTTGCCTCTTTTTCTCTAACCAAAAAGACACAGAAATAAGCCAATTAAGAACAGAACTAGGTAAAATTGTTCTCTCATTTTTGGACTGCAACTCCCAAAATCACCCAGTATGAATGCTGGATCCAAAAATATATCTTTTCCTAGCTCTGATTTAGACTCACATCTAGAACATGGCCATATAGCCCAAAAAACCTATAACCTTAGACCCACATCATCGCTTACTGTAAACAGTTTAGGTTGATGATTGTTTAATTTAGCATGTTGTTGAAATATACTTTTAAAAATACTTTAGTTCTTATTATGTGCTGTGAAGTCAGCTTCTTTTCTAAAAAAACCAAAAAAAATTAAAGAAAAGAAAAGGTGATATAACATCCAAATCAATGTCAAGTGTGTTACATTTTATTACTATGTAAAAAGAGACATATTCTTGGCATAAAGAGTGGAAAAAGGAAAAATAAAAAAGAAGAAAGAAAAAGAAAGTATGTGCATAGAATAATTATGTTGACTTCCTATCTCCTCCCTCGTAACATATTTGTATTTGTTTCGATCTTATCTTCATTCTTCAGGCTTTTATCCCTCTCACTCCTCTCTCTACATTTTCTTTACCTCCGTTTCTTCTTTAAGGAAGTTTCTAACTACAGTCCAATCAATTTTCTCTTGTCCTTTCCACTGGTAGTTTCTGAGCTTCTGAGAAAGGCTGTCCATGTTCATGATACCCAGCACTTTAAGTGACCAGTCCTCTAATGTTGGTGTTTCCTCCTCCTTCCAGTTCTTAGCAAATGCTATTCTCACAGCAGTCAGTTTCAATGTACGACTGCCCTGTAAATGAGAGCCTTACATGAGCTCCGGTTATTTATTGATTTATTTACTATGCTTCTATACCGCCCCTCTCAGCCCAAAGGCGACTCGAGGCAGTGAACAAATGGCAGCAAGTGCCCACAGACAAAATACATCATAAATATGCTAAAAACAGCCATATAAAAACTATGCAAATTAACAGTTAAAACTATAAAATACAAATCTCAGCATCTCATTCTTAAAATCGGTTTCCGTTGCATCATCATAACATTCAGTTGGTCTCGATTAATTAAAGTTCATCTGCAAATGCCTGCTCAAACAGCCAAGTCTTGACTTCCTTACAAAATGTCAGGAGGGAGGGGACTGATCTGATGTCACTAGGAAGGGTGTTCCAAAACCAAGGAACACCACTGAGAAGGCCCTGTCTCTCGTCCCCGCCAGTTGCACCTGAAAAAAGCAGGCGGAACCGAAAGCAGGGCCTCTCCGGATGATCTTAAACATCTCGATGGTTCATCAGCAGCTATGGTCTTACAAATTCAGGTCCATGACTTCCTTGATCCAGTCACACTACCTGTAATACTAAATTCCTCTTTTGTTACTGCCTTCAACTTTATTGAGCATTATTATTATTTTTTGAATGAGGGATGCCATCTCACAATACATCCAAAGTATGATAGCCTAATTTAGCCATTTTGACATCCAGTCAAAGTTTGGTCTTGATTTGCTTTCGATCATGATTTGCATTTGTTTGGGGGTTTTGGAGGGTGGGGGTGGTTGGCAGTCTGTAAGTAAGTAAACTTTATTACGGTCGATGACCAGATAACAACAGGGGGACCCAGTCTGGTACCTGTAAGATTCTTCTCCAGCACCACACTTCAAAAGAACTGATTTCTTGTTAGCTTTCTTGCTGTCTAGCTTTCATATATTTACAAAGAAACTGGAAATACTATGGCATGGATGTACCTGACTTTTCAAAATAAGGAAGATACACCCAGATCTGCATTCTGAGATTTTGATCTGTTTGGTGCTTGTGATATATGCTGCTATACTTTCTTTCGCCCATGATGGTAGAGATAGCCCAGCTATCATAGCCGACAGATGTCCTCCTATAGCCCTTATTGCCATCTAGTGGGCAATGTTAAACCTGATGCTGATTTCATTGTAACACAACAATAATGTCCTTTCTCCAGGATTGTTAGTAAGGCATATAAGGGCCCCCAGTGGTGCAGTGGGTTAAACCGTTTTGCCAGTAAGACTGTGGACTGAAAGGTTGGTGGCTCGAATCTGGGGAGCAGGGTGAGCTTCCATCTGTCAGTTCCAGCTTCTCATGCAGGGAGATGACAGAAGCTTCCCACGGGATGGTAAAATATTCAGGCGTCCCCTGGGCAACATCCTTGCAGACACCAATTCTCTCACACCAGAAGCAACTTGCAATTCCTCAAGTCGCTCCTGACATACAAAAAAAAGTAATGAATATGTAACTGAAGCCATTGTCATTGTCATGATCCTCCTTTCTTGACTTCAAAAAGTAACATTTCCAAACAGTGGTTATTCCATGCTTTTGGGTTTATATCCTGTAAATTCACCAGGTCGGAGAGGTCAAAATATTCTGTTATGAAGCTGTGGACAGTAGCACTTTAGAAAATTAATACTCAAACAAAACACAGGAATTGGTGCAGAGGCTACGAAGAGCAAGCAAGAAGCTCCTCTTATTCAGTTCAGGTCAATAGAGGTAATTCTCACCCCACACATCTAAAATTACCTATCGTCTAGTATAGTGATTGTATTTTTAGAATCGTGTCAGCTTGGTTAAAAAGTGAGCTGAACACAAACTCACATGTGTTTGCATGACCAGGAGTTAAGAAGATGAAACTATGCCTCAGTGTGTAAACAGGAAAGATTCCACATAGCTGTATAAAATCCACATTGAACTGGATTATATGGCAGTGTGGACCCAGATAACCCAGTTCAAAGCAGATACTGTGGATTATCTGCCTTGATATTCTGGGTTATGTGGCTGTGTGGAAGGGCCCATCCAGTGCTCTCACTGCTTTGCACAACAGCTAGCTAATTCACATAACGTGTCAAAGAGATAAGAGTAAAAATTGAATCGAAGAGCAATGTACCAACTCTTTATACAATAGTACATTAGATTAGGTCTTTGTTTGAGCTTCTTCATTAGGTGTGACAGTATGTGCAAACCAACAGTACCAAGGCTGCAGAATTTGCAGGAGGAAGAAGAGAAGCAAAAAGAGAAAAGAAAAGAAAAGAAACAACAACAACTCACAGTGTGTGGATTAGGCAAAAAGGGGACAATAAGCCCAATAATGGCACTATAGAAACCTATACTCAAAAAGTACATAGTTTTTATTAAGATGAGGATTTTTTTTAATAAGACAAAGAGTATCACATAAACACTATGGATACAACGGAGATTTCCAGAAACCTAGTACACTCTTCTTCCTTCTCCTATTTATGGTAGATCAATAAATATGAATGAAGCACAGATCAATAAATAAAGTAGGCTCCCTGTTTCCACTTGCAATTCAGCCCAATGAGATCTGTATCACCTTCCTCGAGTTATCTGCTCTATCTGTGGGTCACGGTTTCCTCCCTTTGGTGGCTTCCTCTCATATTCTCTATGTTGGAAAGGATGGGATGGGAGGAAATAAAACAACTTCTTTGTTGTTGGAATTGCTGGCATCTATGGGATTACATTCAGGCCTAAAGATCTGTGTGTTTATGCAAAAGAGTGAAAGCATGGGAGGTGCTGTACAAGCAGCATCAGTGCAAGCCAGACTCAGTGGAAAAATCACCTTCTGCCACATCCGTCAGCTTTTTATCACTTCAGATGGGTTCTCATAGATGGAGAGCAAAAGAAACTTTGCCCCAGACCACAAACCTAAAAAAGCTGTGTCTTCAGGAAGAATTGAAATAGAACACCTGTGGCCCAGAAAGGCAAAGAATAGAAAAGGAAGGAAGCACTTATATAAAAGTGCAACATCACCTACAGTTGCCAGAAATAGAGCAACTGCTGCATTTTGGTACTTTTTCTCTCTCTTAGGCACACATACAAACACACACTGCAAAGGAACAAGTGTACAAAAATAAAACATATGTCCGTGCAAGCATGTAACAGTGCTCTACATCCCTACATTTATCTGCCTCATTGTTTCTCCTTGGTGTGCCTGCATGGGGAATAAGCTGACATATGGATTTCATCCTACAGAGAGTCAGAGTGATATTGTGGTTTGAGCATTTGACTATGACTGCAGCCCAGGGTTCAGTCCTTTGCTCAGCCATGAAAATCCACCGGTGACCTTGGACAAGACATAACACTCTCAACTTCACAAATCCTATGATAGATATGCTTAAAGTTGGCATATGTCAAGCAATGATCTGAAGTATTGTCGAAGGCTTTCATGGCTGGAATCAATGCGTTGTTGTGGGGTTTTTTTGGGCTATATGGCCATGTTCTAGACTAGAGGCATTCTCTCCTGATGTTTTGCCTGC
This sequence comes from Anolis apletophallus, assembly GCA_030556195.1. NCBI lineage: Eukaryota > Metazoa > Chordata > Lepidosauria > Squamata > Anolidae > Anolis > Anolis apletophallus. The sequence continues at coordinate 104,420,016 of JARBWK010000002.1, read as the reverse complement.
ATCTATGGCCTCACAACCTCTGAGGATGCTTGCCATAGATGCACTGACTGACTGACTGACTGACTTTATTATTTCTGAGTCGCCCTCCACGTTAGTGCTCCAGGCGACTTACACACAACAAATTCCACACTTAAAATAGAGTATTTAAAACTAGATTAAAATATTCAGTGGTTAAATGCAGGTTAGATGCAGGCGAAACGTCAGGAGAGAATGCATCTAGAACATGGCCATATAGCCCGGAAAAAAACTACAACAACGCAATGATCTGAAGGCACACAACAATGTGATGACTACCATTGTAACTGCCTTGGAGCTTTTTGATCTCTTAGCAACTGATGTCTTAGCTGCTGGGAACAGTCTCCAGAATGTGCACAGGAACAAAAGCGCTCATTTTGGTGTTTCCAAAGGTTTGGATGTGGACAATGTGCTATTTGTTCCCTTCACTCTCCTACTTTTGCCCTTCTAATCATAAGGAAGCTCCCCCCCCCCCGTTTCCAATGAGATTTGGCATGTAGCATGAGAGGAAAGCATACACACCTCTCTGTTTGAAGGAATAGTGGTCTTCATTTTAAGTTCCTCTAAAGCTCCTTCATACCTGATACAATCCATTGAAATTATCAGCCAGTCTCTGACTCCAAGCTTTCCATAAAAAGAAGCTATGAAGAAAAGTTATTTGCATTTCCATTCAAGATAATCTTCTGTCTTATGTAACATCTATAAATGACTTGTCTTAAACAGAAAGCATGTGGTTAAAATTTCTTTCCCACCAAATGTTAATTTATAGATTTTGTTTTCAGTTGCATGAACAACAACAGCCCAAGATGCAATCTCAAGTTGCCACAGACCACTGAAAATATGACAGGTAAAACTGCTTCTTTGCAAAGGAATGAAACAGAGATAAAGTATTTTTATACAGTAAGATGCTTACATTTACTGAGAAGTAAGCATCCTTGGGTGGAAAGAGGTGAGAAGTGGCGTACCCCAAGGTTCAGTTTTGGGTCCGTTACTTTTTAATTTATTCATTCATGACCTGAATGTAGGAATGAATTCTGAGGTAGCAAAGTTTGCAGACGACACTAAATTGTTCAGGGTAGTTAAAAATGAAACTGATTGTAAAGAGCTCCAGAAAGATCTCTCGAAATTGAGTGAATGGGCAACAAAGTGGCAAATGCATTTTAACCTTAACAAGTGTAAAGTCATGCACATCGGGGCAAAGAACCCCAACTACACCTACCAATTGATGGGGTCAAAGCTTTCCGAGACAAACCAGGAAAGGGATCTTGGGGTTTTGGTGGACATCTCAATGAAGATGTCAACCCAGTGCGCAGCAGCAGTGAAAAAAGCAAATTCTATGCTAGGCATGATCAGAAAGGGAATCGAAAATAGGTCAGCAAATGTTGTATTACCTCTCTACAAATCTATGGTAAGGCCACATTTGGAGTACTGTGTACAATTCTGGTCTCCGCACCTTAAGAAGGATATAACGGAACTGGAAAAGGTACAGAAAAGGGCAACAAGAATGATCCAAGGGATGGAGCAGCTCCCTTATGAAATCAGGTTGCAATGCCTTGGTCTTTTCAGCCTTGAAAGACGGCGTCTAAGAGGTGACTTGATCGAAGTGTCTAAAATCATGCATGGGATAGACAAAGTGAATAAAGAAAAAATATTTTCTTTGTCACAAAACACTAGGACTAGAGGGCACTCCTGAAGCTCCAAGGTAGAAAAGTTAGGACTAATAAAGGAAATATTTCTTCACCCAGAGGGTCATTGGGTTATGGAACTTTACTTCCAGAAGAGGTTGTGACAGCTGTCAGCCTGAACAACTTCAAGGCAGGATTAGACAGATTCATGGATACCAAGTGTATCGGTAGTTACTGAAAAGGACATTTAAGTGCCACCTCGGAGTTGGTTGAGGTAGGCAGGATTTCCCTGGGTACTGGTTGTGGGGGGTCGGGAGCAGGTCAGGGTTTTGCCCTCCCTTCTGCTCGAGATCCCCGTGTACAACTGGTGGGCCACTGTGTGATACAGAATGCTGGACTAGATGGGCTGAGGTCCGATTCAGCATGACTCTTCTTATGTTCTTATGTTGGGTGCTGATTTTCTTTTCTTTTCTTTTTTGAGTAAATGTGTACAAATTAAGGCCCCTTCCACACAGCTGATAAAATCCCACATTTTCTGCTTTGAACTGGAATATATGGCAGTTTGGACTCAGATATCCCAGTTCAAAGCAGATATTGTGGGATTTTCTGCCTTGATACTCTGGGTTAGATAGCTGTGTGGAAGGGCCCTGAGATTCCAATATGCAAAATTCCAAATACAAAATTCTCCAAAATGGTCCACCTGTGTGGCTGAGATGGTGACACCATTGCGTTTTGATGGTTCATTCTAGATCCAGGGAAGTCATCATTCTAGAAGATCCAGGGAAGTCATGCTACCCCTCTATTCTGCCTTGGAATATTGTGTCCAATTCCGGGCACCACAATTGATGAGAGATATTGACAAGCTGGAATGTGTCCAGAAGAGAGCGACTAAAATGGTCAAGGGTCTGGAGAACAAGCCATATGAGGAGTGAGTTAAAGAGCTGGCCATGTTTAGCCTGAAGAAGAGAAGGCTGAGAGGAGATATGATAGCCATGTATAAATACTTGAGCGGAAGTCATAGGGAGGTGGGAGGGAGCTTGTTTTATGCTGCCCTGGAGGCTAGGACATGGAACAATGGCTTCAAACTACAAGAAAGGCGATTCCATCTGAACATTAGGAAGAACTTCCTAATGGTGAGAGCTGTTCAGCAGAGGAACTCTCTGCCCCGGAGTGTGGTGGAGGCTCCTTCTATGAAGGCTTTTAAACAGGGGCTGGATGGCCATCTGTCAGGGTTGCTTTGAATGCAATTTTCCTGCTTTTTGGCAGGGGGTTGGACTGAATGGCCCATGAGGTTTCTTCCAACTCTATGATTCTATTATTCATTGTATACAAACTTTGATTAATGCATAAAATGATTTAGAACATGGTAAAAAAATACCTTCAGGCTGTGAGTATAAAGTGTGCATGAAACATAAATGAATGTCGTGTTTACTCTTGAGTCCATCTCCAAAATATGCAATTTTTACATATAGGTGAATGCAAGTATTCAAAAATCCAAAAAATATATATTCTAATTTCAAAACACTTCTGGTTCCAAGCATTTTGAGTATGGAATGTTCAACCTATACAGGATTTTATTCCAAAAGGTCTTATGCTACTCATGAAGATTGGAACTGCAATCCTGTGCATGCAAACTTGGGAACAAGCTTCACAAACCACAGCAAGGTCTTTTCAAATGCAATGCAACCCACATCAAGCCACACAGATATAGGAACCTCCTTTTTCTCTTCCTCGGGCTACTATAGTTGCTAGGAAACAGACATCTCTTTACGCAAGAATCATAGATGTTTTTCAGTAAACAATGGGATGTGTGATCAAGACAATATTGAACACACCAGAATGTGCCAACGACACACCAGGAATATCTGATAGGACCCCAGTCTCTCCTTGGAGTGGCGGTGCTATTTTCAGTGATCTGGCATTTTGTATTTTGATCCCACTTTTTCCTCTGAACATTTTCTATGGAAGTTTTGCACTCATTTCTCAGTAGCCCAAGCCCATACTCCTGGCAGCAATATCAACAATGAAATGAAACTCACATGGACTACTAGAAAGGGCTGCTCAGTGTTTCTAACCCTTCTTCTGACTGTGACCCTCTTCTGACTTTGTTTCCTTCCTGTAGGCCCCAGGAGACCCCAGGGTATTCCAAGGGGGCCATGGGTGAAAATCACATATTTACAAACAAAACATTTTAAATAGCGAACTTCCTTTTCATAGGAGGGGGAAGCCTACATGGGTAGGTTGAGCTCTAGATAATGAGGAAAGGCCAATGGAAACAAACCATCCTCCTTTCCCATTGACAGAGACAGTTGCTCTTGAGCCACAAACTATTCTTGAAGGGGGAACATATTATGGCATGGGCCCAGGAGAGAGGGAACGTGGAGAGGTCAGATACTAATAGGTTTATGGGGAAGGGATAGTCTTGCAAGTGGTAGACACGTTTCTGAAAGGAGGAAGCCTGTAGGTCATGTTTCTAAATAAGCAATGGAAAGGTGCCTACAAAGTGGTCAGGTTCAACCCTGGTGTTTCCACTATAGATGTAAAGAAAATGGATTCCCTTGAATCATTTAATATTTTGAAAATAATATTAAATTAAAATTGTAATGAGCACCTGGTGGTGCAATGGATTAAACCACTGAGCTGCTGAACTTGCTGACCGAAACATCAGCAGTTCAAATCCATGGGTGGGATGAGCTCCCGTCATTAGCCCCAGCATCTGCCAACCTAGCAGTTTGAAAACATGCAAATGTGAGTAGATCGATAGGTACCGCTCCAGCGGGAAGGTAACAGCACTCCATGCAGTCATGTTGGCCACATGACCTTGGAGGTGTCTATGGATAACGCCGACTCTTCGGCTTAGAAATTGAGATGAGCACCACCACTATCCCTAGGACAGAGAATTGTGTGGCTTATAAGCAGGCATGTAGCTGGGGAGGAGGGGCTTGAGGGGTTTCAGCCCCCGCCCCCACCCCAAATTCTCAGGGTGGTCCGCGAGAAGGCCTTACTGGTAAATTATTTAAACTGTTATGTTTATTCCTATCATGATCTGATTACCATGCTCAATATATCCCATATGCATGGGGGTATTGGGATAACAATACAAAAGGTTTGCTAGGATAGACCCTCTCTCACTCAGACTCAGCCCCCCCCCCCCAATCAAACTCAAACCCCCCTCAAATCAAAATCCTGGCTATGGCCCTGCTTTTAAGTAATGTCACAGGTACTACGCATTTGAGCAGCATTAGGATCCTAGGGTTCAGGATCTCTAGACCTAAGGGCAAAGTGCATTTGTAGGGGATGTAGAGGGCATTTTCACTACATTTGGAAGCCCCCCAGGGGTAAAAAAGCCACATTTTCCCCCCAAAATGCTTTATCGCAAATGTTTTAAGGGGTGCAGGAGCATTTACATCACATTTTGGGACCTTAGTGAGCAAATGTGAGGCAGGAGAATTTTCTTTTTAAAAAAAGAACTATTTTATTTAGAAAGTTTTAATTCGGTATGATATTATCGTGTGGTCTTCAAAAACGGTATTTGTGATTGCCAATCCATAGGTTTGACATGTGTTTATCATAGCATACATGAATGCATTTTTAAAAATGTTTTCTAAAAATTTTTTTCATCCCCCCCACCACCACCAACCAGCTTTTTCTTTAGCCAGCAGGAGTTTCCAGAAAAATCAATGAGGAGCCTGTGCCTTAGCTGTGGGTTGGGAATGCTTGCGCTGCGTATAATTTCAGAATGTAATTTAGGGCAAACCAATACTTTCGGTGGATATTGGTAGAGTTGAGAAAATAAGCCAAGAGCAAGATTCTGATGATCCGGTGAAGATCCATGTGAACGAAGCTGAAAATTGAACATGAATATTTATGTGAATTTTTCAAAGCAGCTTTACCATGCAAATATTTGATCAAATGAGACAATCATTGGCTCAGAACTTTAATAGAAAAAGGTATCTCATATGAACCATTTTAACTCATTCCTATGTGAAATATTTATGTAAAAGGTGGAATATATTAACCCTTTTCATACTGTAGCAAAATAAAGTGCTGCTGAAATGCATGGTGTTAAGTTGTGCCTTTCAACTCACATTGCTGCTGTTGTGTGCCCTCAAGTAATTTCTGACTATTGGGATACCTAAGGTGAATCTATTATAGGAGTTTTCTTGGCAGGATTTGTTTACAGGTGTTTTTGCCTTTAGCTTCTTCTTAGGACCCTTCCACAGCCATATAACCCAGAATATCAACTCAGATAATCCACAATATCTGCTGTGAACTGGGTTATCTGAGGGTGCATCCAGACAGCCCCCTACTGTGGGAGTTACTGTAATAAAAAGGGAACTGTCCAGATGACGTCCTGGAGAAACCCAATTTAATTTGCCACAAACCAGGAAAACCCTAGTTTGTGGTGAAGTAATTTGTTAGTGGATTTAATCCACACTAAGACTATTTCTGGTGTCTGGACTGTAGTCCAGACAGTATTCCCATGGTTTTCTGGACTATATTAGCCCAGAAAACTGTGAGAATACCAACCTCCTGCCCAAAAGATCCCAAAATCACTGTAAAAAAACACAAATAAACAAAAGAATTTACCCAGACTCCATTAGAGGGCTACCAGAGCTTTCCTGGTGCATACAAATGACACCGGGGGAATGGCTCCTCACACACACACACACACACACCTTTCTCCTGGCACATCATTTGTATGCACCAGGAGACCTCCAGCAGCCCTCTAATGGAGACCAGGTAAGTTCTTTTATTTTGGGGTCTTTTGGGCAGGGGGTTAGAGTGTCTCGGTGATCTTCTGGAAAGTTTCAGGAGAACATCTGGACACCCACCCCAAAAACCACTGGCTTATTGTGGTATGTGTACATAGGAGCCCAGGAACATTCATGTCTTTTAAACATGGATGCTCCTGGGATAAAGCGATGTGTGGAAGTGCCCAGAGTTCACACTGCCATATAATCCAGTTCAATGTGGATTTTATACAGCTGAGTGGAAGGGGCCTTAGACTGAGAGAGTTAGCCTTGACCCTGTCCACCTGGTGAGTTTCCATGGCTCGTTTGGGGATTTAAGCCTTAGAACATTATCCCACTCGATTTCCCCCGTTTACTTACCGTCTTTGTATGCTGGCTAAACAGAGGCCATCCCATGACGTACAGCCACTTATAGTGGTTGGACGTGGAAATCTGTCTCGCCAGCATGAGAAGATGGAGAGAGAAGTTCATTTTCAGGAATCGGGTGTTCCCTAATGATTGAAAAAAGCAACAGGAAGCAGAGGACACCCCCCCCCCCTCCCGACACGTCATTGGTATGCTCCAGGAGGTTTCCAGAGAGGCAGTTTTTCTTTTCTTTTAAGACTTTGGCGGGGAACACTGGAACTGGGACAGCCCCCCCCGGAAAGCACACACAGTTTGAATAACATAGCCTATGGTTGGCTTTTTTCTGTCTATGCCCCTGTTCAGAAGTTTTCACCTCGCTTTCTGTCCCTGTGATAATTGGATTTTGAAAATGTTGGCTTGTTGTGGAAACAAGGATTGATGAGAAAGCTTCAGTTGAGAGCCACTTCCCCCATGATAACTCTCTCTGGAGTGAATTTCCCTTCTGAAATGTAGATTTCTCTTACTTTCTCCCCTCCATTCTTATGTATGAGTCAGTTGTAAGTCGGATGTTTGTAACTCAGGGACTGCCTGTACATGCTATTAAAACCCTGGAGGGGCAAAAAGTAATCCCCTTCACAGTAGCAAACTAGGCACACAGACTTTCTGCCACAAGGAAGCAGGTGCTGCACAGATCAGCTTAAGAGCAGCCGTCTGGTGACAGATGTTTGTTTTGTATGCAGCCACCCTAAATGAGCAATTCACTGATGAGATTAACAAGCAAGTCCATGTAGCAGGCCAGATTTTCCATTTAGTATAAATCACTGGAATCAATCAGCAGTAGTAGTTGTGGAAAATGCATTGCCTGGCCTCAGCTAGTGCATGTTAATGCATTTGAGGAACCAGGGTTCGAAGAAAAACTCCCTATGAATTTCAGTGGGAGGTTTCGTTTAGAAACTCAGTTCAACTGGTTTCAGATGGAGAGTCACCTGATGGTCTGGTTTTCATATAACGTATGCAAGAGCTGGTATTGCATAGTATCTTAGTGTGTAAGGTGTAAAATCCCCCGTTCACATCTTGCTTTCCTCCGGAACTAGAGCTGAAATGAAAATCCTACACACAAACACTTTTTCCTTGGTAGGACATGCTTAATGTACAAAATTTGACAATAAAGGACAGGGAGACAGAGTTCTGAAAGTGTTTTGGTTTTTCCTTTGGAACCCTTTTGCAAAAGGGTTCGACACTTTTCATAAGAGGGCAGATATTAAAGGAAAAGGGGAACACAAAACTGTGACTGATGAAACTGGTCCTGTTTAAAGGAAAAGCGAACACAAAACTGTGACTGATGAAAGTGGTCCTGTTTAGACGTTTATCGACCTGCGATTGCGCAATATGGGCCGGTGCTGGACTGCAACTTCCAGTATTCTTCAGCATTGACTCTGCGAGGTAGGGATGATAGCAGTTGTAGCCCAAGGATCCACAGAGCTAACTCTGGAGTTCCCCATTTGACAAAACCACAAACAATACAGCACTCCTCTCTGCTACTTTATGGGGTTTGCAAAAAGACTTCAAACCAAATCTTTAAAATATGTAACCAGTATTAAATATATAATAATATGTTATATCTGTGTTTATTATTGTTGTTACTGTCACTTTCTAGATTCATGGATTTTATCTCCACGATTCAACTATCTGTGGCTTGAAAAAAAATTAAATTCAAAAGCAAACTTTGATTTTGCCGATATATATGAGTTGGAATAAGTAGCCTTTCCTCAACTGTAGAAAGCAAACTTTCCTGATTGGAAGGTTACATGTAAGTTAATCAGCGCCAACGCTCTGCCTCTGCTGCCTCTGTCCCATCAGTGCTTCCCTGCAGCACAGTTTGTATGTCACAAAACCACTTTCCCCACCAGAAGAGCCAAGCAAATCAATATAGCATACCCAAGGGTCCAGAACTAGCCGTGTGTCTGCAATTTAACAATGGAGAGAAATCCAATGAGGTCAGCAGTGTCACAAACACTCATCAGTCATGATGAGGCTGTCTCTGGGCTGATAAGTAACTACCGGGAAAAAGGGCAGTAAATCAGAATGACCCCATCTGCCTCCACTTGGCAGATTGGGACATGTTAGTCTGGTGGATTCCTGTACTCAGATGCATTACAAGGGACCCATTTTTGTAACCTCTGAGTGGGGCTTGGTAAGAGGTTTGTTTGATTTGTTTTTGGATAAGAACTTCCCAAAATTTGTAGACATTTTCAGAAAATAAGCAATTAAAAAAGAACATAAGAAAGGGAACTAGCACATTCAGCCATAACCATCAGAAAGTGTTACATGCTTATCTGCAAAAATAAAATTCTACAGTTAACTCCCTGGATCCATATTCATGGCAATGATTTATGGTTGCTGCTCTGGATTTTTTCTTCCTCTCCTAACAGGCTCTTTATGCTTAATAATTACATAACATCTTAAGACAACCCAATTTGATCCCTGTTGGGTTAGCTGAGTTGTGCTGAAACATCTATCTTTTGGATTTGGGGTGGTTCCGAAAGTTCTAGATTCTAGATACTAATAAAACATTTCTCTAGTTCTTTATGAAAAAGATCTTTCTTCATCCAAGTTGGTCACATTTTTCCTACTTCTTCCTCCGCTCACCCACTAAAGGCTGCACACTAAAGTTCTCCATTGCTCAGTGAAGAGGCAGACACTTTAAGTTTTAAATTGTATTTTATGTCTACTTTAATGATTTTATGTTATGATTTAATTGTTTGTAGAATTGAGGCATTGAATGTTTGCCTAGATTTATGATGTATGCCGCTCTGAGTCCTCTGTGGTGTAAGAAGAGCAGGATATAAGTGAAGTTAAGAAATAAATACGCGATTTTGGGTGTTCTTCTCTGGAACATTCTGTTTGGTAAAAAGCCAGGGAACATGTGTTGCTGGTACAAGTGCTAGGTATTATTAGGAGCACCACCCATGTGTATGAATGTGCCTTCAAGTTGCCTATGAATCTCATAGGATTTTCTTATTAAATGAATTCGCAGATGTGGTTTTGCCAATTTCTTTCTCTGAAATTCCCCATAAAATGTTTAAAAACAATTCTTCAATAATTCAGGGAGAAGAAGTCACAGGTGACTTAAAGGTACATTTAAAGCGCTACATGGTTTGGGGCCAGATTACCTACAAAATAACCTTCTCCTATACAATCTGCCCCAAATACTGAGGCCTTCTGCGGGGTGGCTATTCCAGCCTGCCAGAACCTCACTGGCAAGCACCAGCCAAAGGACCTTTTCATTGGCCACCCCAAGTCTCTGTAACAACCTGCCAGAAGAGATTCAACAGCTACATCAAATGTCAGAATTTAAGACACAGTTGAAGAGTCATCTCTTTAGGCAGGTCTACCTGGTCAATTTTAAACTATAATTTTAAATACATGTCTTGTTTCTACTGTATTTTAATCTTTGTTCTGAGTATTTTAATATATGTATTTCATTAAAAATATATTTTAATAAATCTCTTTTACATAATGTTTTATAACTGTGTTGTGCCTCACCTTGAGCCTTGAGAAGTGGGTAGATCCATCATCATCATCATATGGTTCCGGCCCAGTTTACCTGTCCGAACGTATTCTCCCCTATGAACCATCAAGGCTGTTAATATCTTCTGGAGGGCCCCTGCTCTCGGTCCTGCCACATTCGCAATCGCATCTGGTGGGAACGAGAGACAAGGCCTTTTCTGTGGTGGCCCCTTGGCTACGGAACTCTCCCGATTGAGATCAGATCTGCCCCCTCCATCCTGACTTTCAGGAAGTTAGTGAAACCCTGGCTATGGAGCAAAGCATTCCCAGAATAATGGCTGAGACTGGCAATAAACTAAAGGTATTGACCACATATGTGGACTGAACTGGATATGATTTTATCTTGGCGACTTGGCTTATATGTACTTTTACTCTAAATGTATTTTATTCTTGTTGAATGTTTTAGATTGTTTATTGGCATTGAATCTTGCTGTTAGCTGGTCTGAGTCCCTCTATGGAGGTAGAGAAAATCAGGATACAAAAGTTTTAAATAAATAAATAAATCATCATCATTTTGCATTAGGTCCTGACTTCAGAGTTATAAGTACTAAAATATGTACTTTGGAGCCAGAGCAATGGACCTGGTGCACTGATACTTGCAATCATTTATACTAGCTGGAGGTCTAGCTTCAAAGAAATGTGGCTTTCACTTTGGTAACATTTTGTCTTAGGAAAATCTTCTTTAGATTGTTACGTGTATATAAACAAGTGTATAACCTCACTTGTTTCAAACAGTGGCAAGCCATCCCTGGTGAATCTTTAGGTCTCCCTTGCTCTTTCTGCTGAATGGAGTCTTTGGCAACGACCCCCAAGTCCTGTCTTGATGCGTAGCACTACTATTCGCATTGAAACTGTGATAAGTCATTCGAAGGAAAAGATCTGAAAGAAACTTTGAAGAATTGAAGACTCATGAGTACAATCTGTAAACTCTCCAGGCTGATGTTTGGGCTGCATATCTCTATTTAGATTTTTTCCTGACTCTGTCATTAAAATGATTTATGATCAGCAGCTGCCCTTGTGACCTCACTGAATTGTATTAGAAGCACTGGCCAAATGAATGAAAAGGAAGATCTCACTTGAAACTTCAGGAGAAGTTAGAGATAATGTATCCCATCTACAGAAAATCTTTTAAAAATATCTCCCATCTACAGGGCTGAAAAAATTGTATTACATGGATTTAGTAAATAAGAGATATATATGATTGGGGGGGGGGGGGGCTCAAATGAAAAAGAGATTCTATTCCAAAAATAGAGAATCAACAATATACTGGCAATCTTGAATATACCGTAATTTCCAGGATGTGACACTTTTATTTCATTCCCTGAGTCAAAATGTTAAGGATCACTTTAGTCATATGTATGAGCAAATTGTGCCCCCAATGGCGCAGTGGGTTAAACTGCTGAGTTGCTGAAGTTGCTGAACAAAAAGTTGCAGGTTCAAATCCAGGGAGCGGGGTGAGCTCCCACTGTTAGCCCCAGCTAACTGGCCCTTTGGCTTAGAAATGGAGATGAGCACCAACCCCCAGAGTTGGACACGACTGGACTTAATGTCAGGGAAAAACATTTACCTTTACCTATGACCAAAATGATATAACACGGAGAATAGGATGTTATAAGTTTCCCAACTGCCTGGATTTGGAGCATTTCTGAACTCAGTTCTTCAAGTTGCTACTGGTTGTTTATCCTTCCTTTGGAAATTCTTCTAGCTATTCCTAATGCTTGGCTGACACCCCATATGCATGGTAGGAATGAGTGAGATAAGAGTTAATAATTGTGCAGCGGGAGCAATGAAAGAGGGGGAAACAGGTTGGGAGGGAGAGATCTACGCCAACTTCGCCAATAATGCTATAATATATTAACAACCACAATAATCCTGAGATCTGCAGTTTATGAAGGAACATTTAGAATTCTCAGCCAGGTGCTTCTAGCATTTCCAAACTACAAAGCCCAGGATTCCATAGGATGCAGCCAGGGCAGTTAATGAGGAATCTTAGCACTATATTGGTGTGGTTAAAATAAATCACACTGTCATTGAAATGAATGCACTGGCTGCCTATCAGCTCTTGAGTCAAATCCAAGCTTTTGTTGTTGACAGACAGAAGCTGAATCAGCTCAGGTCAGGGATAATTTGGAGAATGCTCTCCAGTCAGTAGTAGAAAATGCTCTCCAGTCAGTAGTAGTACATGTCCAGTCAGTAGTAGAAAATTTCACCTCAGGCTGTATTTGATGATATCACAGCCAATTGATACCATCATGTAACAACAAGATGGTAGGCTTTCTCAGCAGTCACATCCACTATGTGTCACGTCCCCATTTTCACCCCACCCATAGTCTGGGCATCAGTTTTTAAAATCTTAGTAGACTCTTGCTCTCTGCTCCTTTTGGTTCCAGAACTTCCATAGAACCAAGATCCATGGATGCTCACCTCCCATTATATACAGTGGCATAGAAAAATGGTGATCCTAATATAAAATGACAAAGTCAATGCTTGCTTTTTTGAATTTGGGGTGGAGGAGCTTTTCAAGTCATGGATGGCTGAATCCATGCATACAGATCTGTGTTGAATCCCAGAGCAGGAACACCTCTGTTTTTAAACACCACACCAGTACAGTAAAATCAGCAAGCAGTTTATTGAAGGATATATGTAAACAAAGCAATAAAAATGATAGAAACAGAATAGTCCAAAACAGCATATTCCAAAAGTAACAGATAGTCCATGAACTTCAAGGTACAAAGGTCTAAGGATGCCAAATCCAGAAGAACAAGACAGCATGGAGATCCAATACACAGAACAGGAACCTGCCAAAACTTGAAACATGAAACTAGAAATCCACTTGGAAACAAGATGGTCATGAAACTCCAACGTTGACCACCCTGAGCTAAAATCCTTTCCCTATCTCATGAAATGAAAGGAAAACATTTTGTTTGCCTTTATAACCAGATAAGGATTTATTTTCTCTCTTTTCTAATGAACAGGCTGACCTTCGGCGAGCTTGGGAACTTTCTCTTACCTTACAAAAGTCTTGTCTTCTGTCTTCAATCTCATTAACTTCTGCACTTGACAAGTCATCCTCAGAAGACAGTTCCTCAGAGAAAGGCTGCCGTGGGGCCCTTTCGGGAATTTAAGCTTGAGAATCTACAGGAGAAACACTCTGTTCATTAGAAACCTTGGACCTTTCAGCAAGGCAAGGACTTGACAACTCAGGCGCAGGAAAACCATCATCCCCATTGACATCAGACACAATCACAGGCTGAACTACAACACAATGGAGGGACAACCGTATATTTTGTACAAGTTTTTCCCATTTAATAATTATTGTTTCTGTTTTATTTTGTGAAGAGTTTGAAAGTGCTTATTATCTGGTTCAATGTTTTAAAAGCTGTTACATATCATTTGTATAATTATATACAGGTAGAGACTTTATTGTATCAAGTGGTATCGTTGCCATCATTATCACCCTGTACTGAAACCTGTGGCCCATTTTTTCGTCTGCCGTCTCGAAACTCTGCCATCTGATCTGAGCAATCTGGTATTGGGTTTGTGTTTCATTTCTGCACTGTGTTTAATTGATTTTGGGACACCCCGAGTCTGACCCTTCACCAAAAGCCTTTCTGACTTGGAAAAAACTCTACAATAATAATGCTAATTGTCTGCATAGCTTCCTGTGATGCAGGATCAGATATTTTCATTTGAGTCAAATCCTTGCTAGTCTAAACCTTCCATTTGAAGCACTGGTTAGACTATGAAACCAATAGAATATTGCTAATAATACATACACCACATTGCCTAATGTTGCCTTGTTAATTCCTAGCCCCTCGATCACTGATAATTTAAAATTCTGGCACTAACATCTGGTACGTTATGAGAGTGAGAATAATACATAATCTCTATGGAATTTTTGCATATTAGTGCCCATAGCAACTAGTCTCCTGGGATGAAAAGCAGCTATAGCAGAGAGATTGCTTGCATCAGAAAAATACTTTTGTGGGGTAAAGGGGATTGGTGGTCTGATGAAGAGGCTTTACTCAACAGCTTTTCCTGCTTAAAACTGGGAGGAAACTTGATATGAATTACAGTTGTTTTAAATTTTTTAACAGTAGCAGCATGTGTTACTTTGTGTTACATTGCTTAGGATTGGCAACGTACTGTGTGTAGTACATGGAATCAAAACACTTGACTCTGAAATTTGAAATTATTTTAGGACAAACTGTTGCTCCCTTTAGTTCAATAGTGCCAGAACCACTGTGTAAAGGTAACAGCATGAGTAGGAATTATTTCCCCACCCCACCCACCTAGACATTCCTAACCCCTACATTCAACAAAATAATCCAGGGGAGATGCTATTTTCAGTTGAAAAAGAAATCTACCAAACAGTTTTGTCTCCAAAAAATCTTTAAAACTGATCAGAAGTGATCCAACTGTTACCCCCAGCTTTTGACATTGTAGTCAAAAGGACCTGAAAGGCCCCACTCATCCTGTCATAGACTATTGCTCTAAGATTTGGAAGATTGAAGCTCAAATCTCCATGAAGCTCACAAATAGGCTCACTATTTCCAATAACCACAACACATCACTCAGGGTGGAGCCCCCGGTGGCACATTGGGTTACACCGTTGTGCCAACAGGACGGAAGACTGACAAGCTGCAAGTTCGCATCCAGGGAGAGCATGGATGAGCTGCTTCTATTACCTCCAGCTCCCCATGCAGCAACATGAAAGAAGCCTCCCACAGGGATGGTAAAACATAAAGAACATCCAGGTGTCCCCTGGGCAACGTCCTTGCAGACGGCCAATTCTCTCATACCAGAAGCAACTTGCAGTTTCTAAAGTTACCTATGACACCAAAAAAATCACTCAAGGCGTATGCCCAAAGTAGACAACTTTGAAAGACTTGGGGCCATGTCTCACTCTTCTAGACTCATTACAACTTGAGTCAAAAAGAAAAACGAAAGGAAAGGAAAAGGTGTTCAGTACATGCCATGTTTGTCTATGGGATTTTGTGAGGAAAGGGCCATACATCTTATTTCAGTGCAAAAGCATTGCTCCTGAAAGCTAAGTGTGAATGTTTTAACAGAAAAATCACTCCTGAGAACCATGGAGACAGCAAAAAAACTGTGAGCCCCAAAAAGAAGGGAGGTGTTTGGTGGCCCTTAGGCCATACTTTGCCAGTCCCTGACTAGTTTATCTATTTATTACACTTATATACTGCTTTTCTCACCCCTAGGGGGACTTAAAGTGGTTCCCAGCATAATCAATGGCAAAATTCAATGCCTTACATGTATAACACAACACATATTAAAACAATAACAATAGATGAAAACCATTAAAAATATAAAACTATAAAACAACAGTCACACACAATGCATAAAACATTTAGGCCTTGCACAATCCCGAGGTTCTCTTTGGCTACTTCCATATTTCCAGATGGGAAGGTGTGATGAATTCCCTACTTTGGTAAAGCCTAGAAAAGTAGGCTCAAGAAATTGGCAGCCATTTTAGATAGCTGCCTGGGGGCATCCATCTTGGATCTCATTTTCAAAAAGGGGCATGGCTAAGAGTAAGCCTGGAGAAAAATTAGGGGAGTTAGGATTGGCTGGTAGAGAAGGGGCAGAGCCTAACTTAGAGAAAGAAAAAAAATGGCTTGAAAGGGGGCGTTTTGAAAACCCTGTCAGAGAGAGTCTGTCAGTTCAGTCAAGCAGTTGGTTGGAGGGAGTGTAAGAGAGCAGTTGTGGGAGTTAGTGTTAGAGAGAAGTAGCCTGAATTTGGTCAGGAAGCTAGCAGTGTAAGCTAGCGAGTAGATTCTACAGCTATCAGGGAAGGTAGTTGGTAGAGGAGTAGAGAGATAGATCCAGGGAAGGACTATCTGTAGTGGAGTTAAGATTTGCTAGGCAGAGTGGAAATCCTGTCAGTAAATTATTGGAAGGAGAAAGGAGTGGTATTTTGTAACTAAGATTTAAACTACTTAAAGGAACCATACGCTTTCATGCCAATTATTTCTGAACCACTAAGCTTAATGCCTATTTTGTAAGTTCTCTTAAATAAACTTCATTGTGTTCAACACATCTGCCTCATGTGTGCCTTTGTCAAAGAAGTCTTAAATCAGTTTATCTATCAAAAGTCTAATGGTGGCAGCATACATCTTGAAGAAATAATATCTTCAGTATTACCTCAGTGCACAGGCCTGAATGCAGGTCCTGAGCATTCTTGCCCAAGATACCTCCAGTAAGCCAAAGGCTTAATATTGTTTATAAGTCTGGTGGTGACCAGTGGATTTTCAAAAGGTTTTTCGGTCAGAAAATTGTTCCAGCTTAGGGCAGCTTTTGAGTTTATAGTTAAGCAATCCCACATTCCATTATATTTTGGTACAGCAGTTTGATCTCTTGATACACCAGCCCTTATCCCATTTTAATTGGTGGTAGCCAAGGGTTCCAGCCCTTAAACTTATTACAAGTGTTGTCAGCTTGGGGGATTTGTCAATGATTAGATCCTCCTCTTATTATATGAGGCCAAGGGGGAAATGGAAAAATGGGGGGACAGGAAACAATTGAACAATTGGGGAGAAAAGGGGATAAAACTGTTTCCCCCCTCCCCCATTTTTTGTGTTTTTAGGTCTTCCCATCTCTACCCCTGACATAGGCTGTTCACTACAAACCTAAAAGCACAAAGAATCTAGAATTTGGTCCTCAAATTTTGTGGACTTCAGCTCCCAGCATCCTTTATCATTGGCCTTGTTAGCTGGTTCAGGGAGCTGAAATCTAAACATCTGGATAGCTAAATGTTTGAGGCCCACTGATCTAGCTGGATCAACACAGGCAAGGCAGGGTATAGAAGTGATGGTGGGGGATGTAATTGTGTGCTGACTGTCCCATGAGACAGTGTTCCGCCAACACGCGTACTTCCAGTTTATCACTGTATGTCTAAATCATCCATGAGGAAAGCTGCCATCTGGTTGTAGCCTAATTTGCTTTGATGGAAGAATCTGGAACTAAGGAGTCAGGAGAAAGAGAGAGATTCCGCTTGCCAGTCACAACGCCCAAATATAATCTACCTCCCCAAAATCCCTCAGAGATGCCATTTCCCATCTGCTCAGGTCGTGGGAGCCAGAGGCAGTGCGAAGCATCTGCATATCACAACAGACCCGTGCTGACAGACAGATAAACAGCAAATCCTCTGTTTGTTTCTCCATTTCCATCTGAGGAATCAGTCATGACCTTGTTGTCTGTTTTGCATGTAAAACATGCAGTGCTTGCACAAACAAATGTCCCTTTGTGACATGGAAAGTAATATAATTATTAAGAGCTCTCCCTGTAGGAAAGCTCTTGTGCACAATAAGGGAAGCAGTCGCATATGACACAAGACAGAGTCACATTATGAACACAGTCAAGTCAGCTTGGCAGCATCAACTCTTATCCAGAATAATGACCAGCCCATGTCTGAGCCCCTTTTCTGGAAAAATAGGAGCACAAAGACTTCTATGTAATTGAGCTTCTTCAAGCACTATCAGTCAGAAATGTACTAATGATCAAGCACGAAAATGAAGTAGTAATTGTCATGTGCTCCCAGGAAAAATAAAGGCTGCCTGCAATCTGTCCTATGCATTCATCGTAGGGAGTGAGTTCGGGTGATGAATTGGAGGAAATATCAAAATACATGTTCTTGTAAGAATACAATCTTATTTGAAGATTATTGAAATATGGGCTGGGAAACAATAGATGAAAAAAGTAATGGAAGAAAGTAAAATTAATAACAATATTTTTATTATTTTATTTATTATTATTTACAGTACTTCTAACCCACCCTTCTCAGCCTGAAGGCGACTCAGGGTGGCATACAAACTGGCAACAATTAGATGCCATGGCACACATACATCAATTAAAAACAGTTAAATCTTCCTGCAATTTCTTTACTATTTATGATTGGAAAAAATCTAACTTTAAAAATCCAACAGAACAAAATTAAATGTACAGACTGCCAGCACTTCTTTGAAAACTTTCAAAATGGCATCGGGTCACCCCACCCCACAAAGCATTAAAAATAAATAAAAGCTTACTGGGTCACCATGAGGCTGCTCCGGCAGCCCTTCTGGCACACACCAATGATGTGCCGGGGGAAGGGGGGCAGGAGCGATTCCCCTCACCTCTTGGCACATCATTGGTACGCACCAGAAGGGCTGCTGGAGCAGCCGCATGGTGACCCAGTAAGTTTATATTTATTTTTAAGGTTTTGGAGGAGGGGTGGGGGAGGGTGTGCCTTCCTTGGTTTTCTGGGCTTTTGGAAACCCGAAGAACTGAGGTAGACTGTGGGGACGGACCACTGGGTAGTCCCAGGACTGCCTGGGAGTGAGTCCCCACAGAGCCCATATCCCATTAGAACCAGGCCTTTCAGGAAAGCCCGAATCTAATGGGGCATCTAAATAATTTGGGACAAATCAAGGTTTACCTGCTTTGCCTCAAATTAATTGCTTTTACCTGGGGCATCGTTTGGAGGCCTCAGGCAAAAATCTGACAGGGCCCGCATTTTGGGCCCTGTCTGGAAGGGCCCCAGTGGGTTTCCATGGCTGAGTGGGGATTCAAACACTGGTTTCCAAAGTTACAGTCCAATGCTCAAACCACTATGCCACATGAATTTTCTCCCAGTTTATGATAACACCAAAAAATTCATTGGGCTTTCTTAGGCAAAGAATATTCGATGGTATTTTCCCAAGGTTTTACTGTGAAATACAGCCTACAGAACTTGGTATTCCTTGGAGATTCCCTGTCCAAGCACTAACCAGACTGACTTTTAGCCTCCAAGATTGGTTGAGAACTGATCCTTTTGAGGTTTAGGTTATAACTAGCTTACAGTAGCATGGTTTTTCAAGGACACTAGGCTACTCTATTAGATAGTCTGCCTTTATAGATCACTGTTACAAAGTGAGAACATTTTAAAAACAATTCCTGAATCATGCAATGCATGCATGTCCTACATAGCAGTTGTCATCCTTAACTTCTTATACGTGTATTGTTCCCTGTTCGTGAGGCTGAAATAGAGCTAAACATTCTTGCTTCCTACGTTTTTTGAAACAGGCTTAGTTGCTCTTTGTACACAGTGTAGCTAAGCTTTCCAGTGAATATTTCTGCTGTAATCTGGATATAGGAAATGTACAAAGAGAAGAAAGAAAACCACTCTGAAAGTATATTTCTGTAAGGATTGGAGGAATAGGCAGGCATGTTCAACACTGAAAAAACAACGCAGAGCTGTGTATAAGTGTATTTTTTGCATATTAAAGCAAATAAAGTCTTAAATTGACTGAAATTGACTTCACTTTTCCACAGCCCTGAAGTCATAAATATTTTAATAACTAAAATAAAGAAATGCTGATATTAATAAGAAGAGAGTAATCAGATGTGAACAAACATTTTGTGGGGAGGTGAAATGGCAAACGTTATCAAAGGGTGGCAAAAAAAACCACCATAAGTCATCATGGGTGTCTCAAGACCAGAAAAAAGGTTGATAAAAGTACTGGTTCATAACAAATTGATACAAATCAAAGCACAAATGGAATGAAATTTGAGCAAGGTGGTTATCCTGCTTTTGAAGTGCATGGCTTCAGGCTGCAGTTTGAAGACTCTGGGCAGTGAATTCTGAGCACAATTTAGAGAAAGTAAATTTGGGACCAAAAAGAAAAAAGAAGAAGATACCATTTGCCTCTAATCTCAGTACCTTCAGTCTCCAGAGACAACAAAGGAAGCACTGCTAAGATGGCACCAGACATGGCCTTGCACACAGACAGAGAGATGATAAAATGAGAATTAATGTGTTTAATGTGCTCTTCAAGCAATTCTGCAAATACCCGCTATGGGGATGGTCCCATGCTCCTTCGCTGTCTGAGGTTCACCTGGTTTAAAGAGACTTGAAGGGCTCGCCATTTTGCATTTAAGCAACAATGACTTGAAAGGCCTGCTGTCTGTAGCAGTGCCCTGGAGATCATTCAAGAGCAGCCTTGCTTTCGGTGCTATTATCAAGATTAAGCTAACCCAGCTGGTGTGCATCAACTCAGCAATGGTCTAGGCTTCGTACATGGCTTTGTGCTGATAACAGGTTTGATCTTCCTGCTTGCGTTTCCAGCTTCCACCTCCTGATGGAGAGACACTGCTGTGCGTACAAGCCTTAAGTCTCAGACGGCAGGGTTGGGCTCAAAGCTATGCTGCCCCACAGAGGGTTGCCTGCCTGCAAATTTCCTGTCACTCTGAGCAGAAAACTTTCTTGCTTGAGAGACCACAGACAGAGATAGTAAGAAAATAAATATAGAAGGAACTAAAAGAGAGAGAAAAACAGGCAGGCACAGGAAGTGGGAGGCTATTTATTGAAGCAAAGGTGGTTATTTCTGGCAGGCATGGCCTAGTTTTATGTAACAACCACATCAGTGTTATTCGTCAGCTTGGTTCCTTTGCCGATATTATGTGCCAGATACCGAGCTGAAGTAACCTTGAATGGTTTTCGATTGCTAGCACCTGCTAGGCAGGAGGAATACTGCCAATTCTGGATGGAGTATTAGTCATTTTGCATAATGTCACTACGGATCTGTTATACAGGTATTATACTACAGGACTTCATTTATCACACTTTGCTGGTTGGTATTCAAAGCTTGGCAGCATAATGCTTCTGGATGCATTGTGTTAGACATCAGAATGTGGTTGCACAAACATCAGGATACTAAGGCTGTTGTTAAAAATGAAAACAACATTCATTTATTGGAAGCCCACTGGGCAACCTCGGCCAAGTCACATGTTCTCGGCCTTCAAGGAAGGCAACAGCAAACCGCGTCTATAGAAATCTTGCAAGGAGAATCAGCATAAGATGGCATCCAGAAAGGCAAATAAAAATGACTAATATTCTCAGGAAGAGAACTCTAATGACTCTGACCAAACTGCAAAGTTCAATAATAATAATAATTATTATTATTATTATTATTATTATTAGAAACACAATAAGATGAGTCCACAGCAAACAAGATCACTCTGCTGGCTGTTGTACTGGATCACACATCGGTCACTTCCCAAGTGTCTAGGACTGTGTGATGTATCGGCGAATAATGCATGCAGATCCCAATAAGGTGGGTTTCTGCAGCTGGCAGATAGTAACTTTGTCAGCTCCGAATTTGTTTAAGTGCAGGCCAAGGTCTTTAGGCATTGCACCCAGTGTGCCGATCACCATTGGGATAACCTTTACTGGCTTGTGCCAGTTCGGTCTTTAAATCCTCGAATCGTGTCAGCTTTTCCAGTTGTTTCTCTTCAATCCTGTTGTCACCTGGGATTGAAACATCGACAGTCCATACTTTGTTTTTTAAAACGAGCATGAGGTCAGAAGTATTGTGCTCCAAAACTCTGTCTGTCTGAATTTGGAAGTCCCAGAGTTATTATTATAAAAACAAATCATCATCATCATCATCATCATTATTTGAAACACAACAAGATGAGTCCACAGCAGACTTATTATTATTGATATTAGTAGTAGTATTTATACCCAGCTTTTCCTCTACCAAAGGAGACTCAAAGTGATGGTCTCATTTGTAGCTACTAGAATAGCTAGAAGGTAGCTATGAAACAGATGGGACAGGATGGCTTCTGTGGATGTCTGAGTGCATTGAGTCTTTGTTGAATGCCCGTATCTCAAGAAAATGTATCTGGAGAGGGGAATGCTTTCTGTGATGTTTCCTTCACACTTTATTTTCCACAATAGATGTTTGTTACCTGTGGCATGGACCAGAAAGTACACCTCAAACTAATGAACTTCAAGGCAAGAAAGGAGATTCTGGGTAAACACTAGAAATAGCTTCCTGGTGGTAATAGCTGTCTGAGAGTGGAACAGACCACAGTGTTCTCTCGCTACTTCTCAGTTCGCTTATTGCGGATATTGCTGATATTAAAAAAATATTAATTTAAAATACTGTATATATCATGATATTTTTGCTGTTTGTGGGGTTTTGCTGCTGTCGCTCTCCGAGTCACTTTCCCTCCTCAGTCCTCTCTCCCTCCAGCCTTGAAGGGCCTTTTCTTCACTTTATTTTAAGTTTATAAAGACTTAAAATAGTGTATAACTACTAAAATAATGTATAAATATTAAAATAAATAGAGTATCCATACATCATGGTTTTTCACTTATTGCGGGAGGTCCTGGAATCTAACCCCAGCAATAAGTGAGGGAACACTGTACTCTGGAAAGTGGTGGACTCTGAGCACTTCCAGACAACATCAAAGCATGGGATTTAGAAGAGGGGCAAAAAAAACCCTGGGACCTCAGAACAGGTCCCCACACCAACCCGCCAGGCCTGGGCTATCATCCCTCGCCATCCTCACTGGCCTCCCTTCTGTGTCTCGGGATAAAATGAAGGGTGGACAGGGGAGATTCACCAGAATTTTTTTAAAGTATATGATTATGCACTGATCCATAAATGTGCTTATACACATGTCTAATAGCATATTCGCATATGCGCACATACCAATCAGCACATAACAGTTGGATTTTTTAAAAAAGCTTCTGCCAAATTTCCCCTTCCCCAATTATTTATTAAATTATTTATTATTTATTAAACCTTTGTTTACAGTGTTACAGTGTTTACAGTGTTAATTAAAGAGTTTCAGGGTGTTCTAATGGCTCTCCATTCATGCTTCCTTTCAATCAGCTGTGCGTCCATTTGACAGCCCGATCACCTGATCAGCTCTTTTGGACTTTTTAAAAGGGACAGACATCAGCTGGAGCAGTCTCCATAACAGGGAGGGAAGGAAAAAACTTGTTTTCTGGCATGCAGACTCATACAGACATGCGAAGATCCACATATTTCAGCCAGAAATGGGATAAAAGGGGACCTTTTTATCCCAATTCTTTCCTCTTTTGTAGCGAATCAGTGTGTGTTTTCTGCTGATGTCTAGCCACCCCCATTTTGAAACGGAAACTTCCGTTTCTTAGGCATTGTGTGGATGGGGCCTCTGTTAGATATTTTCATAGCAGAAGGTATGCCTACACTGCAGACTTAATGCAGTTTGACACTACTTTTTTTGGAAAATTCATAACCTTTTGGGAAAAACAGAAATCTCCACAGGCTTTTGGAAGCATGGTCCTTTTGGAGATTTGTAAGTTGGGTGTTTGTAACTCGGGGGCTGCCTGTATTTTGTTTGCTGATTCAATTCATATTACCCTTCAGATATTAAAACATGTGTGATTTATTTATTTTTATTTTTATTTTGCATTTGCTGCCACAGATTCTTTCATTGTTCAGACATTGTTCACTGTCTGTAAAATGGCTTTACTGCGATTAAGTAGCTTACATCATTTTTTTAATGTATTTTCTCCAGGCACATATTAGCTCCTTTCCAGATGTGGAGCAGTTACAAACTGGATTGTGTTATGATACAGGGCAGTTGAGATCATTCATAGGCTGTTGGCTTAGCAATGGGATTTCTACAATCTTCTATCTATACCTTTACGCCTTATAAAAACAGACCGCTTTTGTGGTAGATTTTTGCTTCCAGACCCAGAAGAAACCATTCATCCGCCCCCCTGCCTTGCCTCAGGCTCTGCTCAGGTGCAGGAATGCTTTATTACAGAGTTAGCAACCCCAAATCTGACTTTTTTAGTTGCCATGCCAACCAGGATTAATGAGCAGCCTTCCTCTTCCCTTGGGTTAAGTGGTAATTGGTTGCCGGAGAGGCTGAAGCTTCCCCGAATCCAACCTGCCAGTTGTGAAAGCTAGACCTGTTGAATTTCTGGTTCTGTGGTTGTTGAAGGCACAGGAATCTTGCCTGTAACAAAGAGCACTAACTCAGCACCAAAGAAGTTTGCCTTTCTCCCTAAAAGCAGAGTCATCAGCTCTAGTTTCTTAGATATGGTTATCATGATTTCTTAGGGGAGAGCAGATTTTTTATTTTATTTTATTTTATCGTATCAGAAGCAAACCAACTTGGCATTATATTAAATGTCCTTTGACCAGTAGCTGCCCACTTGAAGTCCCTCTGGTGTTGCTGTAAGAAGGTCCTCCATTGTGCATGTGGCAGGGCTCAGGTTGCATTGTAATAAGTGGTCTGCGGTTTGCTCTTCTCCACACTCGCATGTCGTGGACTCCACTTTGTGGCCCCATTTCTTAAGGTTGGCTCTGCATCTCATGGTGTCAGAGCACAGTCTGTTCAATTCTTTCCAAGTTGCCCAGTCTTCTGTGTGTCCAGGAGGGAGTCTCTCATTTGGTATCAGCCACGGCTTGAGGTTCTGGGTTTTAGCCTGCCATTTTTGGACTCTCACCTGCTGAGGTGTTTCTGCGAGTATCTCTGTAGATCTTAGAAAACTATTTCTTGATTTAAGGCCTTAGTATGATGGCTGATATCCAAACGGGATGGGCTGGGGATGTCACTGCATTGATCCTTTCACTATTGGCGGCTACTGTCAGGTGGTGCAATACCAGCTGAACAGTATAATTTCTCCAATGGTGTAGGGCACAGACATTCTGTGATATAACAGAATGGGAGAGCAGATGAAGACTGGTATATAGTAGGCATGAGAAAAAAGTTATGAAAATGATTCGTTTCGTAAGAAATTCGTAAGAAATGCTACTTTCGAGTATTTCCGCACCTGGAATGCCAACCAGGAAGTGGACTTTCTTTTTCGAACTTCGGGGGCCAGGATTTTCTTAAGTGTCGTTATTAGGTCGTAAGGGGGGGCTCCTTCTCTCTCACCACCCTCCCGCCTCCCTTGCCAATAAGTATTATGGCAAGGCAAGCCCTAAACTCGCTCTTTCTTTCGGCTGGAAGCCGGAAAAAAATGTAAACAGAGAGGATTACTCAGAAGTAAATCTGCAAAGGAGGGCTTTGGATGAAGGGCCCTCCTTTGTGGATTTACTTCTGAGTAAACCTCTCTGTTTACATTTTTCCAGGCTTCCCTGCCTCTCCTGCCCTGCCAGGATCTAAAGCATCAAAGAGTATTGGGGTGAGAAACCAACCTAATGTATAATAGAATGAATGCTACTGTAAGTGCCTAATATTATAAGTAATCCAACTGGTCATACCTACATTGATCCATGCACATGCAATAATACAGTAGTAATAACAATAACAAGAGGTAAAATTCAAACCGAAGTATTCTGACTGGTCTCTCCTCATGCGGTGCAAACGGGCTCTTCTCTTATTAGCCCGGGAAATTAGCCGGGAAAAGCCAGCGTTGCTGCTTGGGAGCACACACATACATATTCTTGGGGGGTATTTGCTGCAGAATCCGGGCTCATAGAGAAGATTCTGCAGCAAATCCCCCCCAAAGAATATGTATGTGTGTGCACCCAAGCAGAAAACGCTGGCTTTTCCCCGGGCTCACAGAGAAGAGCCCGTTTGCACCGCATGAGGCAGAGACCAGTCAGAATACCCATTGTTATTACTGCTGTATTATTGCATGTGCATGGAATGTAGGTATATGACCAGCCTGGGCAAACTTGGGCCCTCGCTCCCTCGGGATCGGGGTGAGAGAGAGGCAGCGAGGAGCGAGGGGGGGGGGGGCTCCTCCTCCTTTTCTTTTGCTGCTTCCAAGAATAGAATACCCCCTCCCTCCCTCCTTTGCTCCCTCCTTCCTATTTGGAGAGTCCCATCTAGAATTCAGTGTGATTTATTCAAGTTTTGGCCTACAACTCCCAGAAATCCCAGCCAATTTACCAGCTGTTAGGATTTCTGGGAGTTGTAGGCCAAAACCATCTGGAATGCGCATGCGCTGGCATACGAACTACTAACAAATTTCGTTAGTAATTAAGTTACATTTTAGAAATTTTTGGAAAATTTTTTGGTAAGTCTTCCTATTATTAATAAAAAAAATCCCCCCCCCTTAGATTTTCGATTCCCTATTTTTGGGTTCTAAAACATGCCTAGTATATAGCATATGTTATGTATCTCACAAATGATAGCTGACAGGGGAAAACCGGTGTCATTTTTTTGAATCAGCAGATCCAGTATACCCAGAAACATGTCTAACATTTGAGGCACCAAAAAATGTTTTGGCCAGTGTTATAGGTCCAATTTTTAAATAAGACTCATTGCCAGAGTAGAGAAGAGTTACATTTGGGACTGACAAAACCTCCCAGTGAACAAGCTAAGAACTGTAATAATGATTTTTAAAACCCTTCTCAATCTTTTTCCCCCATCTCTCAAAAGTGCAGACTACCTTTTGCAAGAAGCATTCAAAGCAATAGGCATGTCGGCATTAGAAGACATAAGAAGACATTAGAAAACATAAAGCAATCAAGCAGCGCCATGAAGATTAATTGGCATAATTCATGGATTCCAGTTCATGTCATCATATGTACGAGCTGATTAAGCTACCTTTTGAATTAGGTATGTGCCTACCTTTTAAATTACTTTTAAGAAAGGATCTGAATGGTACAAATCGCAGTAGCACCGCGCTTGCATTCACCTCCTGAACATCTCAATATCTGCAGCAAAGCACAAGGCAACAGAACAAACCAGGACTTCTGTGCGATGTTCCTTCATCTCCAAACAATGAAGCCACACACGTATCTATCAAAATAGATTATACATCATTTATATTGACAAATGTTTTTCTGTCCTTAAGTCAACAATCATAAGCATGTGTATAAGCAATGGATGGGTGAGGTGAATGAGGGTACTGCTCCTCCAAATGAGAATTCTGCCACCCCATAACATTTTCTGTCTTTTCCAAATTATGAGTATTACAGAGATGGAGACACTGAGAATTGCTCATACCTATAACTCTTATATATTTGATGTTTTTACATTTTCATCGTGAATTTACCTGCTCTTTTATTCAGGTGCCTAAATTATACATCTAAATGCCCAATGAAACTTTTATTGCAATGCTAGAAATTTGGGGATTGGATGAACATTTCATTCAAGGGACAGAACTCTTACAGAAAGGCAATGCCTGAAGCCCCTCCCGCCCCAACTACAACCTAGTTGTACTTTTGAAGATACTATGTTTCTTCAATTTTAAGACACACGTTTCCCCTATATAAACATTTCTAACATTGGAGTGTGTCTTAGAATCGCAGGCTTATTTGATGTATTTTTGTTGTTGCTGGTGGTACTGAAATTAGGGTGAATCTTGCCATTGATGGCATCTTACAATTAAATAAATATAGTAATGTTTTGTGGCATGGGTTTCGTCTGCTCGTCCAGAGAAAAAGCTTACTTTATCTCAATTCTAGCAATAGTTTGCATTCCATCTCACTCTCCTTGTTTCTCTCATTTACTTTTTATTTCCCAGTGAAAAAGGAAGAGAAAAAATATTTGTACAGCCTTCTTCAGGGGCTATAACACTATAACAATTGGTCTAATAAGCATTTAGTAATCACCAACAGAAATTAAATGAATCCTTAGGCAAATACAATGGCATATGTGCAAGGTAACATTCTCAATGTAGAAATGCCCACACAGATATCAAGAAAAGCATCTCAAGATTTCACAAGTGACAAGAGAATTTGTTTTCTTTTTTTCGTAGGAAGAAAGGAATTTTCTATGAGTAGTAGTTAGGAATATGCATTATTCAGTTTCCTCTACTATTCCTTATTGGTTCTAACTTTATGTGTAAGCTAATATGAGGTATATTATTTACATTTTGTTATTGTATTCAGTTTATGTTTTGTGTGTAATAACCATGATGTAAGCAACACCTTTTTTTTGCTATGTGCCTTCAAGTTATTTCGAATATATGGTGACCCTAAGGTGAATTTTCTGGGGCCTTAGAGTGTGTGACTTGCCCAATATCACCCAATGGGTTTCCATAGCCAAGCAGGGAATTTAGCCCTTGTCTCTAGAGTTGTAGTCCAATGCTCAAACCACCACCACCACACTGGCTCCTTTCTTTTTTAAAGAATACTCCCTAAAGAACAGCATGTGAATATGTTCTGTCCATGTTTTCATTCTTGAAGGAGATTGTATGAATATTTTCCATCCAAAATGCACTGGGCTGTTTTGAAAAATGAAACTTTCTGTTTACTATTGGCCTCTAATGTATGTTTCTAGTTTCTTTGTTTCACATTCTGTTTTCATTTTAAGAGAAACCTCCCAGCAGAGATTTTAGTGGGATGTGTTTGTGTGACTCTAGTGGGTTAACAGCAGAACTAAGGAAAAGTTACACTTTGGACTACAACTCCCAAAATCTGTAGTCAGTACAGCCAGGCCAAGTTGGTTGTGGATTCTAGGAGTTGTAATAGAAAAGACAACCTTTTGGGAGTGCTAATTTTGTCTCTTTGCTGGGAGAGGCTGGTGGGGTGATACAATCATACAGTAGACCCTAAAGATAGAGATTGTAGCAAAACATACTCCATGGAACCAAGACATGACGCAAAAGAGAAACCCAAAAAACCACATCAGGAGAAGAAAGTTTTAAAAAACAAGAGACTTGCTTCCTCCTCCGACCCCTCCTGTTTCCCACAGCAGGCAGCAGAAGTATCAGGGACACAAAAGAGCTGCCTGTGTATGGTTGTATGAAGAGGACAGTGCCCATGAACGCCAAGCATCTTTTGGCCTTGATTGCAGTGATGTTGATGAGGATGTGGGGTAAGTAGTCCCAAAAGGCTCCTCCATCCATGCAAAGGGTGGTTCAGAGTTCAGCAATATATGAATGCATTGGGTGGTCTTTAGAAAGCCACTCTTTTTCTCAGCTTCAGCCTTGATCTTCCATACCCAAGATTTGTAGATCCTAGCCCTAACTGTTGCCTAGATGTGTGCAAAACATAATGAACATTTAAGATAATCTCAACCGAAATACTTAGCTGTATTGTGCAGGTTTCTATCTTCTGGGGTGCCTTTATGCCACATCCCCTTGAAAGGGTGTTTACTATCCACAAGTCAACAGAGCTTCATTTGACTGAAAGCCTGGATGGGCTGGGTGAATTCCTGTGGGTGCCAGAAGGACACATGTGCTGTTCAAGGCCCATGATATTGGAAATAATATGCTCCCAGATGGTCTACCTTGTGCATGAAAACCTTCTGAGCAGGCTCTCCTATGTGCTCCTTTGCTGACAGACGCAGAATTGGCAGCTGAACCTTGGAACCACCCTAGAGACATGCTCCTGGGAAATTCCCATGCACTTTTCATAACCTCTTTTAGTTTTATGGAGACTTTGGGGTTGCTGGAGTGATACCATTCACCTGTATTTTTAACAGCCTTTGGAGACTGAAGTTTGGATTGTTGCTGTTTATTCTTTCTTATCATTAATGTTTGCTTCAAAATATATTTTTGTTGTTAACATGCTTATAAGCAGCTAGCTATTTTATTGAATGAACCACTATATGAATTGTTTTGGCTAAGCATATAAGATAACACTGAAGAGCTACATTTTTCAGGGCACCTTGGAACAACGCAACTCGTTTTTGAAATGTATCTGCTTTTCTGAGATCAGAATTATTTGCCATGAGTCAGATTAATCTCTGGAGTAGCATTTTATACTTGTAGACCAGTGGTTCTTAACCTGTGGGCCACAGACCACCAGTGGGCCACAAGGGCAACAATTTATTTTATTTTATTTCCACTCATTTTGTGCCGCCGGCTACTCCTTACCTGTCACTGACCATGGCATATGTTCTGTATCAGAAACTAGAGCTGATGTGGTCTATCCAATGCAATTTTCTGAAGTGGCACCCCAAACCAAATCTAAAGTTGACTAAAAACCGATTTGTAACCCTTTTGGTACTAATGTTGGAGAGTAGTCCCTGGTCAAGTGGTCCCCGGTCAAAGTGATTCCTGGCCAAAGTGGTCCCTGGTCAAGTGGTCCCTGGTCAAAATGGTCCCTGGTCAAAGTGATTCCTGGTCAAAGTGGTCCCTGGTCAAAAAAAGGTTTGGAACCAATGCTATAGACAATGTGCTCTCCACCCATTTTAGTCAAATGTCTCAAATGTCTCTAGTGTTTGGACACAATAACAGTTCCTTGTCTTATGAGGACAAAATGTGCTTGGACAAATCTGTTTTCTAGGAGATAAATACAGCCTTTTGAAAAATGCTCAGGATCCCAAACAAGAGCAAAAAAAATATTTTAGCTGAGCAAGAAAGAGTCCTATGTGGAAAAAAGCACAATGTGATCCATACAGGCATTACAAATGCAGACTTATTGGGGCCAATAAGTAAAAATACACTAACTTGAACATGGAAATGTTGATTCTTTGACTATACTTCCCACATTCCCCCTGTTGGCTGGGAGATATTGGGATTTGTAAGAAATTTATCCAAGCTCTAGTACTGTATGACCTGCTAGAGCAGAGGCATGCTGAGAACCCATTTTAGACACTTGATCTGAGAAAGGAATTAATTCTGCACTACAATACCGTAATTTTCTGTCTATGGTGTTAGGCCACTGTCCTTTCTTATTCAGACTTCCATTATGTTTTCATTTAACCAGAGAAAAGAGTGGGAATGAGTCACCAGCAGAATATAGAGTGTAAGGAATGTTACCTGAATATTAACAATTAGGCTGCAACTAGAAAACCAAGATTAGGAAATGAAAATTCAGGCCACCTTCAGTCATTCAGAATAGGCAGGGAGATATTACTCTCTGTGTGGAGATATTTTTCCAGTTCCAAACTGTTCTGACAGTAATGGACACTAAATTACTATTTATTCACTCACATACTTATTAGATTTCCGTTATGCCCTCATTTCCAAATGGTGTCCAAAGTGGCTTAATGTATTACATTTACATTACTAGATAATGTAAAACATATGTCAGTTACAACTGGTGAAATGTGTTTCCTTAATGTTCATTTAGCCCAAGTAGGTTAGTGGCACTGCCCCACAGTATTCTAGGCAGTGCAGAATGTCAATATATTCTGAAAATACTATCTGATGACCATGTATCATACAAATGCCTTGCATATATAAATACGGAAAGGATGTAAAATGTATTTTTGCAATGCTAATTTCACTCAATCTTAGAGGAAGAATTCAGCTTTCTAATTGCGGTCAGACAAAACATGCATTGATTAACTGGGAAAAAGAACAATTCAGAATCTATAGGAATTCCTTAAATGTCCTTAATGTCAATACAGAGACATTTCATGCAGCAATGCCACTTAATATTAGAGAAATCAGACAGATTCCTTAAAAAGAGAATGTTAGTTTTGTTTTTTATTGGGGCTTGAAATCTTGGGCCCTTTCACACCATGTAATTGTAGTGCTACTATTCCACTTTAACTGTCGTGGTTCTGTTCTATGCATTCCTGGGATTTGTAGTTGACAGAAGGGCTTTTTGAATTCTCAGCCAAGAAGCTTCTCTGGTGTCTCTGATCAAACTAAATTGACAATCCATACAATGCAGCCATGACTGTTAAAGTGGCATCACAGTGCTATAATTCTATAGAGCAAAAAAAGCCAGACTTGTGTGGTCTCACTATACACAGCAAATATAATTGTGTTCACAAAATGGTATTTCAGTGCTTCATGAGGTAGTGGAAAATGTAAATCTGATTGACTCTTTTCTGCCTTGTGATTTTGTCATTGGTAATCCCTACCCAAAGTGTTTTCTTTCAGCCTCGGTTCCCTCAAAGTAAAATAGGAATACAAATTAAAAGCTTCAAGGGGTTGTGTAAAAAAGAAAAGAAAAACTGCAAAACATTCAGAATGCCAAAGGTGCCTGATAAATAATTAAAAATAAATACAAGCTAAGCATTACCGTTTCCGTGCTCTGGTTGTTATAGAAACCTTTACATTACATGCAAATTCTCATTCCCACTCCTGCTATTGCTGACAGTTGTTATTATTGTATACGCAGGACAGATGTGCATCCCAGAATGGAAAAGAAAAATATTTTCCATGCATAGAATTATTTTATTTAAAATAGTGATCATATACTTTTATCATAAAAAAACAAAGGGGGCAATGTGTGTGTGAAGGCAATCTGCTAAATATTTTAAAAAGAGAAAAATGAAAGGGAATCGATAGCATGGATTGCAGGCATCCTATGTCTTTCATATTTTCTTTTGTAAAAAATGTTTGCAAAATGGTATGAGTAAAATAATAATGTACAGAACACACCCAGACCAGTGCCAAGCCTCTGGAAGTCATTTTTTAAATTGTTTTGTTGTTGCAAAGTAGCCCATGATAAATATCTGATATGCGAGATGTATTTTCATTCACTGGACCAAATTTGAAAGCAAATACCCAATATGCCCAAATTTGAATACTGGTGGGGTTGTGTGGGATTGATTTTGTTATTTGGGAGTTATAGTTGCAGAATTTATAGTTCACCTAAAATCAAAGAGCATTCTGAACTCCACCAACAATGGAATTGAACCAAACTTGACCAACAGAAAACACTAGAAGGGTTTGGTGGGCATTGACCTTGAGATTTAGAGTTGTAGTTCACCTACATCCAGAGAGCACTGTAGACTCAAACAATGATGGATCTGGACCAAACTTGGCAAGAATACTCAATATGCCCAAATGTGAACACTGGTGGAGATTTGGAAAAATAGGCCTTGACATTTGGGAGCTGTAGTTGCTGGGATTTATAGTTCACCTACAATTAAAGAGCATTCTGAACCCCACCAATGATAGAATTGGGCCAAACTTTTCACACAGAATGCCCATGACCAATAGAAAATACTGTGTTTTCTGATGGTCTTTGGCAACCCCTCTGACACCCCCTTGTAACCCCCAGGTTGAGAGACACTGACTTATGTTTTAAAATCTCTTACCTGAATTCCACACAATATTTCAGGCAACAACATCCAATATAAAACAAAAAATCATTACAGTGCAGAAATAAATTGAACATACTTGAGTGTCTTTAGCTGTGCAGGTATGTGTGAAAACTCAATTTTCCAATGAATGAACAAAATCTCAGTTAGACAATTAGAAAACATATTAGAACCATCATCACACTAGAAAATGAATCCACTTTAAATCCGGTTTCTGCTTCCTGCAGAATCTAGGTTTTGTAGGTTAATGAGGCTGTTAAAGGCTCCTCCCTAAACTACATATCCCAGAACTCTGAGGTTAGCAAGTTTAAGTGGATTCATTCTCTAGTGTGATGCATTAGCCACCACAAGGCCATATCAAGCAGAACAAACCATGCAAAAGAAATACATGTATCAAGCGTTGAACAGTTATGATGTCATCATAAGTAAAGGTATCTGGATCAGTATCATTCGTCCTAAAACTACAATTACATATTATACAAAAATGTAACAAAAGCTCAATAGCTGCTTCTTCCCTACAGTTGGAGAGAAAGTATTTGATCACCAATAGGTTTTAGATTACAGCCTCTATAATCTCTTATCTTTGGCCATAGAAACTGAAGGCTCTGAAAGATGAAGCTTTAAAACATCGTTCTACTACAAAAAAGGAACAGGGGATGCATGAACTTAATAAGCTCTCTCGGGGCCCTTCCACACCGCCCTATATCCGAGAATATCATGGCAGATAATCCCACAATATCTGTTTTGAACTGGGTTATCTGAGTCCACGCTCAGATATCCACTATGGTATTTAGAATCTGTGGATACTGCGGACTGACTGCAGCAGCTACTTTATTATTATTATTATTATTTGTTACATGTTTTACATATAAGAACTAATTGGGCATAAATGCATTTTTTTTTACTAATTCAGTGCCAATACTGCACTCATCGAAAGAAATTTGTAGGGCTGCTTGGTCCTACTTTTAGGAAGACCAAAGGAGCTGCCTCAGGGCCCTTCCACACAGCCCTATAGCCCAGAATATCAAGGCAGAAAATCCCACATTATCTGAGTGCAGACTCAGACAACCCAATTCAAAGCAGATATTGTGAAATTTTCTGCCTTGATATTCTGGGATATAGGGCTAAGTGGAAGGGCCCTCTGAAAGCAGATTCTAGATGAGAGAGGTCAATAAAAGCTTGCTTACTATTTTGTTCTAGTCTCTCTCTCTCTCTCTCTCTCTCTCTCTCTCTCTCTCTCTCTCTCTCTCATACACACACACGAGTGGAGGTGGAATTATATATTGCCAGGGATACTTGCTTGTGGACTTCTCTAGTTTAAAAAATTGTGTACTGTGCACATTATCTTGTGTGGGACTAACAAGTAGAAACCACACTCAAAGGAGATTCTGTGTTATCATATAGCACAAAGGCCACAAATAGTCTTGGAGTCTGGATCCTCGTCTCCAGGGTAAGAGGGATGAATTCCAGGGTGAGAAGATTGCACTGAATGTGCGCATGCTGTCCTTTCTTCAATATAAAAATGAATGCAATATATTGAGCAACTTTTTTGTATGCTGCCCCTTGTGACCTAACTGTGGGTAACCTCTGGGCCTCAGCCTTTGGCCTTGCCGTCTCAGAGTTTGGGGTGATAGTCACCTGGCAACCTTATCTGCCCTATGCTTGCTGAGGTCAATCAATTTTCCACCTGGAGTCCTTCATTTGACCCCAGATAAATCAGCATATGCACTCCAGACACAAAGGAAGGGCAAAATGACCTGTTATTTTCCTATCTGTGTTGTTATGCCATGACATTAGCCAAGAGCCACATTCAGGAATAAATTAGAAATTATGCAAGAAATGCTGTTCACAGAATCACTGACAGCTTTTAAAGAAATGTGGAAAACTTACAAAGCCAATGGTATGGATCAAAATTGTAATACTGGGTGTTTTTGTGTCTAGTTTACACTTCTGCATTGTTGTTATCACATGGGCTTGATTTCAGCAGCGGCAACAGGTGCTTTTTAATTCAATCACAGAGCCCAATGGCTCCTATCACACTCTGGAAAAGTAGTTCCAGGGCAGCTCTATGGCCAAACTGGGGGGAAACCCTGCCACTGCTGAAAAATTGCCGGTGGCAGACAACAGGAGGCTTAAACAGATTTCCCCCCATGTGATGAGGTGGGAGGAATCTGGGATGGTGGGGGGTATGGGACGACAGGTCCCCACACCCACTAGGTGGGCGCCACTAAGATACAGCAATACTTATTAATTCTGGTGGCACTTGTGGCAAGGTCTGTAGTCTGTCTTGTATATGGTCACTTCTTGGGCTGTATGTAGAATATGTTTGTGATTAATAAACTGTTAGCCTTACAAAATTTAATCAGCAACTTTCCTGCTTCCTTTCTTGATACTAAGACAAATTTTCCTACAGTCTTTGATTCTGTTCTCTTCCCGCTTTTGCATTCCAATCCCATAATTAACAAGAAGTCCTATTTTGGTATGTGATCATTGTTCCTGGACTCCAATGTAATTATTTTAGTTTCTTTCTTTCTGTTTCTATACTTGCCACTCAAACTTTGATTATGGCTTCCACCAGGCATGTAGCCGGGGGGCTAAGGGGCTTCACCCCGAAATTCTCAGGGTGGTCCGTGACAAGGCCTTACTGGTACATTATTTAACCATAACATGATCTGATCACCATGCTCATTATATCCCACATTAATGGGGTTATTGGGATGACAATACAAAAGGTTTGCTAGGGTAGACCCTCTTCCACCCAGTCTCAGCCCCCCCCCCTGAACCAAACTCAGCCCCCCGAATCAAAATCCTGGCTACAGCCCTGGCTTCCACTGAAGTATTATTGATATAACCCTGCATTACATCTTTTGACATCTATCCTCACTATTAATGCCACACCCTTTTCTTCTTTGATTTCATTTTCTAAGTAATTATCAGACTTAAAATGTCTCATTCTTGTACGTTGGGGAATCTAAGCTGTTAGGCTCAAAATACGAGGGGTGATTCCAGCATAAATATAGCAGAGTACCAGAAGTAAACTTCATAACCAGCAGAAACTTATGTGTGGTGAACTGGGATAGCCTTCTATTTTTTTTTGGATGGCACAGAATTGCAGAGTCAGAACTTTAGGTTCAAAAATATGTATTGGACTAAAAGAAACACATTCTAGATAGAAAATGTCTTAAAGCTAGCTAGCTTACTAAGTCTCATCTTCCAAAGGAGGAAAAAGGTAAAAGGTCAATGCAGCTACATTTTACGTAGACTGTAGAGAGAAGCAAAATGCCTCCTTACTAGAAGGAAGAAAAGACAGAAGAGAGCGAAAAATGGTGGAGAGACCACAGGGTCAACCCAGGGCAATAAAACTTAAAGAGGAAGTTCATTCACAGTATTCCATTACTACATCATCAAAGGGGGAGGAGACAGTGAGTGGCAGGAAGAGTAAAGACAAAGCCCTTTTTGGGGAAAACATGCATAGGAATATCGGGGGGGGGGGGATAAATCCCTCAGCCTAAACCTGTCTCTATCCTAGCTACTCATTGAGGTCTAGAAACTTGATGACACAAGAAACTTGTGCAGTCCAGGGATGAAACCCAACACTGTACACTTTAGCCTGCTCACCTCAAGCATTACAATGTTTCTACACTCTTGTTTTTGTTTTCCTATGTGTAGCTTCTCCTTTTTCATGATTTATTTATTTATTTATTTATTTATTTATTTATTTATTATTCGGTTTTATATTCCGCTCCTCCCAGCAGGCTCGGGGCGGATCACAAAATACAAGCATACAATAAACATGCGATAAAACAGTAAAAACATACAATAAAACATACAGTAAAAACACAATACGTAGCCATGGTGGTACAGGTCTACGAATCCTTGATTCTCACATTCCTCTAATGTGTGTTGTGTAGCTTCAGACGTTTGTTTTTTTTTTTAGTACACCAACAGTTGACTGTTCAGTTGCATCATTAGTCACACTGCCACTTGGGCTTGTTCTCTGCCAATGTCACCCCACACTACTGCTGCTATCTAGTAGTTTATGACATTTGTATAGCCTGTCTCTTGAGCACAAGCCTTTCTCACAAGGGAGATCTTACTGTCAAGTCTGCCACTGTCAGCATTGCTCCCTGCTGCACAGGAGCCCACAATCCCACTACTGCAGACAGGGAGACACCCCACCCACCCCCATCCCAGTGACATCTCTCTTAGTAAATAACTACCACCAAATGCCTGGGGCTACTATTAACATTCCTAAACACTGGGAGGGATAGATTAATAGTGTTTCTCGTACCACACTGGCTTTGTGTCCTCCAATTAGGACTGGCCTGTCCAATATGCCAGCAGTTAAATCAATAAAATGTAAAAATGCCGGCAAGGTCTAATAAGCTGACCTTTACCAGGCAAACCCTGATAATTCTGAGAGACCATTCATCTTTCTGTTACACGTCCATCAGATTATTAAGATCTGTGGTTTGGTAAAATGGGATCAATGTTGTTGCTAAAAATCTCTCAGAAAAACATCTGAAACAAAAATCCAAGACTACCCCTACAAAGTCTAGAGATTAGAGATTAATGTGGAGCCCAGATCTCCAGACTAAATGTGTCTGATTCATAATAGTTAGTGTCTCTTAAATGCTTGGAGTGCTAGCTTTACTTATTTATATGCTTTATATTGTATGTTGAAGATGAATTTCTACCCTGCCTTACAGCCTGAAGAAATACTAAACAATTTATAGATATTAAAACCGTGCTGTGAAATAATAATGCAAACCTTATGAGGAAAAAGAAATAAAGCATTAAAGTAGGAGGTAAAACCAAAGTGTAAGGTAAAGGTAAAGGTTTCCCCTGGCATTAAGTCTAGTCATGTCCAACTCTGGGGGATGGTGCTTCTCCATTTCGAAGCCAAAGAGTCGGCCTTGTCTGTAGAAAGATACCTTGAAGGCCATGTGGCCAGCAGGACTGCACGGAGTGCCATTATCTTCCCGAAGAAGCAACATCTATTGATCTATTCATATTTGCATTTCAAACTGCTACGTTGGCAGAAGCTGGTGCTAACAGCAGGAGCTCACCACACTCCCAGGATTTTAACTGCCCACCTTTCGGTCAGCAAGTTTAGCAGCTCAGCGATTTAAACCGCTGCACCATCGAGGCCGCAACAAAGTGTGTACACATGTTTAGAATAATACGTTGTTAGTTTATGGAAATATAGTATCCCAGCAAATTCAATTGAAAGAGACAGCATTTGTGGGAAGATTTCCTGTCCCTTTGTATCAGAATAAGACAATGCATTCATGGGTTTTTAAGTGGATTTCTCAAAAAAAAAAAAAACAATTATTATCCTTGCCAAATGCTGAAGGGTTTGCATCCAAATAAATATACTATGGAATTATAATATTATTATTGTTTTTTTCATTCTTTACATTGTAAAATTTGCCAGCAGGCATGTAGGCATTAAAAGGAGAAGGTTTGTTGTTTATACAATACATTTTTGAGAGAATCAACAGAATGACACCATTGCCCGCCTTATATAAATGTCTGATGCAGGACTATATGTTATAGTGGATATATCAGTGCATTTGGTTGCAGAGAAACAATTTTGGGTCCCTGATCAGGACCAAAATAAATATGAATAGACAGGTGATAGAATATCAGTTCTCCTGACTCTTTAAACAAATTAAACCAGCTTCATTGTGGAAGGGAGCATGTTAATCCTTTTCCTCAGGTAATTTCCCTTCTAAATGCTGCTACTTAGGCAACTGTAATTTTCCTTCATTAGATGCTATTTTCCATGTGCTTTATCCTGTCATCCTTTCAGTGTCACTCTGTTCAAAGTATATCATATAAATGTAAAACATAATCTGCATATGTGGCCCAAAGCACAAACCAAAATTCTTTATCCCCGGCAGGCCTGTAATTTCTCCCCATCCAACAGACAATGGCTTTACCAAAAAAACAAAAAACTTGAATTTGGGAAAATGGTGCATGGAAAAATAATTTAGTTCTCTTTTCAGATTAAAATTGGAACATTTTGTAGTACTTGAAAAGTTCTGAAAGCAATCAAAAGTTGCATACACCATCAGGAGATCCATTGGTGAGGTGGCTTTGTATAAGAAGCTTGCTTAAACAGGGAAGTCATTATTTTCTAGGCTAAAGACAAAACTGCTCTGAGCTCCTTGGGTGGAAGTGGGTGAGTATCAGGTGGGATGATGAGAGGGAGGTTAGGACCATGATGAAGTGGCATCACTATGGAGGGGGTCCCCAACCTCGTGCAGGCAAAGGAAACAGCCCCTGTCTCCAGGGAATAATGCCTGTCATAATCCCATGAAGCCCATTCAGTGGCCTGTTACCTTCTTTCCCCCAGAGTAGCCTAGCCATAAATTAGCCATGTGCCACTGGGGTCACATGAGTAGGAGGAAAGGTGATGGGTTTGTCCCAACTGGAAGTGCCCTTCCCAGCCCACTGTCACCTAGCAGTGGATGACCCCTCATTTGAAAAATGGGCCGGTGCAGAGTTTGGCATGGGGGGGGGGGAGGATACTGTGGCTGAGGCAGGCAAGGTCTGCTGGGAGGAGGGAAAAAGGGGGAGAGAAGAGGAGGAAAATATCCCCACCCCTTGCTGAACACTCTCACAAACTGAAACAGGTGGAGGGCCAAGGAGTGTGAACCCTCTGGGCAAGACAGTTATTTTGGTGTCACCTTCTCTAATGGCAGCACCCGATGCGGTCTGCACTCTTTGTGTCCACTTAGTGGTGTATGTACCCTGATGAGCAATGATTGTTCAAATTATATAGCCATAAACTCTAGAACAGCACTTCCCAACCTTTTTTGAGTCATGACTCCATTTTATAGAGACAAAGTGACCAGCGAACCCAATACTTTAAACATTAGAGCTGTTGATGCTGCTACAGTGACAACTATGGTGTGTGGAAATAATTAGCGAAATAACACAATGTGCTAGGCACCAGATTCCTGGAAGTGGGATAATTTGATTTGTGTCAACATATAATTTATTATATTGATAATATAATAGCAGTACGATAGCGGTACGTGTAAAAAAGATTTTGGAGTCCTCATGGATAAGTTAAACGTGAGCAAACAATGTCATGTGTGGCTAAAAAAGCCAATGGGATTTTGGCCTGCATAAATAGGAGTCTAGTGTCCAGGGAAATCTTGCTATCCCTCTATACTGCCTTGGTCAGACCACACCTGTAATATTGTGTCCAATTCTGGGCACCACAATTTAAAGGAGATGTTGTGTCCAGAGGATGACGACTCAAAGGATCAAGGGTCTGGAGAACAAGCCCTATGAGGAGCGGCTTAAAGAGCTGAGCATGTTTAGCCTGCCGAAGAGATGGCTGAGAGAAGATATGATGGCCATGTATAAAATATGTGAGGGGAAGTCATAGCGAGGAGAGAGCAAGCTTGTTCTCTGCCGCCCTGGAGACTAGGATGCTGAATAATGTCTTCAAACTACAAGAAGGGAGATTCTATCTGAACATTAGGAAGAACTTCCTGACTGTGAGAGCCGTTCAGCAGTGGAACTCTCCGCCCTGGAGTGTGGTGGAGGCTCTTTCTTTGGAGACTTTTAAGCAGAGGCTGGGTGGCCATCTGTTGGGGGTGCTTTGAATGCGATTGTACTGCTTCTTGGCAGGGGGTTGGACTAGATGGCCCATGAGGTCTCTTCCAACTCTATGATTCTATATTTCGCAGAATTTGATGGTATTGAAGAAAAAACATTGCTGCCTACAAGAAACAAGGCTAGGTACTCAGTGTGCACGGATTACTAAGAACTGAACAATCAGACGCCGAGCAGCACCCATGTTCCATAGAGCCAATCACCAAACTGCACATGAGCATGGACCTCACAAGCTAACCCAACAAACAAAAGATTGTTACACATTTAAGCAAAAAAATTATGTGATGTGATTTCTTGTTTTCCCTTTTTAAAATGTTCATAGCTCATCACTGCATGACTTGGAGGAGTGTGTGAGTCTCAGGACATTTCGTGGGGCAGCACATTCATTCAAGCAGTTTGCAAATTTTTGCCACCTCATGTGTATGTTTGCCAATTACTTAGATGCCTGGAATGATGGATGTACTAACAAATATGTTTGCTGCATTCACACTTTGC
Source organism: Anolis apletophallus (assembly GCA_030556195.1). NCBI lineage: Eukaryota > Metazoa > Chordata > Lepidosauria > Squamata > Anolidae > Anolis > Anolis apletophallus. The sequence goes on along the minus strand of JARBWK010000002.1, from coordinate 104,378,900 downwards.
GGAGCATTGTTATGGGAGGTAGAACATATTAATCTTGCTCTTTTATCATGTGGGTAAAATGCTTCTCTGGGTGGCTGCATATATTTTCTGTCTTTTAAGGTGATCAAAAAGATAGACAGCTAAAGCAGGCAGATGTGTCATTCATTTGTTGCAGGTTTAATTGTCAGGTCTGTCTAATAGGGAGAGAAGATTCCCTTGGTACAAATCAAGGCAGTTCCACTGAAATGAGCAGAAACCTAACTGAGCCTCTTAACCTGCATCACTAATTATTGTTCTCTGTATTCCTGTCTGGCGCACGTCAGAATTCCTCTGAAGCAAATATTTGTCAGGGAACACAACTGAGAAAGGCTGAATATTCATTCGGTCATTCTGGTAATCATCCATGGATAGAATGCTGTAATCAAATGTAAAGTTATTCTATTTTTACTTTGTATCTTGTCACTCAAACCCTGTTTCTGAATCACACAGAAGAAAAAGAGGGCAATTTAACATTTGCAAGGAATATCTCCTACATGGAAAGAATAGGAGCAACATACCTTTGCTCTTTTGTACTTTTCTCATCAATTTCAGTGGAGCTTTCCCAACAGATGTCCAAAGTGTAAATACACATGCTCTTCAGGGTCTCTTAAAAATGAGACTTATTATGGCTCTTGTTTAAATCAAATTTGTAATGTGCTTGCAAAATGCACATTGGTCTTCATTTTGATATCTCTTCCACTATTTTTGCTACATTTGCTATAATCAGACATTCACGCAGTGCTCAAAAGAGCTTTTGTGTATGTGCAGAAATGATTCTGCAAGTTCCAGGGTGCTCATTTGCATTACAAATACAAATTGAACTTGTGTGCATTTTATTATATGGTTAAGCATTGTTCATACGCCAGAGATAACATGAAGGAGACAGACATTTATATTGTGAATTACTGATTGTGTGAGTATTATATTGTCATACTCTGCGACTCTGATGGAAGCAAAATCTGCTTCAAGCCTCATTATGCGTATATTTAATAATAAAGTGACATGAAAATGATGGTTTTCAATTACCATCAAAGTGTGCCCTATTAATGCTGTTGGGGGGGGGGCAGCAGCAATACACAGCACCCGATTCTACTTACCTATATCCTTAAATAGCCATTAGCATTTGATTGAAAGTTAACTAATAGCTGGAATAAGAAGCTGGCATGTTCAGCGGGAAATACAGTACACCTGAGCAACACAAGAAGAGCTAAATCTAGAGTTAAACCATCCTGGAGTATACCCATTGAAATAAACAGGAGTATCTTTGTCCCTGTGTAGCAGGATCTGGGTTTTTAAGGTTTGTGCAATCTTGATACACAACTATGAATAAGCTATGCACATGATTGTTTTGTATTCATAACCCTATGTAGCCTCTAAGTTAGGGGACATGTAGCGACCACGAAAGTCTCCCAATCCTTATATATCAGACAGTAGCAGTTGTGATTGATGGAAGGTCTGTTCCCCTGTCAATCAGGAAAAAGATCAGAAAATTTCAAATGGATTGGCAGAACTCTTATTGATAGGGAATTGTCCTCATTTTTGGTATCCCCCTCATTTTATCCTGGCCAGACAACCACAGTGTACATTTGTAACGTTCCTGCATTTTCCCACTACTTTTTCCACCCCACATACACCATTCTGGAAGTCCCCTTGAAGTGCGTAAGAACTGGAGAGCCAACTTTGCCTAAATCTTAAAAGAAAGCATAGGTGGAAGGTTTTCTTGCAGGTCTTATCTGAAGTAATGGGGAAGAAGTGGTGAGGAGATCCTAGTAAGAAGTAAAGTTCAGCTGATGGATTTTTCACTGTATTCATTTGTTGGATCACTTTCTTTGCAGGAGTCACTTATAGCAGCAAAGAAACCAAGAGCCCTGAAGGTTAGTACTGTATTTCACTACTAGTAGGTTTACTGAAATGAAGTGAAATGATGTCCTCGGGCAGCAGATATTGTGCAGGGACAACATGATTATTCCTGAGATCTCTCTTCTGTCCAGACTGGCCATATCTTCTATTGGAGGACAAATTAATGCATCCTATATCACTTAACCATATCCATATCTTCAAATGCCATAGGGAACGGTGAACTCTGTTGAAATACGACTTGACTACTGTCCCAGTCTGCTTCTGTATATGGAATAAGGATGCCTTTAGTGGCAAACTGCCTCAGGCCCTCCCTCATGAAGATTGTAATCCTTAGCATAATTACTTGGGAATAAGCATCTTAGAAACACAGCAGAACTTGTCTCAGAAAATAGATGTTAGCTTTTTGTTATGTGTTTACATGGGTCAAATTGTAATTGTTTATTCTTGGTAAGATGAATAAGTAGTTTGGACATGTTTTTTCTGGTAACTATCTTGTGGCTTGATGGAGTTAGCATTTCACTCTGCCTTGAGTGGGAGAAGAAACAGATGCAATGTCTTCAAAACAAGTAATTATATTTTTTGTGTATACATAAAATGTTAAAGGGTTTCCCTTGACATGCAAACATTATGAAGAAAAAGAAACGAAACATTAAAGTAGGAGATAAAATACAAAGTGTAAGGTAATGGTAAAGGTTTCCCCTTGGCATTCAGTCTAGTTGAATCCGACTCTGGGGGTCAACTCAATTTCTAAGCTGAAGAGCCAGCACTGTCCATAGAAGTCTCCAAGGTGTGGCTGGCATTACCTTGTTGCCGAAGCGGTGCCTATTGATCTACTTACATTTACATATTTTTGAACTGGTAGGTTGGTACAAGCTGGGGCTAACAGCAGGAGCTCATCCTGCTCCCCGGATTCAAATTACTGACCTTTCAATCAGCAAGTTCAACAGCTCAGATGTTTAACCCACTGTGCGACCAGGGGCTCCAATATATATACACACATACACCCCAATAATTGTTGAGCATCCCTTATCTAGAATTCCAAAATACTTCCAAATTTCAAATTGTCCATGGAATGGCTAAGATAGTGACACCTTTACTTCTGATGTTCACAAACTTTGTTTCATGCACAAAATTATGTAAAGTGTTGTGTATAACATTACTTTTAGGCGATATGTTTAATTTTGTGTTTTGACTTGGGTTCTATCTCCAAGATGTCTCATTATGTACAGATATGCATTTACAAGGGTTCCATAATCTGAAAATATCCAAAATTTGTTTAATCCCAAGCATTTCAGATAAGGGGTGCTCAATCGGTATTATGAATGTTGACTGTTTTAGTATCTTCATGTAAACTATTTTGTGAGGTCCTCCTGAAAAGTGGCATAGAAATATATCTAAATATGTAATTAATATATCATGTTTATGTTTCTTGAAAAAGCAATAAATGAGCCAACCCAGGTGAAACACATTTCAATCCCATTTATTCTCATTTACTGGAATAAATGGGATTTAAAATGAGAGAATACAAAAGAACAGCTTTTCTGCCATGTGGATTCTGGAAGCTGTAGTCTTCAAAAGTAAAAACTATGCTGTATTCCTTAGGATTCCATCTTGAAGGTTTTAAAAATCTGTTTTGCCAACAGAGTGGAATATGAGACTTGATGGGACTGGCTCCAGATGTTCTGGGTGGCTGGAGATGCTTCACGAAGGCAAATGGAAGAGAATTTCTAGCCTACATTGGTCGCTGCAGAGTACAGAACATGCCTGTCAACAACTTCACTGTGGCGTCCCCTTTGGATCCCTGGCACCATTTTCTACAGAACCAGAAAAGCAAGACGTTTGCCTGGAGTGCCAAGCAAATGCAACCTTCAAGAATTGCATATGGACCGAAGCCAACTGCACTCAGGGTGTGGCCCTGGTTTGCCAAGGTAGATGCAAGCTGCTTTCCTGTTTTGTATTGTCTCTTTGGGTTAGGCAACCATGGCATTTAGGAGCAGTGGGCCCTTTGTGCTTTGGAAACACTTTTCACTTTTAGTACAAAGTGTGACATTTTTCTCTTCAGAAAAACAAATCCTGCAAACATTCGATGTGGTTTGGTTTGAATCAGAGGGGAAATCTAGACTTCAAGGGCTGCTATTGCTTTTTGCTTTAAGCATTATTTCATGCTTACTCTACTGTCCTATTCCTGGAACAAGGTTGTGTTAGGCTTGCTAGAGCTCGGGGCCTTGCGATTTTTCTCCAGTCCTCAGACCAAGGGGAAGGAATCTCAGGATGAGAGCACTGTCTTAAAAAGTGTGTCAGTTATTTCCTTATTTGTTAGACTTGGGCTGACATCCTGTTCAGTAATACTACTACTACTACTGCTACTACTACTACTACTACTAATAATAATAATAATAAATGTTATTGATTAGCCCTTAGGCCGTATCACCATACTGAACCAAACAACAAAGCTTGATACAACTTTATAAAATTCTATGTAGTAAGTTAAATAAGGTACTTATAATACAGTAGATACGTGTGTTCAGTAATTATAATGTTTTAAACCTGATTTATTACAATTCATGTTGTGGTCATTGCAATATATTATGACCAATTTCAGACAAATCACAAGTTGTGTTATGTAATATAATACAATCCATACATTTTAGGGAATATAACTAATTTTGCATTGTCCTTCTTGATGCATTAAATAGAATTATATTTGTATTTCTTTAGAATCATAGAGTTGGAAGATACCTCATGGGCCATCCAGTCCAACCCCCTGCCAAGAAGCAGGAAAATTGCATTCAAAGCACCCCCGACAGATGGCCATCCAGCCTCTGTTTAAGAGCTTCCAAAGAAGGAGCCTCCGCCACACTCCGGGGCAGAGAGTTCCACTGCTGAACGGCTCTCACAGCCAGGAAGTTCTTCCTAATGTTCAGATGGAATCTCCTTTCTTGTAGTTTGAAGCCATTGTTCTGCGTCCTAATTTCCAAGGCAGCAGAAAACAAGCTTGCTCCCTCCTCCCCATGACTTCCTCTCACATATTAATACATGGTTATCATGTCTCCTTTCAGCCTTCTCTTCTTCAGGCTAAACATGCCCAGATCTTTAAGCCATTCCTCATAGGGCTTGTTCTCCAGACCCTTGATTATTTTAGTCACCCTTTAGTGTAGCCTCAGAAGGGGGTCAACTTTGAAAGTGGCTGAAACATGGTGTGCTTTTGAAAATAAATAAAACAAGTGGTCATCTGTCAGCATGTGGAATTTCCCACCCTAATTTAACTTTGCATATGTGGTCATCTGTTCTCTCCTTTGGACACTATGTGATTGCAATGACCAAAAGTATATAGAAAACTCTTCTGTTGCAGCCTTGCAACCCCCACATCCCCACACAAACACTACAATTGCTGAGGCATTGGATAGCGGGCTGGTGAATAATGCATCCACCAGCAGACTAAGATAGACAGCTGTGACAGGATCCTGACAGGACCTCACAGGAGTCTCTGCAGCTGTCTGTCTTAGTGCGCCCCATGTCCGAGAGAGGGCTAGGCTAGTCACACGCGCACATACACACATCCTGGAAATGGCTGTATTGGCAGGGGAGCTGTGATGCTTCAGAGCTAGGATTTTAGAGAGTAGCATTGAGAGATATTTCAGCCTCGTCTCCATAGCTACATCTCCAAGTGAAAGATGTTTCTTTGAGTGGTATACTCCATGCAATTCTGGTTGATGCTTATCAGGGCCCACTCCACCAGGGCCAACCATCCTGTGCCATCACAAGGGGTTGGCTCTAAGTCTCAGGTTTAAATCTGAGGCCCAGATAGTGAGACCTGGCTGCCCCAGTTATGGCCAAACACATAAGAAGGAGCAACCCTGCTAAAGCTAAGCAATGCTTAGATAGATTACATGGAAGCCTTATTTATGTATACTCATTTGAATTATATATAAAATGAATGTGGAATATAACTATAATAAATATGTAATAAACAAGGAATAACATTTAAATATTTAAAAAATGTGAACCAGACAGGAAGATGCAATTTTGCTACCCATCAGTCATACATGAATAAGCAGGTTCACTTTTCAAATTGTACAGCCATTGTTCAAATCGCTATCCATCAGTCATACATGAAAAAGCAGGACCACTGTTCAATTGTACAGCTATCTCTTTTATTGTTTCCTTGGACTGAACTCATCTTTTCCAAAATGACATGGCCTTGGCTTTGCATTTGTAATTTCAGAACCGATACAGATGTCCACTGTACAACCAGAACCAACTACAACAACACTCAAGACTACTTCAAACCCCACTGGTAAGAAAACTATGAAGTGGATTGATTAAACCAAGCAAGCCTTGGGGCTGAGTTTTCAAGACCTGGGCTGGGAAATAGGTGGCTTTGTAGGCCTTTCATTCATATGGTTGTCATACATGACTGCAAATAACAAGAAAACGAAATTCTGTAAATATTGGCTCCTTCAGCTAGTTATGAATAAATGTTGTAGTAATTGTGGTAAAAATATCAAATGTAATTCAAGGTAGGTCTTCCACTAATAGACTGATGACCCATCAGTGTCGTTGCTGCTCATAAATAAATGTGAGTGTGGTTCAGAAGGAGAATTTTACCATTGTAGACTTTTGTACCTGCTCCCAGTGCCCAAAGAAGTTTTGGAGGCACAGTTGGGAACTTCAATGGGAAGAGGACTTAATTGAAATCACCTCTGTTCATGGAGTCCCTTCATCCAGTTCATAATTTCTGTGGGTGAGTGACAAATTAATTTGGCATCCTGTGCAGATAAAAGGAGGAAATCATCATTATGCATGTAGAAAGCAAAACCAGCAATGTTTGAGGAGCTATTATCGTGAGAACTCAAATTTTGTAGACTAACATTCAAAAGACCTGAGACAAATATTTGGCCTTTACTTGTGATGACTAAAAAAAGGGATAAGCCACACTCTCTTATATGAAAGATCCCATTTTACTACACCATTATGTATAACTGGTTTTGAGCATTGATGAACCTCGGTATTCATGAGGAATGCTGGAATTAAACTAGAATTGTCCACTGTATTGTCTTCCAATGCAAATATGATGCCAAGGGTCCTGGGTGGAATCATTTTCATGGCAACCCTTTTCTCTTTGACCTTTTTTAACCCACTGTGGAGTTGTTCAGGATTTTGATGTGACATTGGGGGCTGTGTGGTGATGGTTGGAGTGTGGACCTTATATTTTGGGATACCATATGTACATCGATCAGCCTTGAAAAAGCCCCTCGGGGAGCGAAATGGTTTTCATGCTGGCAATAGATTGTGCATACTTTATACTCTCACTGCAGACCACAACCTGGACTCACTACGAGCATCGGCGATCCACCCCAGCTCTGGCGAGTTTGTGGTGAAGTGGTTTCCCTTTACTTGTGAATCTTCAGTTTAACTTCAAAACAGTTATCCTGCCGATTTTGGCCATGACTGTATTTGGGTGTCTCTTTGGAATTTCTGAATCCGCACCGCCAGGGCTTTTCCAATGGAGCTGGCTTACTATTAGTTCTCTGGGATTGTTTCGGACTTACCTTGCTACTGGAACTCCGCCTCACTTCGAACTGAGGTACTGAGGATCTTGCTTCAGCAGGATTCTTAGTAAGATACTTACTAATGAGCAGAGACTATTTACGTATTCTGGGACTGTAAATTTGCCCTCTGTCATATGTCTATATTGGCAGCCCTTGATTTAATGTGGATTTTACCGTGATGTTGGTGCTCTTTTTTATTATAAAACATATTTGATGTATACCAATGTTTTCCATATATATTGTTCTGACTCTCTTATTAACTCACATGGCTATTTGAGCACATATAGTGATTTATATTAGGTTTAAGATATCACTTAACCCAAGCGTTTTGTTGTTTAGCAGCGGTAACTTACCCTCTGTTCCTTTTCAGGATTGCAGTCTTAGCAAATCATAAGACATTTTCCTAAGTAAAGTGTACATATTGTCTCAGTAAATTTTAGAAGAGAACTGTAAGATTACTGTAATCAGTATAATTACTCCTAATTATAACCTGTTATACAGACTAGTTGGTTCTAAGGCTGTCAACAATAGTAATACTATTTTTTATTCCAAAGCACCTGCAATGAAGACAGTGGCATTCCTAAGGCTACCAAATGTCTCCATGTGAAAAGTTCACATTTGAATTGGGAATGTGCAGCTCACTCCTCATAACAGTAACTTCTGTCATGCTATATTCTCCTTTGCTCACTTTCTCATGTCTTTCTCTCATAGATGCTCCAGTAAAATGGCTAGAAGCTGGAGCTGCATTGTGCTCTGAAGCCATGGAGCTGAACTTTGGAGACCTCTGGGAGATGGTCTGCCAAGGGGAAGGCTGTGGAGATGCAACAGGACCCAAAGACCTAGACAACAACAAGTCCATGCCTGCCTACTGGGAGAAAGTGCAGTGCGAGAGGAAGAACCTTAGCTTGGACTGTTTGGACAGGACTAAGGCATGTGTCAGCTTGGTGAAATGCTCAGGTGAGGCAGACTGATGAAGAGAGTATGCCTCAAGCTCTGTTTGTCTTCCTCCCATCACTGGCATCATGCATATATACAATTCTCTTAGTATTTCAAGTACAGAAGTATAACTTGTATTGTCGAAGGCTTTCATGGCCATAATCACTAGGTTGTTGTAGGTTTTTCGGGCTGTATGGCCATGTTCTAGAAGCATTCTCTCCTGACATTTCACATGTGTCTATGGCAGGCATCCTCAGAGGTTGTGAGCTCAGATCTCACAATCTCTGAGGATGCCTGCCATAGACGCAGGCGAAACGTCAGGAGAGAATGCTTCTAGAACATGGCCATACAGCCTGAAAAACCTACAACAACCTAGTGATTACGGCCCTATAACAACATGCTTCTTCTTTAGCTGCCATGGTTCCATCCTATGGAATCCTAAGATTTGCAATTTATGGAGATGCTTTAAGAAACCTCAGTCAGGGAGTGCCTCTAATGGTGTAGAATAAAATGCCCTATAAGATATAAAGATTGATGTAATGCCATTTTGTTGCCAAAATGCTTAGTGGAAAGGGTTTATGGGTTGCTCAGAGAGGCAATACCATTTATCTGAAGGTGAGAACGGTAAGGTACCTAGATCGTAAGGGCTGTGAAAGGGTATCAGCTATTTATTTTGTTGAGTTCGCTTTTTTTTGCCAGGAAGTTTATATCATAGCAATAGTGTTGGAATTGTTACTATGTAGTGATTGTGAAGACAAAACAGTTATCTCTGTAACTATTGTGACACTATTTCCACAACTATAAAAACAAATGCCATTACTCTATACTTATTACTTGCATATACAGTACCTACTGTACCTATTATACCTACACCTACCTACTATACCTATTACTCTATATACCTACTAATTTTACAAGGTCTTTAGACGATTCTGCCAAAGAGTGTTGGTGCCTCACAAGACTACACGTCCCATGCCAGAGATGGGAAGAACTGCTTGAAGGATTTTCTGCCTCCTGTGTAAAAATAATTTGGCTGGCTTTGTGTTGTATGCAGTGTGACTCATCTAGTATGGTGCCTTGTGCTATTCTAACGAAGATGGGGAAATGTCTTGGGCCAGTCCTGTTGAGTAATGTAATTTCTATTCTCCCCTTCTGTCTCCAGGCCAAGATTTCAAGAGCACTGCTTCTAGTACAGAAACCACTCTGGGAATTCTGCTGGGTTTTGTCCTCACTACATTCCTTCTGATCACCTGCGTACCCCCTCTCTATAAGAAAATAATGAAGAAATGTAAGTGGCATTCTCTTGATGTGGGCCAGACTAGAAATGCCTCTTTGTAGAACTAAGCTTAGAGACATAGAATCATAGAGTTGGATGAGGGCCTTCCAGTCCAATCCCCTTTAAGATTCTTAATATATGTATCTTGATTCACATTAGGTATGGTAGCCTCAAAATGAATCATGTCTGTATGACTTCTGGCAGGCAACCACACAGATTTCTTCACCCAGAGGGTCATTGGGTTATGGAATTTACTTCCAGAAGAGGTTGTGACAGCTGTCAGCCTGAACAACTTCAAGGCAGGATTAGACAGATTCATGGATACCAAGTGTATCGGTAGTTACTGAAAAGGACATTCAAGTGCCACCTCGGAGTTGGTTGAGGTAGGCAGGATTTCCCTGGGTACTGGTTGTGGGGGGTCAGGAGCAGGTTAGGGTTTTGCCCTCCCTTCTGCTCAATATCCCCGTGTACAACTGGGGGCCACTGTGTGATACAGAATGCTGGACTAGATGGGCTGAGGTCAGATTCAGCATGGCTCTTCTTATGTTCTTATGTTCTTAGATGGAAGGGGAATATGTTTGACAGTGTGATTTGCCTAATGTGTTGTTATGTGCCTTCACATCATATGTGATTTATGGTGGCCCTCTTATAGGGATTTCTGAAGCCAAGAGTGTATGACTTGTCAAGCAAGAATTTAAAACCTGTTTGTCAAAGTTATAGTTCAGTGTTTAAACCACTATCCCACATTAACTTGCCTAATACTACCTACTAATCCAGAGATTTGCAGTAAAGACTTCATCATTCACAGGGAAGACATTCTAAAGCTACAGTATAGTAGCTCTGTAATGACACATAATCTAGACAAAGGTTTCATTGTTCAGTCACTTTGTACCATGCATGGCTTTAATTGTACAGGGAATCAATGTATGGGAAATTCCTGTTTCTCTATATAACTTTCACTGGGTACCAAAGGCAAAGAGACAAGTAAAGTTTCCATCTCTGCTTCATATACTGCATACCTGGTTGAGGAGTAGGGAGTCTATAGTCCAACACATCTGAAGGCTACCCGTTTGGAAAGGTGGGTGTATGCCAAAAATCTTTTTTAGACTTATTCAATTTAAGTGAATTCCATTTATGTCTATGCTCTAATTGCTTTATCACCTATCCAACATTCCCTCCTTCCCATTTATCCTCCTCCCTTTTGCAGATTTTAAAAAGAAGCAACACCAATGGATTGGTCCAAATGCAGTAAACCAAAATGGTAAGATACCAATATTCAATGTATATTTAAAAAAAAGTCTGGTTAGAATCTACCTCTATAAACTAATTTGACAAATGTGAGTGACCTCCCCCTGCCCTAAGGTATTTGTGAATCATTCATAACATGTGTGAATAATGTTATAGTGGGTATATACAGCAAAAGAAACTGAACATGCATTCTTGTCAGTTCATAATTTATGCTGTCATCATCAAGGAATTGAAGCTGCACTTGTTTAAATTCTACCATTGGCTCTGGTCATGTTTCCTCCCTTGCAGCTATTGACCTCAGATGGGACAAAATTTTGGGTGAAATCAGAAACAGGATGAATTAGTCAACCAATTGGTTAAATTGCTTCCGACAGCCACCAGTGATGCCTTTTCAAACCTTCTTGATTTCTAGGAGTTAATCTTAAGCCAGCCTACAAAATGCACTCATTGGCTTGAGAGCTTGCCCCATAATTATTTACAGTAGTAGTAAAGAATCACTCTGATCATACCTATAGGCAACAATCTCTTATTTATTACGGTGCTACATAATCTCCAGCAAATCTAAACAGGCTCAAATTCTTATCCTGAAGCACATCAGGGATTCAATGGGGCACCTGCAGCTACTGTCCGTTTATATGCGGCACTTCGAAGTGCTTCTGTGAGCGGAGTCCCTTCAGCAAAATGATGGTGGAGTATAAATAAAGTTATTATTATATTATCATTATTGTATTACTTCAATTCTAAAACATGCCTTTTTTCTATATAAACACTAAAAATAGAGTGCATTTTAGAAGCACAGATTTATTGTATTTTTTTATCATGGTTGGTACTGAAATAAGGGTGTGTCTTACAACCAATGGCATCTTGAAGAAATACAGTATATTATATGTTGTCATCTTTGGAGCAAGGTGCACCCTGCTTTGAGTCTCCTTGTAGAGAGAAAAAGCAGGGTATAAATAAACATCATCATCATCATCATCATCTCTTGCAGAGATTGCTAGTATTATTTATAAAAGCTATCAAATCATAGTTTCCTACAAGGATTTTAAAACAATATGTGCTCAGCAACTACATGTTATACTACAGCCCAAACATGGCACACTATTACCATTTGACATCATCATTTTGTTAGCTCTATAAATCAGAGAAAGGAAGAGTGCATAACTGCAGTCTACTGGGTTCCCTAGAAACACAGGATACATTAAAATGTTTGGGTTAGGTGGAAAAGATATGCAGCTGGTGCCAAGAATTTGGTTTGCGTATTTCAGCTGAACAGTCCTTTCACACAAAAATCTACGTCTATTTAACTCAATATGTTCTCCATTTCAGCAGTAAAATTTAGAACAGGAAAGGAGCCATTTCATTGTGGCTATTATTAAATTAAACAACTAGGAATAAAAATCCTTGGAGGTCTTCTGTAAACCATCCCAAAATCTTCTGGTAGATTCAAATTTCCCTTGTTTATCCCCATAGTATATGTCACTTGAGATGGGATACAGATGTAATCTGATTATCACAATTCTAGCATTTTCTTTTAAAGACAGCTGAAAAAGTGGGCATGGGTGTGTGCGAGATCATGTTATGATCTTTTACTCCCTCTTGTGGCAAGAAATAACCAGGCCAACATGGTAGATGTCACAACTCTACAAAGCCAGCGGAGATAGATGTGATGTTAATTGTGTTGCTGCAATTAACTACAATCATGGGGTTCATAATCAGCATGACATGGATTGCATGGAAAAAGCCTTCCCCATATAATCACAATTCACCTGCGCTCCATTTTTCTACCAATTTTTTTTAATGCTACACACAGCTACCCTATAAAATGCATGAATGCAAAACATCTTAAAAGTATCTTAAGTGTCTTCAGCTGAGAAGAAAAATGTGATTATATGATTTATCCTTGGCTAAGAACAGCTTATTTATGAATTTTGTAGCTTAAATTGTTGCATTGACAGGTATCTATCTATGATAACACATAGTGCGCCAGATCGCCTATGGTTCCCAGATGTTCATCATGCCCCTCTAGCCTTTGTTGAGGGCCATTGCCTCATCATGTTTTAACTGTTTTAATGTTTTATGTGTTTTAACTGCCTAACTTGTTTCATCATATTCATTGTGTCTATGCTTCCTTGTAAACCGCTCTGAGCTCCGGAGTGAGCGGTATACTAAATCGAAGTTAATAAATAAATAAATAAATGATAGACATTGGCATATTAATGTGTTTTTGTAGAGAAAATGCCATTAATGCTGTAGTACCACGAGATACTTTGTCTTTTACAAATTATATATACAGAACTCCCCCGGTGGTGCAGTGGGTTAAAGCGCTGACCTGCTGAACTTGTTGACCAAAAGGTCGGTGGTTCGAATCTGGGGAGCGGGGTGAGCTCCTGCTGTTAGCCCCAGCTTCTGCCAACATAGCAGTTCAAAAACATGCAACTGTGAGATCAATAGATACCGCTCCGGCAGGAAGGTAATGCCAGCTCTCCAGCTTAGAAATGGAGATGAGCACCAACCCCCAGGGTCGGACACAACTGGACTTAATGTCAGGGGGAAAACTTTATCTTTATTTACTTTCCAACTGGAATTTTTTCTGCCATGATTGTTGCCTTTTTGATTAAAAAACAGGAGAATGGCAGGTCCTTGAATGATTTGAATATCCATATTTAATCAAGCAATACTTGTAGCTTTTAGCTTAAAGAAGGTGGATTTGAGGGGAGAAAAATGATTCTACACTATCTTTTATTTAGTTTCATTCCATCGCAACAGCTCTGCCAGCTTCCACCCACATCAAGACCAGGTTATTCGGGAAGAAGACAACAGAGCCTTAAAGAAAACCTCTTATCTCTCACCCTACGCAGGTAACATGGAATAGGTGGGGTATATAATCTGAAACACAATCTGCTAAATTATAAACGGCGTTGGGTTACCCATATTGCTCCAGAACATCCAAACTCCATGGTAGTACAGATTGGCACTTCTGATATTAAATTTGCTTCTCAAGCTGCTGATATCAAGCAAATGTGGGAATAAGGACAGTATCCCATAATGATGGGCACCGATAGCTTTTAGATCTGTAACAAAAGCCTGTTGCTTTTCATGTTTTCACTTAGCTCTGTGTAATTCACTCATATGCCACCTTTACCAGGCAGTGTAAGCATTATGGAATACATTCGTCCTTACATTTAGTGTTCTCCAAGAAAGAACAAGATACACTTTTTCTTCTTTCTCCACATAGCTCTAGAAGGGGCAAAAATCACAATTCTCAACCCTCTGGACATCTCCTCTGACAGCGATTATGACTTTTCTTCTGCCCAGCGGCTGTAAAATATGACAGGTATGGATATATATGATCATCATATCCCAAGTATGGATGTCCTTAGGACTGAATAGTAAACTACAAGGTGAGGGCATGTTTATACTATAAATGTAAACCAGGTTTGGATCAAAAGGAAATTTCAAGGGCATGTTTATGCCATAAATATAAACCAGCTATGACTGGAAAGCCATGAGAGATTGAGATTTTTGAAAGTACTGGCATATGTACTGTAGACTAGTCCTTAGAATTAACCCTTGTTGTAGGCAAAAACTGTCTATTTGATGGTAAATACACCTTACATTGCATCAGCAGTATTACAGCTTCTGAAACTTTAGCCGCTACGAATTTAATGGAGTTCATTTTTTTCTTCAGCAGGAACAAGGAGAATGTGGTAAAAAGGGGGAGAAAAGAATAAGCCAATCAAAAATCCTGTTTTTCATTGGTATGAAACATCACAAGCAAGCTTCAAGAAATAATTAACTTCTTGCTCTGCGTTCACAGGGATGTGATGGCAACAGTAGTGCACTTCTTTTTCCTACAATAAAAAAGGGGGATCTCAACTCCCAGTCACTGTTTATTGCTGCTCTCTAAATATAAACCACCAGTGCTGGAATTTTGCTGGGTATCTTTATCTGACATAGTAGCAGACATCTAAATTTCCCAATGACAATAATTTACCAAATTATAAATGCTACCTAGTGAATAACCAGAAACTCCTAATTTGGGTACACTAAATTTAAAGTAGTGTAGTCCTTGGCGCGCATGAACTAGGAAGGACTTCTGACATGCTCAGTAGCCATGCATGCATATGTGCATGAGTTTTAACAGGTAGCAGTGTGCACTAGATGACCCAAGTAGCTCAATCAGAAAGGAATGAAAAATTTGGAAAAGTTGTTATGGGAAATCAAGGTCTATTTTTGGAATGTTTCAGATCATGAAAAGGAGGAAAGAATATGAAATAATGGGACAGCACCTTTTAAGACTGACTGATTTTGATATTCACATGAGTTTTTTTAAAAAATAATTCCACATCTTCAACTGTAGTACTGAGTGGAAGGGTGTGTCTGTGACCAATATCTTATTGTACTAAGTACTGTATATTATTTGTACATTATAGATGCAGATGAAACGTCAGGCGAGAATGCCTCTAGAACAGGGGTGGGCAATTACCAGCCCTCCAGGTGTTTTGGACTTCAACTCCCAGAAATCCTTTACCAGCAGTTAGGATTTCTGGGAGTTGGAGTCCAAAACACCTGGAGGGCCCGTAATTGCCCACCCCTGCTCTAGAACATGGCCACATAGCCCAAAAAAACCTACAACAACGCAATGTTGGGACAGTTACCAATCTTTTAAGCTAACTACCTGGAAGGGCTGTTAGGAAGTAAAACAGTGGAAACCATGCAGGCCAACCTAGTCATTTTTTAAAAATGATTTATTTTGCAAGGTGTGTCTAGAATAAAAAGACTTGTAACAGTTGGTTAGATTTTATTTTGTTTGCATTGCCTCACATTCCTTTGTGCTCTGTAGTACATGCGAATATACCTACGTATATCTGCACACTTCCGCACATGAAAAAAAGATGTAACATGCAAAAATGAAATTAAAAAATAGAAGGAACTGATATGCTACCATGAAGTTACGAGTAAATACTAATTCAAGGCCAAAATTAAAGCACCATCTTATTTCTGGAATTCTTTTAAACACAGAATCATAGAGTTGGAAGAGACCGCATGGGCCACTCAGTCCAACCCCCTGCCATGCAGGAAAAGCACAATCAAAGCACCTCTGACAGATGGCCATCCAGTCTCTGATTAGATGCCTCCAAAGGAGGAGCTTCCACACATTTTTTTTTAAAAAAATCAACTCTATTCCCTTTGAGACATCTCCATCACTTTGGTCTCAAATTCTAATGTAAGAGGGAGATTAATATTAGATTGGGTTCACTTTTCAGTATATAAAAACAGAATGAAATGAATCAGTCAATAATGAGGTGTTATGACCAGAAATTGAGAAGAAGGAGGAAAGGACAAATAGATAATAGTATTTACTATGCTTAAAACAGATGAAACATGGTGTTAGAACAGGCATGGGCAAACTTCAGCCCTCCAACCTCAGGCCCTTCCTTTCTTTCCTTTCCACTTAAGTGGCTGAGGGGGGAAAAGAAAAAGGCCTGAGGCTGTTAGGAATTGTGGGAGCTGAAGTCCAAAACACCTGGAGGGCTGAAGTTTGCTCATTCCTGTCTTGTAAGATAATGGTCATCACTCCATGGAAACGACAGATGCACAAATTGATCTTTTAAGCAGGACAAAAAACAGAAGAGAGGTCAGGTTGGACCTTTTGATGTAAAAGATCTTAGTGACACAAATGAGAAGTGGGAATATCTTTAGCAAGCAAACATTGGGGGTGGGATCAGTAACAAATTAACCATGTACATCTTCATTTCCAAAAGTCCAAGTAATAAATCTGTGTACAGTTCATCAAATTTTATTACCATAGTTAATCACAGACATGGATTTGTCTGCGCCAAATTTCAAAAGCATTCATCCTGGTCAGGACTATTAGTAGTCAATTTCTAAAATAAATAAATAATGGACACGCAATGGGGATAAAGTGCTCAGCAAAGCATTTCTTCTTGTCAACTGAAAAAAAATATGGGGAAATGAATAAGAGAGGAGGCAGAGGGCTTCATTATCTCAGTCCTGAATTACTCCCAGAGGCCATTATTTAAAGGAGCTGGATATGTGGGCAGTTCAGATTCCTGTAAGTCTCAGTGGTGCATATCACATTGAGGCATCAGCATGCTGACCATTATTCTCAAGTATGGAAATGCATAGTGATGGAACTTTGCACACTCACCTCGGAACAAATTCTTGTTTTGCATCTTCCACATATCTGTTACTTCCGTAACATCTGTATGCCTCTGTCAGAGCAGATTGAATAGCTAAATAAGCCCTGGTAGGCTCAAAATGGCAAGCACACTTAGATAGAAAAAGAAACAGGTGACTGCTATAAGATAAGGAGCCTACAGACGGGTAGGCCTTGCCTTTTTAAGAGACTACAGTGGCACCAATACATTTTTTAAAAGTACAATTCTTACTGGGAGCAGGGAGCTGGGATGTATGGTGTAAGTACCCCAATCACCTTCCCCATGCAGCAACCAACCATTTTTTAAAAGATTGCCAATAGGAGCTTTTTTAAAAAGGCCTAAGCACTGGGGAGGAAAAAGAAGGTGGGGAGGGCATGATGTGACAGAAAGAAATGGATGGGAAGAGAACTGGACAGATGATTGAGGAATCGGACTCCCTGCATAAACTTTGAAAAACTGCCCTGCTCACTACTGGCATGAAGATCACGCAGGTTCTTATGAGAGAAGGTCAAAAAAGGGGTCCTCCAGTCCAACTCTAGGGAAGGTGATGATGGGCGGACACGGGACTGAAGCTGGGAACTGGTGATGGAGGGGGTTTCTCTTTTGTGTCAGCTTACATACTACTTCTGAAGTACATCAAGGGCAAGATAGTGCCCTCAATTTACTTCCTAATATTTTTCAAGTGCTAAAAGAAATCATACATCAAAACATTCCTGGAAAACCTGTGTTTTACATCAAGAATGCTTACTGATTTCTTCTTGTCATCGATCTGTGTACATAAGTGTATAGAATTCTTTATAGATCTATCTATATATCTATTCTAACATATTAAAGTAGAAAACTACACACGCGCGCACACTCACACACACAGCTGTGTGCACACAAACACACACAGAACCAGATCCAAGCTGCTGTCAATAAGTATGCCTCAAGCAGCTTCACTGGAGCAATGCCTATACACATCAGCTAAGAATCTGGGCCTTTATTTGCATTTTAAAGTATGGCTTGAGCCGATTCCTTTGTCAGCACAGCTGGCCATGACAGACTGCCAACATTCAGCGCCTACTTATGCCTCTGAAGGGAAAACTTCAACAATGGAACTCCTTCTCAACACTTAAAACCATAAGTTCCATCAGTATTATGCTGGGACGGTGAAAAAGTCACTCATATGCCTTCCCAGATTCACTTTTAGGTCTACAGGGTTCTCCAGATTTTTTGGGGGGAAAAAACCCCTTTCACCAAAAATTCTCATATCACTTAAGGGCACTCAAGAAAAAACTGCCAAATTTGGCATTTCCAAAAACTTGCAGCTTAGAAATTAACTCAATTTTGAAAAAAAGGCCTTTCCTGGACTTGAAATGCTCACCCCAATATGGTAAAGTTGTTATGTCCCGTCCCCCAGAGGTCAGGGGGCACATGGATGCACTTTTGCCAACAATTGTATTTTTAAATTAAAGACTAATTTGAGGATGTGACACTGCAATGGCAGGAATGAGCTCCCCTTGGATAGCCAATGTAGCCCTCCCAGACCTTAACAGCTGCCCACCCTTAGAACAATGCCTACACAAATTGGTCTCCCAAGATGATGCTTCCAGGATTTCATCTTAGACCTCTTCAGCAAGCAAAAATATTTTTCTTAGGCCATTCTATCAATGGATATGGCCTGGGAGCCCTGACTAGTACCCCGACCAAGATGGGCCTCGAGGGGGCAGTGGGGGATACCCAAAGGATTGGCTTGGACCTGTGGGATATGGAGACTGAGAAGGAACTGGAAAACTAGGCACTGTAGGTTGCGTAGGATATGGGCACGATGGCTTCCCATCTGATGGGAAATACTGAGGCTGAGGGAACCCTGGTCTTGTAGACTGAGCTGGAGGCGGCTGTGGGTATCCTGGTCTAGTAGGAGGTGCTCTGGATGGAGACCAAGAGTAACCAGGGGATGAAGAAGGGTCACTTGCCTGAGACTGAGGTCCTGAACCCCCAGCAGGCAGAGGGGGGTATCCTGAAAGGTGTTTATAAGGAAATGAAGGTTGTGGATATGGTTGAGAAGCAGCATACCCTGCTATAGCAGATGTTCCAGCAAAAGGAGCTGGTTGGAGAGCTCCATGAGCTGATGGGCCAACAGGCATACCAGGAGATAAACTGTAAGGAAAAGGAAAGGGTGGTCCCCCAGCCGTGCTAGTCTGTGGCTGCTGAATTACAGGCCCAGCAGGTACGCCAGAAGGGTGTTGATGGTTGAACGCAGTGCTGTTGGGTGGCTCT
Organism: Anolis apletophallus; assembly: GCA_030556195.1. Lineage (NCBI taxonomy): Eukaryota > Metazoa > Chordata > Lepidosauria > Squamata > Anolidae > Anolis > Anolis apletophallus. The sequence goes on along the minus strand of JARBWK010000002.1, from coordinate 104,359,563 downwards.
TGTGAAGACTGAGATTTCCTCAGAATTTCCTGAAGCTTCTCCACCTTCACCCGTCGCAGATGGGACAACTTCCTCATGGAGGAAAACTGCTCAAGAAATGTCTCCAGAGGCACTTCACCCTCCATGAACTTTTCAGCCATTGCCTGGAAGGGAAAAGATAACTAATGCAATACTCCCATTTGCAAAAAAAGAAGCAAGTTCTCATCTGTCTTTACAACCTTCTATGGAAAAAGCTATTCAAATTGCCCCACAAATTCTCAGTATGATAAAGCTGCCAACACTCACACACTCCTCCATGGCACTCTTCTCTTAATTCTAGCCGGCAACACGGAGGAGACTGCAGGGAGACACAAGGACCTGAGAAATGGTGGGAGGCATGGATTTGCACCAAGCACAACTCTTGGATTTCTGCAATTTCACATGTCCCTCATCGTAAGCAGACTTCTGTCCTCCATGGACACAGGGGAGGCCAAATCTCGCCGCCACCTCCAATACTGCCCTGCACCATTTCATTAATAGGGACCTGAGCATTCAAAATTTTAGTTAACCACATGGGGTTCTGGAAACAAGCCCACCCCTCCCCCCAATACTGAAGGTCCATAGTAAAAGAACTTAAGCATTTGCATTTTGTGTTAACCAAGCAAGGTTGTAGAAGCAACCCCCTGCAGATAACAAGAGGCCGCTGTAACCGAAAGGAATTAAGATATTATTCCCATACTCCCTGGACTTTTATATTGTGGGACCTGTGAAATAAAAAGTCCTGGCTGAAATCCCAAGTCTCTAACATTTGGACAAAAGGGGAGAAAGAACAGCTTTAAAGTGGACCTCGCCAGGTAATTTTTGGATATTAAAAATTCATATCAAAAATAATTTTAAATTAAAATGGTAGACTGACCTCAGATTCTTCTTCAATTTTCTGCCCTTCAACCTGAAGAAGACTTAGCAGTGTGCCAGGCTCTATCGCTTTTGAATATTTCTCTGAGGAATAAAATTAATAACAGTGATTTAAAAGGTAACCATAAAAAGGTATCTTGATGGTGCATGTGCGCTGTATTTCATATCATGGTATGTATATAATTAATTTCCTGCCTATATTCAGCTAAGGTCTTTTGTGTAGGATGATATTTTAGCTGTGATATTGTTTACAATTCTTAGAATTCCTGTTTGGATGCCTGGGAGCTCATTGCGCTCTGAGGAAGCCTCTATGGAGGCCAAATGGGCAGGCCTGGAATCACGCCGTTAGCCTGCAGCCACCCTCCGCGTCCAGTTTGAACCTCCCACTTGGGCTCGATTGTTTATTTCTCCGCTGGTGTTTACCTTGGATGCCTTCCTTTTGGCTGGATATTGGCCAATTACGACTGTTCTTTATGTGGCTCCCATTGAATTCTACCTAGATTACCCTCCTGGATACTTCCCTTCCTTTGTTTATCCCGGATTATCCCATCACCATCGTTTGCCACATGCATCAACAGGAGAACACATTGCTTCTCTCCTAGTGAACTGAAGGAGCCTACGTAAGGTACAAAGTCCACTCACCAAGGACTATGGACTTATATGTGTTGAACTATTAAGTGTGTAGGCATTGTGGATTTTGCAAGAAACATGTAACACCTCCAAATTGGGATATGTCAATTTTACCTGTACACTCAAGTAACAATGAGGAACAGTCCTGGTTCGAGGCATCTAGTTTAGGGAAAGTGGATGTGAAATTTTACCTAATTTTGCCTTTTGCTCCTGGCACTGCTCAACCAGCTTTTGCAGTTCTCGATATTTATCTGAGAGGTTTGCACGTCCCGTTTCTAAGGGCTCCTGGAACGTCAGGTTCTGTTCCGCCAGACTACGGTTTGTGGCCAGCGCCATCTCCCTTTCCAACTGTAGATCCTGGACCTAAGAAAAACAATAGGCTGTTAAGGTAGTTTAAGTGTTTCCTCTTAAGTTCAATATTTTCTCTCCAACCTAGTATTTTGATGTATTTTAAGGGATACCTCATTAGATTCCAGTGCCAGACGTTCAATCTCCTCTGAATTCTCTTGCAGCTCCTTCAGCTCATCAACTGTCTTCTCTCTGAAAGACTCCATCTTTGGGGGGGGGGGGGAGGGGTGTCCCTTCAGAAAGAGAACATGAATGATTAACATGTCTCACACTGCTTTCTGGAAACCTTGGTCTTATAATGTAGTGGTCATGAAGCTTACAAGGAGAGGTGGATTGGGATACAGAATGGTACTGCCATTTACACAAGTCTTTTTCATATATATAGCAGATGGGAAAAGCCATGCACAAGGAGGCAGCATGATCGGGTTCACTCAATTATGCCCCAATGGTTTACATAGATCCCCTCTAGCAGCATGAACAAAGACATGTATTTTTAGGGACAAAATCATATGTTGGTATGCACAATATTTTGTTCCCCTCCCTCCTTTCTGGCTCACTCTTTGTTTCAGGAACTATTTAAAACCAGGTTTCTGTTTTTAGAACAATGGAAATTCCGGCTAGATTTTTCTTTATACTTCCTGTCCACTTGCATAAATGCTCTTGCACATAACTTTGGCACAAAAGCCATTTGGAATATTGCTCTCATCTTGGTTTTTTTAACAAAATAAACATATTTGTATATCACTTCTTAAAATCAAGGTTTTAAACCGCATTTAAATAAGCAAATTTCCTGAATCAAAAAGAAGAGCTACCAGCTTGGAACTCATGTAAAGGAACTGAATACCCAAGGGGAGATGGGACAGGCTATAAATAAAGTTGATTTGACTACCCGATATATGGACACTGAATAAGGAAATAAAATAATTGAAAAAGGCATTTTTACAGCCCTGCTTCACATTATATAATAGCATCCTCCTGTATTACATCAAGTTCACCTGTCAAATGGACAAAACTCTCCTAAATTACTGCTCTTCTTCATTTTTCAGACAGATGAAAGAGGGACAAACCTTTTCAACCTCTTTAATAACTTCATAATAATAACTTTATTCTTATATCCCAGCCACATCTCCCTGAAGGGGCTCGGGGTGGCTTACATGGGAATCAAGCCCAGTCAAACAGAGTTAAAATATAGAACAACAAAATACATTCTGTTTTTAAAATACCCTTTACTGTTTTTTCTCTAAACATTAAACATAATTAATCTACTTGTAGTGCCATTCCAGCAAGTTTCTCATTCTTGACCATCTGCTGAGCAACAAAGTAATGCCTTTTCTAAACAATCATCTGCGAAGACCAACAAATGCAGCTTCGCTGTACAATGAAGGTTACACTGGCCTAGGCTCCGATAAAATTACCCAATGTCACTGATCCTTAGATTCACTGCGCCCAGCAGTTCTTGGCGTTTAGTACAGCCATGCTGACTTCTTCAGCTTATTGTAACATTATCAGATCTGTTGTGATTCTCTACATTTAATCTCATAACAGATACAATGCAGTTATGCTGGACTGAAACACCTGGAAAGAAACTTGCAGAAAAAGTATCAAAACAGACAGGGGATATTTTAAGTATTTTTCAACTAAACATGATTTAGGGTGGGGGCCTTCTGAAGCTCCTGTATAAAGTCCATAGCACATATGGTCCATTTTCATCATCCTCCTATTTATATTTTTACTCCAGGGGCAACACAAGCATAAATGTTCTGAAGTCTACCTGCTCCTGCTTCTTCTACCTCTGGTTCAAATGACACATCTCATAGACTGGGTTCTGGTGATTCTACATCCGTATCTGCAAGAGAAAGGAAGTCAAGCTTGTGTTTTCTACTAGTGAATTTTCAAACTAGTTAAAAGTCCTTGAACTGTGACAAAAATACAAATCTAGGTTTCATGATAACTGCCACTGCTTGTGCACTACAAGTTGAGGGCCACTTCACTAAGTATTCACCTAAGATGCCCCATGAATGGCACTCTCTTTCTGCACTGATGAGACTGCATGCTCCTCTGAGTCAAGAGGCTATGCTGACAGTAGCAGTGCTGCTAGTAGAGGCTTCTGGGGTGGAGCCAGACGAAAGGCACAAAACAGCTACTGGGTGGAAGAAGTAGTGTGGGAAGACACTTGTGGAGGCTCTCTCAGAGACATCTGCAGTGGCACCATAGTTAATACTTATTAGTACTGCATAGAAAGTGACATGGTAAATCCTTTTTTCATTGCTTTTAATTTAAAAGCTCTATGATAAACCAATCCACAATGAAACAAGAAATGACACTTCCAGGTCAGATGGGATACAGCAGAAGACCACTATGAGTAACACTGTGGTTAATGATGCAACTGGATTCAAGCCAAATTGATGCTCAGCTGCTGAGGTGCCCTGAAGTTGAAGGAAAGACTCAAGCTGCACAACAAAATATTATAAATATTAAAAATACCACGGAATGTGAGAAGCATGAATCAGGGGATGGTAGACATAGTAAAAGATAAATGCAACAACATATAAATTTAGCAGTATTTGGGGTGAGTGAACTAAAGCAGATAGAATGGGACATTTTTAGTCTGATAACTATACAATGTTGTACTCAGGAAATCAAAATCTAAAAAGAAACAGGGAGGCATTAATAATGAAGAGAAATGTAACAAAAGCAGTCAAAGAATATATGCAAAGTCTGAACAAATCAGACTTTGCATATATTCTTTGACTGCTTTTGTTACATATCTCAGGGAAAAGCCACCAGTTTCTTTTGTGGAGAGGTGGTCTGAGAAGGTGGTACTGGGGGATTCCTGCTTGACTCCTTGGCCACTAACCTGTGGAGTCCCTCAAGGTTCAGTTTTTTCTCCCATACTATTTGGGAGAAATACTATGGTGGTCCACGCTCTGGTTACATCCCATATAGATTACTGCAACGCTCTCTATGTAGGGTTGCTTTTGAAGACTGTTCGGAAGCTGCAACTAGTCCAACGGACAGCAGCCAGGTTAATAACAGGAGCAGCATTCAGAGAGCGTACAACTGTTGCGCCAGCTCCACTGGCTGCCAGTTTGCTACCGGGCACAATTCAAAGTGCTGGCTTTAGCCTTTAAAGCCCTAAACGGTTCGGGTCCAACTTACCTGTCCGAATGCATCTCTCCTATGAACCATCGAGATGTTTAAGATCATCTGGGGAGGCCCTGCTCTCGGTCCCGCCTTCTTCACAGGCGCGACTGGCGGGGACGAGAGACAGGGCCTTTTCGGTGGTGGCTCCTTGGCTTTGGAAGGCCCTCCCTAGAGATATCAGGGAGGCCCCCTCCCTCCTGACATTTCGCAAGAAAGTCAAGACCTGGCTGTTTGAGCAGGCATTTGCTGATGAAATATAAAGGTTTAATTAGATATATGGAATGACGACGATGTGATGGAAACTGATTTCAACATTACGCTGAGACTGCAATTGTATGTTTTTAATTGTTAATTTGTTACTATATGGTTATTTTTTTGGTTTGTTTGCTTGTGTTGTATTGAGGGCAGAGACTGCCTTGTGTAAACCGTCCCGAGTCGCCTTTGGGCTGAGAGGGGCGGTATAGAAACGTGACAAATAAATAAATAAATAAAATAGCATCTATGTGAAATTATTGGGTGAGGTCACCTCTGGAGCTTAGGGGTTAGTTGTCACAAGTATGCAAATGACACCAGCTCTATTACCCCTTTCAGCTAAATCTAAAGAAGCTGTTCCCGTGGTAACTGTAATAAACTGCATGAGGTTAAAACAAACTGAAACTTAATCCAAGCAAGACAGTGATACTTCTAGTCAGTCAAAAGACAAATCTAGAAATTCAGTCTATGTTCGATGGGGCTAGGCTCTCACTGAAAAGAAAATCACTGAACAAAGATAGCATACCAATAGACCTGCTTCAAGATACAGAGTCAGAATCTACTCTAGTCAACAAATATGAAAAATAAAGGAAAACCTCGCAGATTAGAAATTCTTAATAAACATTATAATCCCCAATAAAGGAGACACTAGGACTGCAATAACAAGACTGGTGCATTAAAGCCCAACATGGTTTGGGTCCAGGTTACCTAAAGGATGGTCTTCTTCCATACACTCTCCCCCAAAGACTTAGGTCCTCTGGGGGCATCTACTCCAACCAGCCAGAATCTGATTGGCAACCAAGGATCTTTTCATCGATCACCCCAATAAATACGTCTGAAGACCTATGACTTCTGACAAGCCTACCCAGCCCATTTTAATTATGAATGTTAAACTCGCATCCTGTGTTTTAATCCTTGTTCTATATATTTCAGTAAGTATTTCATACGAATACATTTTGTGCATTTTATAGAATGTTTGCAATGATTCTGTGTTTTAACTATGTTGTAACCTGCCTTGGCCCGAGGAGAAGTGGGTAAGAAATAAAATTGTTGTTATTAATCTTCCATACATAAAAAGTGATGCTATAAATTCTACAACAAAGACTTTTAGCATGCATGAAGTGAGAAATGTTAGATTTTTTGAGCTGGGTTCAGGAAAGGAAGAAGTGTTATAGATCATGCTGCCAATTTAAGGTGGATAAAGTAGCATACGAAAGAATTTAAGAAGAAAATCAACCTGTGCTTTATAGAGCCTTTTGTTTATATATATATCATGAAAAACTTTAGATCAATCTCAAAAAATGGGTATATTATTTGATTGTCCTAATGTGTAACCTGAACAAGAAGCTACCATCAGGACAGAATATGAAGAAACAGAACGATTTCCAATTGGCAAGGAGGACAGGCAAGTCTGCATTTTATCATCCTATCTGTTTAATGATTCTGACTCTGATGAAGAAGGTGGGATAGCTAAATAAGGTACATTAACAATTTAAGATATGCAGAAGACATGGCTCAATAAGTCAACAATGATTTGCAAACTAGGAAGCTGTAGGAAAAACAAAGGAAGGCCACATTCCAGATAGACACAATCAAGAAACTTTGGCTCCCGAGCCTAAAAGACCTGAGCCAACTGAAGATACGTGACCTGGACTTATGGCAACCCCTTTAGGCTTGCTACAACTCGAAAGCATCTTGACTGCAAGTAACAGCAATCTAAGATATTCTATGTAGTTTTAGAAAATGTTCTGAGGACATAACTTGATTTTTTTAAAAATAAAAATAAACAACAGATCTGCAAACAATGCAGGAATGCTTTCCAAGAGGCTGTGCAGATGAGAAAGGCAGAGTACACATTAAGCATTACATTCACATTTCTGTTGTGTAGCACTGAGAATTGCTTTGTTTGTAGCCTCCAAAATGAGAGAGCAGGAAACATTCCTATCTCACAAGACCACTGATGAACCCAAAGGACCAGCAGAGAAAGTGTAATCAGAGGCGTTTTCCAACATATCATGTGTATGTTGGATGTATAACCGCACCTATATTTTTATGCTGTAACTGTATGTGTAATTTAATATTGCATTTATAATTTATTCCACATGTGCTTGTTAATAATACTAAGGTAATTTGATGGCCTTTTGCACAAGTCTTTTATAGGGGCTATGAAAGTGGCAAAAATATCCCATAATAAGCTAATCTAAACTCTCTAATCCAATTGGGGCATGTACAGCTTACTGACAGAAGTGTTTGCATGCAGACCAGGATGCTGTCCTACCACTTGTCTCAATTAGCACAGATCAATTCAATTGGTGGAACTCAATCAATTGATCTAATTAAGAGTCGCAACAGGATTTAGAGCAGTGATTCTCAACCTGTGGGTCCCTAGATGTTTTGGCCTTCAACTCCCATAAATCCTAACAGCTGGTAAACTGGTTGGGATTTCTGGGAGTTGAAGGCCAAAACACCTGGGGACTCACAGGTTGAGAACCATTGATTTTGAGCAAAGTCTTTGGCAAAGCTAAAGTGTATGAGCAAAAGGTGCTCAGATATCACTGGAAAGGCAGCAATGAAGATATAAGGCACAAAAATTTGGAGCCACAGAAATTAGTCAGCGTAAGCATCCAGTTCCTATCAGGCTCAACATTATACATAATGTATCACACAGCAAACTCCGTCCCTCCCTTCCACCCAGTGGCAGTCAGGAGAAAAAGACTACCATACTGTCATGAAAAGAAATTAAATAGATAATCTTCATCCTGGCTTTAATTTAAAACTAAAGCTTGAGCCAGAAATCCATTTCCAGTTCTTCAGATGTAGCCCTAGAAGGGCCTAAATGTCCTAAAGACACCAGGTGCCATCTGATCTTGGAAGCAAAGCAGGACCAGCTCTGGTTAGGAATTGCGGGGGTTGGGCTAGATGGCCCAATCCCCAAATGAATATGAAGTTCTGTGGGCTCCATTTCAGAGGAAGAAACTGATCAAATCATCTCTGAGGATTCCTTGCCTAAGAAAATCTCATGAATGTGTTGTCGAAAGCTTTCATGACCGGCACCACTGGGTTGCTGTGAGTTTTCAGGGCTGTATAGCTGTGTTCCAAAATATTAGGAAACTCACCATAAATATGGGTTGTTGTAAGTTTTTCGGGCTATATGGCCATGTTCTAGAAGCATTCTCTCCTGATGTTTCGCCTGCATCTATGGCAAGCATCCTCAGAGCTTGTCAGACCTCACAACCTCTGAGGATGCTTGCCACAGAGGCAGGCGAAACGTCAGGAGAGAATGCCTCTAGAGCAGGCCTGGGCCAACTCCGGCCCTCCAGGTGTTTTGGACTACAACTCCCACAATTCATAACAGCCTCCCGGTGTTTTGGACTACAACTCCCACAATTCCTAACAGCCTCCCGGCTGTTAGGAATTGTGGGAGTTATAGTCCAAAACACCTGGAGGGCCGGAGTTGGCCCAGGCCTGCTCTAGGACATGGCCATATAGGCCGAAAAACCTACAACAACCCAGTGATTCCAGCCATTAAACATTTGATAATAGATATTCATCATAAATCATCAGGCACATACCAAATGCAAAAATGCCTTCAGCACTTTGTATTGCATAGCAATTGACCCTGATTTACTTCCAAACCTTGACAGAATCAGAGCTTTCGAGGGTGCTTAGGCCACTGTGGAGCCTAAGGAGGCCTTTGTCTGTTTTCCTATCGCCCACAAATAGAGGCATTGCATCAGCAACTGGGACAAGCTTTGCCAGGTGCCAAGAAGAGACGCCTTCCTGCAGCTTTCAGGAGGGTGCAAAAGCTCCAACTGCCCTTCAAGCCAAGCCCAGGAGGGGAGTGCCTCCATTCTCCCGCCCAGGCCCACTCTTTCCCCTCCCTAGGATCCTAGAGTTGGAAGAGACCTCATGGGCCATCCAGCCCAACCCCCTGCCAAGAAGGAGGGAAATCGCATTCAAAGCACCCCTGACACATCCAGCCTCTGTTTAAAAGCTTCCAAAGGAGGGTTGCTGTGCCTCCAAGGAGTGCCGCTGCCAAGAAACCCTCTGCTAGCAAGGAAGTGGTTTTGCTGTGGAGATGACGAGAGAGGAAATCCTGGAACCAGTTTGAGGCCCAGGTGGGGATGACAAAAACCAGAGCACTGAGGGCTTTTTTGGGGGAGAGGGGGGAACACTTTTGCGTTTGTTGCCTGGTTGCCGCAGTTTGGACCTAGCTTCCAACTGCATTAAATGGTGTAGACCAGGCATGGGCCAACTTAGGCCTTCCAGGTGTTTGGGACTTCAACTCCCACCATTCCTAACAGCCTCGGGTCCTTTCCTCAGCTTAAGCGGCTGAGGGGGGAAAGGAAAGGGCCTGAGGCTGTTAGGAATGGTGGGAGTTGAAGTCCAAAACACCTCGAAGGCCTAAGTTGGCCTTACTCTACTGTCCTATTCCTGGAACAAGGTTGTGTTAGGCTTGATAGAGCTCGGGGCCTTGCGATTTTTCTCCAGTCCTCAGACCAAGGGGAAGGAATCTCAGGATGAGAGCACTGTCTTAAAAAGTGTGTCAGTTATTTCCTTATTTGTTAGACTTGGGCTGACATCCCAGTAGTAGTAGTATAGTAGTAGTTTGGCCCATGCCTGGTGCAGATGAAGCTTGAGTCAATATTTCAGTCTGGCTCCTTGGCAAAAGCCTATCTGTCATGCAGGACCCTACCAGCAGCAAGACTCACCTTTTCCGGCTAGCCTTTGATTGCTAGGCCAGAAATCTTTTTTAAGCTAGTTTAATATGCATGCTTTTACCTCTGTGGGTTTTACCTGATTGTAAGCCGCTCTGAGCCCTCGGGGAGTGGCAGCGTACAAGTCCAAATAATAATAAATAATACATAAAAATAGGAGTTGGAAGAGACCTCGTGGGCCATGCAGTCCAATCCCCTGCCAAGAAGCAGGAAAATTGCATTCAAAGCACCCCCGACAGATGGCCATCCAGCCTCTGTTTAAAAGCCTCCCAAGAAGGAGCCTCCACCACACTCTGGGGCAGAGAGTTCCCCTGCTGAACGGCTCTCACTGCCAGGAAGTTCTTCCTAATGTTCAGTTTGTAGTTTGAAGCCATTATTCCGCGTTCTTGTCTCCAGGGCAGCAGAAAACAAGCCTGCTCCCTCCTTCCTATGGCTTCCTCTCACATATTAATACATGGCTCTCATGTCTCCTTTCAGCCTTCTCTTCTTCAGGCTAAACTTGCCCAGCTCTTTAAGCCGCTCCTCATTGGGCTTGTTCTCCAGGCCCTTGATCATTTTAGTCGCCCTCCCCTGGACACATTCCAGCTTAGAGTCAATATCTCAGTGTCTCCCTAAGCAGGCCTGGGCAAACTTTGGCCCTCCAGGTGTTTTGGACTCCAACTCCCACCATTCCTAACAGCCTCAGGCCCTTTCCTTTCCCCCCTCAGCCGCTTAAGCGGCTGAGGGGGGAAAGGAAGGGGCCTGAGGCTGTTAGAAATGGTGGGAGTTGAAGTCCAAAACACCTGGAAGGCCGAGGTTTGCCCAGGCCTGTCCCTAAGTGTGCCACTCAATGGAGGCAAAAAAAGGCATGTGTCTTTTCTCGCGAGATCACGCGAGAAAGGGGAAAGCGACCCAGGCCCCTTCCTTACCTGTGAGAAGAAAGGCGAGAGGAACTGAGGAAGAGGGAATCCCCCGGCTGCCCTACGAGTTCCGGCTTCCGGCCGAGCACCGGAAACTGTTCCCGCCCAGCCTACTCGCACAGGACTGGCGTCCGCGCGCAGCCCCACCCCTCCCGCCAAGCAGATGGTTCGTTCCGCCGGCGGAGCCAACGACCCGGCGCGCCTGCCGCCCGGCGGCCATTTTGTCAGCCGAGAGTGAGCCTCGGCGGAACCAATGGCTGAGGCGGCTCGCTGGCGAGGGGGCGGGGCTTGCCACCCTTCCCGCGCGCGCATGCGCACTGCGCGGTTCATGGAACCCCCTAGGTTTTCCAGTCTAGCCAGTCTGGGCTGAGAGGATTCTGCTTGCGTGGAACCGCATATAAAGGAATATATATGTGCCAATGGTTGTGTAGGACTAGTGCCACCAACTGCACCTCCCTTCTTCAGTCATTGGCAAGAATGGCAACAGTACATTCATGCTCCCCATGCTCTGTTCTGCCTTGGTTAGGCCACACCTGGAATATTGTGCCTAATTCTGGGCACCACAATTGAAGGGAGATGTTGACTAAGCTGGAATGTGTCCAGAGGAGGGCGACTAAAATGTTCAAGGGTCTGGAGAACAAGCCCTATGAGGAGCGGCTTAAAGAGCTGGGCATGTTTAGCCTGAAGAAGAGAAGGCTGAAAGGAGACATGATGTATCAATATGTGAGAGGAAGTCATAAGGAAGAGGGGAGCAAGCTTGTTTTCAGCTGCCCTGGAGACTAGGACGCAGAACAATGGCTTCAAACTACAAGAAAGGAGATTCCATCTGAACATTAGGAAGAACTTCCTGGCTGTGAGAGCCGTTCAGCAGTGGAACTCTCTGCCCCGGAGTGTGGCGGAGGCTCCTTTGGAAGCTCTTAAACAGAGGCTGGATGGCCATCTGTCAGGGGTGCTTTGAATGCAATTTTCCTGCTTGGCAGGGATTGGACTGCATGGCCCACGAGGTCTCTTCCAACTCTTATTTTTATTTGTTATTATTATTTGGACTTGTACGCTGCCACTCCCCGAGGGCTCAGAGCGGCTTACAATCAGGTAAAACCCACAGAGGTAAAAGCATGCATATTAAACTAGCTTAAAAAAGATTTCTGGCCTAGCAATCAAAGGCTAGCCGGAAAAGGTGAGTCTTGCTGCTGGTAGGGTCCTGCGTGACAGATAGGCTTTTGCCAAGGAGCCAGACTGAAATATTGACTCAAGCTTCATCTGCACCAGGCATGGGCCAAATTGGGCCCTTCAGGTGTTTGGGACTCCAACTCCCACCATTCCTAACAGCCTCGGGCCCTTTCCTTTTCCCCCTCGGCCGCTTAAGCTAGGAATGGTGGGAGTTGAAGTCCCAAACACCTGGAAGGCCTAAGTTGGCCCATGCCTGGTCTACACCATTTAATGCAGTTGGAAGCTAGGTCCAAACTGCAGCAACCAGGCAACAAACGCAAAAGTGTTCCCCCCTCCCCCCCCCCCAAAAAAAGCCCTCAGTGCTCTGGTTTTTGTCATCCCCACCTGGGCCTCAAACTGGTTCCAGGATTTCCTCTCTCGTCATCTCCACAGCAAAACCACTTTCTTCAATACCAGTTTGAAACGGCATTATACGGTCATTGTAGATGGAGGCAAATGGACAGGGTGATGCTAGCAGAGGGTTTCTTGGCAGCGGCACTCCTTGGAGGCACAGCAACCCTCCTTTGGAATATCTGTTCCCAGAGAAGCCCCAGGGTAAGACAATCCAACATGAAATGAGAGATCCTCTGGGTAAGACAATCCAAAATGAAATTAGATAGTGCCAGAAGATGAGAAGCCACCCTGACCCCCGGGCCAGAAGACGACTCCAGCCAAAGGGCGCTCGGCTGTTGACTTGCTTAGAGGTGAAAGGCAAGTCCAAAGGAAATAGGAATATGTATTGCAAGACCTGAGCAGGGCTGTTGATGATCCGGTGACTTTAGGGCTCTCATTCATGGAGTCATCATAAGTCAAAGTTGACTTAGAATCATAGAATAATACAGTTGGAAGAGACCACATGGGCTATCTAGTCCAACCCCTTGCCATGCAAGAAAACCACAATCAAAACAACCCTGACAGATGGCTATCCAGCCTCCGCTTAAAAGCCTCCAAAGAAGGAGCCTCCACCACACTACGAGGTAGAGAGTTCCACTGTTTAACAGTTCTTGCAGTCAGGAAGTTCTTCATGTTCAGGTGGAATCTCCTTTCCTGTAGTTTGAACCTTTTGCTCAGAGTCCTACTCTCCAGGGCAGCAGAAAACAAGCCTGCTCTTTCTTACTTATGGCATCATTTCATATATTTATACATGGCAATCATAATAATAACTTTATTCTTATACCCCCACCATCTCCCCAAAGGGACTCGGGGCAGCTTACATGTGGACCAAGCCCAACATAGGCAAAATTACGAAGCAAATGCAATTAAAAACATGTAACAGATAAGCAACTATTCAAAACCAGAAAAATAAAAACATAATAAAAATACATCAAGTGACATAAACAACCAATAGCTGGAAAGACCTGGGGTGTGGGCAGGCAGGGGTTTGTGGAAAATGTAGACTAGAGGGCTAGAGCTGGGAATAAAGTGCTGCAAAAAACAAACCATAAATTAGGGCTAAACTATTGTGTAAGCACATTGGAACACCCAAGTTTTCAAATCTTTACAGAAGGTGGACAATATGGGAGCTAATCTACTCTCCCTGGTGAGAGAGTCCCAGAGTTGAGGGGCCATCACTGAGAAGGCCCCTCTGCAGTTCCCACCAACTGTGCTTGTGACAGAGGCAGGAGTGAGAGAAGGGCCTCCCCGGCAGATCTTAGAGCCTGCGCTGGTTCGTAGAGGGAGATACGATCACAAAGGTATCATGTATTCTCTCAACCTTCTCTTCTGTAGGCTAAACATCCCCAGCTCTTTAAGATGCTCTCATAGGACATGGTCTCCAGGCTACCGTGAGAGGCACCATGACTTACCAAATTCCCTTCAGTTTTTTTAGCTGCAGCATCACATTGTTTGCTCATTTTCAACTTGAAGTCCACTAAGACTCCAATATCTTTTTTGCATGTACCGTGTACTGTTGTCAAGCCAAGTGTCACCCATCTTTGTATTTCATTTTTTTCTGTCTAAGTGTAGTATTTTACATTGGCCCTTATTGAAATTGATTTTGTTAGTTTTGGCCCAGCTCTCTGATCTGTTAATGTTATTTTGAAGTCTGATCCTGTCTTCTGGAGTATTAGCTATCCCTTCTAATTTGATATTATCTGCAAACTTGATAAGCTTCATTTAAGTCATTGATAAAGATGTTGAACAGCACTGGGCCCAGGACTGAACCCTGTGGCACTCCACTAGTCATTTCCTTCCAGGATGAAGAGGAACCGTTGGTGAACACCCTTTGGGTTCGCTCACTTAACCAATTACAGGTCCACTTAATAGTAGTGTTGCCTAACCCACATTTGACTAGCTTGTTTGGAAGAAGATCATGGGTTACCTTGTCAAAGGCCTTACTGAAATCAAGATGTGCTACATCCACAGCATTCCCTGCATCTACCGTGTTAGCAGGGAGAGGGAATTTCAACAGGTGTTTGTCATTCAACCAAGTAACAAGCAGCATCTGCTGAAATTCCCTCTCTGACAAAGCCATTGAGGTTGAAGGAGCTGTTTCCAGTTTTTAATTCTAGCAATGCTCCAGTAACAATTTTGGTACACGTCTTCTTTTTGCTTTTGAAAAATGTTATCGGTTTCCAATGTGCATTTGATATATTTGGTGCAAGAGGACTATTGTGTTGAAGAAACAAAGTGGTATATAATGTCTGTGATCCATCTCTGAAAAAAAACGAAGTCTTTTGACACCAGGAAATTTATTCCTGAAGTGCAGCCTGCTTCGTCAAATGTATGATGGCAAAGTACATTACTACAGCCAATGAAAGCTCATTCTAAATAAAACATGATAAAATTTGAAGAAACACAACTTATTTATTTTGTTTTATTTCCAAATGCATAATAAGGCTCCCCTTCTGGGATTCCCATATTGTACACAGAGCCAGGAGCCACATGAAGCCAATGGGAGGTTGGATGATTTGAAGATCATGAATGCAAAGTGTTGGAGTGAAGGGCAGAGAACAGGTCCAGAAAACATGAAAACTCTTGTTTGAATCCTAGACATTTCTGAGTCAGCAACAGTTAACTGCATGGAAGGGACCAAAACAGGTCAATATGAGTGGGAAATGGGGCAGCCTGAGCTTTGCAACACCACCCAACATCCCTTTGAATCCATATTTTTCTGCTCCAACAGCATTACATTGCTTAAAAAAAGCAAAATACGCAATTTAAAGACTACAATATTAATATTACTATTAACTTTCTTCAGTTCTAAGAGCACTTCCCAGAATATCAAGGCAGAAAATCACACATTATCTCCGTGTGGACTCCGATAACCCAGTTCAAAGCAAATGATGTGGGATTTTCTGCCTTGATATTCTGGCTGTGTGAAAGGGCCCACAGGCACACCTTTCCCCCATATAAGCATCTCTAAAAACAGAATCACAAGTGCTTTTATAGATACAGAGATATTTTTTCTGCTTGTGGTACTATTATTGTGTGTCTTACAATCAAAGATATCATAGCATTGTTGAAATATATTTGTCCAGGGCAGAGTTGAACCATTAAATCCCACTGATTCAACTATGGGCCCTTCCACACAGCCATATAACCCAGAATCTCAAGGCAGAAAATTCCACAATATCTGCCTTGAACTGGGTTATCTGAGTCCACGCTGCCGTATATTCCAGTTCAAAGCAGAAAATGTGGGATTTTATTCAGCTGTGGGGAAGGGGCTTTAGGGCCCTTCCACACAGTCCTATATCCCAGAATAACAAGGCCTTGATATTCTGGGATATAGGGCTGTGTGAAAGGGCCCTAAGTCCTCAGTCACCATTTAACTACATATTGATTGAATGATCTACTCTTCTTGGGACTAAGATCCCAGTCCATAGAGCAGAAACTTCAGATAGAAAATGATCTGAATCTATATACAGCCAATTGAACAGAAAAGGTAAACTGAAGCCATGTCAGAAAAAGGGGTGGGAGGAATATTTTTATTTTAAAGAAATTGACTTCAGGTTTCAATGTAAGTTAGCAAGCTGCAGGAATACAATTACTCAATTCTGTAATTAGTTTTGTACCTCTGGGACACCAGGTAAGATGAGAAAAACAGCAATTTCATGTGCCTCTGAATTGGTACTCTACTAGACCCCCTAACACATCAAATTTTGGGGAATTGTGACATTCCTGCATTCACGCAATAAAATATTGCTTCTTTGGTTTCCATCACTATTTTAAGCCTTTTGGCTAATTCATGGCCAGATGTGGTCCATGGGTCAGGAGAAGTATTTAATCCTCAAGTTAAGCTGCAAAAAAGTAAATGGCCAAACAGGCAATAACTAAAAGAAATTTAGTCATGGAAACACTCATGTTGGGTAAGTACTGGTAATGAAGGGGTTCTAATGCTTCTTTTGCAAAGGGGAATTGAGAGAGAGGTTATGGTGAGAAAAAGCATAATTAATTTGCTGAAAGTAGTTGAGATGCCCCTGATGTGTGTTATGAATGTCATGGGTGGCCCATGATGCTGTGAAGACTGGACAGGAATGGCCAAAACTGGAACCCATTAAAATTGCAATACTTGTAAATGGTACAGAAAAAATATCAGAAACTAGTTTGCATATTTTGTCAACACTAGTTAGTTCTACATAGTATACATACAAATAAATACTTCCACCATGCCTGGGCCCCACCTGCATATTCAAACCCCTCCATCCAACTTCTTAGCATCAGTCCTTCTGGACAGAGAAAGAGAAGAAAACCCGTCAGCAGAACTCCTTCATGGAAGGACCAGACTGAATTTAACATTGTCTTACATTTTAAAAAAACAAAGTTGCAACATACCAGTATAAAAAATAAATGTGGTTACACTTGCAAGACTTCTTTAATGCTAACAATAACAAGGCATTCAAGCTACTATAAATTGCTCAAAGTGATTTGAGTGGCAGCTGTATATTTTTAAATCTAGCTGTATTAGGAAAAAAAAATAAGAAATGCAATTAGCTATCTCTTTTGTGGACTATAGTAAATGTTTTATAAGCTATGTTCCTTCCTGGATGCCTAATGCTTTCCTCTAGAGATATGAATAAAATGTAATCGTAGTCCCATGCATTATGGCAGTTCCTGATGTCTAAGAAATGGAAATTGTATGCTTGTTAATATAAATTACTCCCTTTAAAAATAATTGGTTTAATGTGCTCTAACTGCTCATCATTTAGTAGCTTTCCGGCTTAGCTCATTGGTCCCACATCATCTTCTAGGACCCCAGCTATCTTCCTCATTTTTAAATCCATACATCTGTAGTACAGCCTTCCCCCAACATGACGCCTTCCATATGTTTTTGAGAAGACACGGCATTCTTGAACCTCGTCTTGCTGGAGGACAAACTTCAGGAGGCCATCAGCTTGGAAAAGGCTGTTTGCACTGTGAGACTGAAAATGAAACCTACCATCAGGGACAAGTATGTGGCCGGGGGGGGGGGGGGTAGGCTTGAGGGGCTTCAACACCACCACCCCAAATTCTCAGAGAAGGCCTTACTGATACATTATTTACACTGTTATGCTTCTTCATATCATGATCTGATCAACATGCTCAGTATATCCCATATGCATGGGGCTATTGAGATAATGATACAAAAGGTTTGCTAGGGTAGATCATCTCTCACTGAGACTCAGCCCCTCCCAAATCAAACTCAGCCCCCCCCGCATCAAAATCCTGGCTACGGCCCTGATCAGGGAAGAACAGGTCTAGCCGTGACAAAACAGATGAAACTATTAATGGCTGGATAAATCTGCTATGGCCTTTCAGGAGAAGTGGTCCAATGTCCTTTTGCATGTCACTTCAGATATTTATTTAAAACTAGCTGTACCCACTACACATTGCTGTGGCCAACCTTCTTTCCCTCTTTCTCTCCTCCTCAGGGGCGGATTTTAATGGTATGCAAAGTAAGCGGCTGCTTACGGGCGCCACGTGGCCAGGGGCACATCCGGCCCCAGCCGCCAGGTTTGGCTGCCGGCCATTGCTGCAGGCCAGCACGTGGGCGCAACTGCAGGTGGTCGGAGTTGCATGAGGCGGCTGCCCCGGCTGCAAAACGTTCCTCCATCCTTTTCGGACTCTTGGAATGTGCCGCAGCAATGGCGGATGCGTTGAACTTTCGCGCATGCGCCTTAGTTGCAGCACGACACCAGGTGGTCGGAGTTGTGAATCGCACTCCAAGAGGCCGAAAAGGACAGAGGAAAGTTTTTGCAGACGGAGGCGGGAGGCTCCGCCCTGGCTGCAAAATGTTCCTCCGTCCTTTTCGACCACTTGGAGTACGATTCGCAACTTCGACCACCTGGTGTTGTGCTGTAACTAAGGCGCATGCGCGGAACTAGCTGGCCCTGCATATGCGCACACTGGCATGCGTGCGCACACCAGCGCACATGTGCACCCGGCGTGAGGCCGGAGAGCGAGGGGATGCCAAAAGAATGTTCGCGTACCATTTTAAATTACCTTCATCCGGGCTTGCTCCTTCTTTCCTTCCTTCCTTCCCTCACTCTTTTCTTTCTTCCTTCCCTTTTCTTGTTTCCTTCTCTCCTTCCTTCCTTCTCTACCTCTTTCCTTCCTTCCCCCATTTTCTTTTCCTTCTACTTTCTCTTCTTCGTTCTCTATCTTTTTCCTTCCTTTATTTGCTTTTTGCTTCCATCTTTCTCTCTTTCCTTTATTCTCCCCCCCTCTCGCTTTCTCTCCTTTACCTCCTTTCTTCACACCCTTTTCCTTCCTTTTTTCCTTCTCTCCTTTTCTGCCTCTTTCCTCCCTTCCTTCACTCTTTGCTTCCATGCTTCTTTCTTTTATTTCTTTCTCTCCTTCCTTCCCTCCCTCTTCCTTCCCTTTTTTCTTTATCATCATTTAGCTTTTCATCATTTAGCTTTTTGGGGTTTTTAAGTCTTTTCTGCTGTTTGGGGGGGGGGGGTTGAGTGATGGTCACTTGTTGGTCTGTTAGGAGTACAATGTTCAAATTTCATGTCAATTTGTCCAGTGGTTTTTGAGTTACGTTAATCCCACAAATGAACATTACATTTTTATTTATATAGATGTTTCTCTCCTGTAAAATTAGTATCTAGGGGAGTTTCTACACATTTTTAAAAAGAATAAAACTAAAACCACAGTATCAAAGAACAGTGGTGGGAGCAGCTCATTTGGTATAAAGGGAATTAATCTAACCCCATTGAATCTTTGGCAAATTAATATTTTTGTGTGGTGCCTAATAAATATGTGGCACTCAGCTAAACTTTGAAAGTGGGGTGTCTTAAGCAGGGCCTCAGCTAATAAAGCAAACTGTTGGGCTGGTTCATACTGGAGAAAACCACGTGACTTTTACTATCACACAGAGCATTAGGTAAGATATTATTCAACATTCTCCTGGAGACCAGTGCAATTTTTGGAGACAAGAGGTTCAAACAGTGTATGATTACATGGCAGTCTCATTTCTTTAAACTTCATGATGCACTTATATGGGCACATATGTCTCTGCACATAGAGAGCAAAGATGGCACCCAGTTTACAGAGTACAAAAGATAAGAGCAAGGAGAGAAGATCCCCCTCTCCTTTTCACAATTTACTTCTTGCAATCCATCATCTGTACTCTTTTTTGCTTTAAGAATGGCAGTGAGACAAACTGGAAAGATCTGCTATTTCAACACGAATGCTTAAAGCAGTGATTCTTAACCTTCGGTCATCCAGGTTTATGGACGTCAGCTCCCAGAAGAATGGCCAACTGTCAGAAATTCTGGAAGCTAAAGCCCAAAACATCTGGAGGACCAAAGGTTGGTAACCACTGCTCTTGAGTATGCACAACAGAATGTTTCAGAGACACAGCTTACTATCTCGGAGGCTTGTGCAACCTCAAGCCATTTCTGCTATCTGGATTTTGAAGAACCCACATATCCATTTTTGTGCCTCCTGAAAATTGGCAGCTGGTCGAATAGCAGTTTTTGTTCCACAGCCAGAAAATATGGTGGGATCCGGCCCATTGGCAGCAATAGGGGGCTTCCTTCCCCTCACTTTCAGGGATATCAGGATGAAAATGGCCACACTTGGAGGACACATCTACCACTCCTGGCCCACCAAGTTTCATAACAATTAGATCATCCCCTGATTTTTAGGATTTTTCTTTCTTTCTAGAAATTATTATTATTTCTAGGCAGCAATAGCCAAATGATGATGATGATGATGATGATTAATTGAAATTAAGGCAGAGATATTGCAAATGATACAATTGGACTAATAGAGGGCGGAAGGTAGGTAGAACTTTGTTTCTTGCTGGTACAATTCTTTGGAATAATATTATCATTAGCAACAATAATGTTTTATGTCCTGATGGAGATTGGACTTAGAGAGAGATGATGGGTTCTGTGGCAACGTTATGTTATTATTGTTTGTTACTAGGCAGCAACAGCCAAATGCTTATTAATAATTTAAATTAAGAAGGCTGAGAACACAGAGATAAATATAAACAACAGAGAAAACTTGTCTGCAAAGGAATGAAATTTTAGGTATTGGTGGTAAGTTTAGGTAGGTAGTAGTTTTCTGAGAATTAGGCTTTGCTGCTTGCTGGGATTATTAACTTTTAAAAGTTTTTTTCTGAAGGAGAGAAGGGAGGAGAAAAATATAAGGAGAAGGGAGAAGAAGCTAAAGGGTGACTCAAGGCTCAGAGCCACCCTAATATTTTTACAGAAAAGCACACTCACCCACCTAAGAGATCCTTCTTTTTTTAATCCCAAGTCCCCAAATGCATCCACCCACCCACCTACACTTTCTAACTCCCAGTCCCACTAAATAAAAAGAATCAAGAAAATAAATTGGAAAAAAGAAAAACCACCAAGATTCAATACTAGAAGCCAAGCCACACAAAAAGCTAAAGCAGAGCTGCAACCAAGCGGCAAGGCAAGGCAAGGCAATCTGATGGACTGAAGCAGCACCTCTCAGAGCCAGGGCACAATTGAGCAACGGAGGTGCTTGCTCCGTTAAAAAGACACAGCTTGCATAAGACATGTCATGGCATTCTTCTACTCTGATTGGCTCACAGGTAAACCCTGTGCAAACATGTGCAGCCTCTCCATGTTCCTGAAGGGAAGGTAGCTGTGGCTGGCAGCCACGTGGGCAGTTTCAGATGTAAAAAACATGGCAGCTGTGTCCTTGCCATTATGGCCATCCAGACAAGCCGAAGAAGAATAAGAAGCTGAAAGTAAACAGGCAAAACGAATCTGTGCACAAGTCTATTATCAGACTTCAGCCTAAAGCTGGATTAATAAATGCTTTATAATTCATTGTGCATGTAATTTCTCATAATGTGGGGCAGAGGACTGATCTTGCCCATTTTTCTGCATTTGTAGTAATATTATCAAAAACCAGACCCAAAAAGGATGAACCTTAGAGTCCGTGGCTCCATAGAGAGTAATAGGGAGCCCACTTTGAATTTTTCCCAGTTTCAAGCTATCCTTCATTGAACTTCTCTAGAATGTTGCACAAGCACTACACACCCCAGACCTCAGGCAATGACCACACATTATTTAACATAATCCCTTCACAATAAATAACCTGAGAAGACACCTGGAACACATCATGAGCTTTAAGAAGTGCTACAGGGTTTTCCTGATATAATCTGGTTTTATTCCTGGAAATGTTTCCACACCTCTATTTCTAAATCGAACCCCCCTCCTTGGGGTTGACTACCCTGTTGTTGACCTGGCTGTCACTCATTATATTGACCAGTGCAGAGACATCATAATCCATTTAAACCCAGTATTCCTTGCCCAGCCGCATTCCTTTCCCTATGCACCCATCTTTTGGGTAGATCAATAAACAGACACAAGCCTTCAAATAGTCATATGACAGCTTATTGAATTTCCTGCCAAGACTGGAGCCAATAAGTGATGACAACAGATAGAGCTCCTGGACCTATCAGAGAGCAGATCCTAGCTGGCACCATTTTGGACCAATCAGAAGCTAATGCAGTAGAGTGCCTTTGTTTTGTATATAGCTGTAAATGTGCTATAAATATTTCTGTATGTTTGCATTGAGAGATGTCAGTCTTTGGATTGTATAGTGAGCTGACATCCATTTTTGCCAAGTTGAAATAAACACTTCTGACTGTTGCATTCATCCTGTCTATGTCTCATTCGATCTTGTGGTTATTGCTATAGCTGAAATCACACAGCAGCATGCTACAGTGCTAAGTATTAATATTATAAGCTCCATTCTGGGTGTCTTTCACCTAGTCCTTCACACAGCATTTATCTTGCATTAGAATAATTCATTGTGTGTGTGTATTTTTGTGTGTTTGCCTTCGAGTCATTTCCAATTTACAGTGACTTTATAATGGGGTTTCCAAGAGTTGAGAATGTGTGACACAGCCAACTTTGCCTAGTGGGCTTACATGCAGGGAATTGAACCCTTGTCTCCAGAATTGTGATCCAACGTTCAAACCACCATAAATGCTGAATCTCTTGATATTTCTACTAGTAGCAAAATATTGTTTACTTTTACCATGGGGCTCAAGCCTGACCTGCAGTTAAGACTAAATAGCAGTAATTTTTTTCATTACAAATTCTTAAGTTGTCCAAAACAAACATTCAAGAACTATTTGGACATCACCATGATAAAAACAAAATGTTAACAGCTCTTTCCACGGCAGCTACATTACTGAAGTCCTTAGGTCATGTAAAACAAAGAGTTTAAGGAAGTAATTCCATTTACTTTATCAAAAACAGAAAAGGTTCAGAAGTCATTTGATTACAGTCATGGATATTTTCCAGTGGAAAAATACTGGGTACTAACAGGTTCTATCCTCTATAATGAGGAAGGAAAGGCATTGCAGGAGCCAATGACTCCTTCTAAATTCCATACAAAAAAGTAAAGGCCATGCTTTAAAGGGGGATGTTATCTCCTGGCAGAGATTTTGAATGCAGTATTAGGGGCTTGATCATTTGAAACCTACAAGTAAAGCCAATAATATTTCGTTCCAAACGTTATGACCTTACAACGTGGTGCTAATTTATTTATCCTACTGGTACAGCTAAAGTAAATCAATTTAGTATTTATTGACTTATCTTACTAATAAAGCCCAATCAAAGCAACTTGCATCTCTTAAGCCTTCTGGAATTTCTAAGATTTTCAAAGGAAACGTGTAAAAAAAAAACAACTCAAGTATTGTTATAATGACTAAAGGTCTTAAAGTTAAACAAAAACACTTGGTGACATATAGGACATTGCATTTCTATATCATGAATATCACTAGACTACTGAGCCCCTGGTGACACAATGAGTTAAAAAAAACCCTTGTGCTGGCAAGTTAGCAGTTCAAATCCGGGGAGATCGGATTGAGCTCCCTCTGTCAGCTCCAGCTCCCCACGTGGGGACATGAGAAAAGCCTTCCACAAAGGTGGTAAAACATCAAACATCTGGGCATCCCTGGGAAACGTCCTTGCAGACAGTCAATTCTCTCAAACCAGAAGCGACTTGCAATTTCTCAAGTTGCTCCTGACACGAACAAAAAAACTAGACTAATGAAGTTACATTATCTCTGTCCACATAAGGACAGGTTAGGAAGTCAAAGGAAGCTGGTATAAGACACCCTTCACCTCTGAGATCATATGTGCTTCAAGTGACAGGAATGAATCCAAGAAACTAGATAGCTTTCAGGGTCTTTGCAACATAGCAGGCCCTGAGAAATGAAATTAAAAGGTAATCTTATACACAGAAAAAGGGTGTGGATCAATATGACAGTAGAATATAGTATGATCCTCATACTATAAGGTTGGACTCAAGGTAAGCTCAAGGTTGGACTTTGGCAATGCGCTTTGTATTGGGCTATCTTTGTACCAAGTTTGGAAACTCCAGTTGGTTCAAATTACAGCAGCCAGATTGGTTACAGGAACATCCAGGAATGAACATATTACACCTATCCTAAAGTCACTCTATTGGCTGCCAATTAGTTTCCGGACAAAGTACAAAGTGTGGGTTTTGATCTCTGAAGTCCTATGTGGTTTGGGTCCAGCTTACCTACCGGATCACCTTTTCCTGTACAAACAGCCCTGAACGCTTAGGTCCTCTGGGAGGCATCTGCTCCAGCCTCCCAGAACCTGACTGGTGACCATCACCCAGAGGACCTTTTCATCAGCCACCACAAGACTCTGGAATGACCTGCCGGTAGAGCTCTGACAGCTAAATCAGATGTCAGAGCTTGTAGGAGCAAAGATATAAGGTGAAATGTGGAGAAACTCATCTATGAAATTGTTCCATGAGAAACAAGTCCTAAAGGGACAGTAAGAGCATAGAAGGGCACATTGAGAGGACAAGGGGAGAGAGGAGATAAGGCAGGAGAAAAGAAAGGAGAGTGGGCAATGTGTGGAAGAGGCAAGCAAGGAACACATTGCAAGAGCACAGGGTGCGTGAGGATAAGAATACAACACAAAAAACAGTGAAGCAAGTTCAGTCAATGGAGAGAGTAAGAAGGTAGGGAAAGTGACTAGTGTGAGAAGGATTGCAGAGAAACAATGGCAGGCCGAAGTCACATGGTAAAGTCCATGAACATGCAGAGTTTTAAAGTTGGATCTTCTTGTTTCAAGTTCAGCACTTTAAACATTACTTGGTACTAATTTCCTTGGAACATATGTAGCAATATAAATGATATGAATGTTGAAACACTGTGGAATGGGGGGAATCAACAAAGTGCTAGATTTACATAATTCTGAACACTTAATGCCCTTAAATCAGACATACTAGAGGGTAGATACAAAGGGACTGATTATGAACACAGAGTTTGCCCTTGCGGGGAGGATAAAATCGAAACTGTAATACATGTACTTTTTATTTGCACAATTTACAGGGATGATAGACTAAGGTTAATATCCACTCTACTCACCAATTGGCCAGGAAGAACCCTAAATTGGTACTGTACTTATTTACTGTCCGATCTTGACAAAAGGGTAATGGAACAGGTGGCTAAATTTCTCTTTGCAGCAGCAAAAAGCCGCAAATGCTTCATGAATAACCTGTAAATGCTAAGAGTGTAACAAAGAGTACTCAGAACACTTATTATTAATTGGCAACCAGTTCCTGCTTTAAATTATAAAGACAGTCATTCAACTGATAGCGAATGGTGATACCTGTTTTTATTAATCATAACCCAAATGTGATGTTATTAATTTTTTAAATATTGAATTCCATTGTTCTACTTTCACCTGACTTAGCCGATGGTTTGATGACCGAAATAAAGGCTACTGACTGATAATTCTGAACAGAATAATTTGCAAATAAAATGCTTAGAATTGAGGAAATTGAAACGCTAGATATGGTCCAGATACAAGTGTACAACTATCTACTGCCTGTGATATGCCCATTGTTGTGATTTTTATTTAGTTATTCTGCTAGTAGGAAGAGTGCAATACAAGAAACTATACAAAATAGTAAGAATTCACAAAACAGTGATTACAAATGTGAGCAGTGTCTCAAAATACTGGTACAGTTAATGAGAACTAGTAGATATTGTGCATATCTTTTTAAAACATGAAACCTTTTCCAACACACACCATTTAGCATTTCACAAGCAGTGGGGTTTTGCAGTCCCTTTGAGCTTTTATAACCCAGTATTCATCTTTCCAAAAATCCTCAAACAGTGTGAATGCCATTCACAAATAAACTTGTTGCACTATCAGGAGATTCCTGATAAATGTTATTTGACATGCATTTTAATATTTTAAGATAAACAAGGAACAGATATGTTTTTGGAGGCAATATCAGACCAGCACAATACCAGGACCTTTTGCAAAGGTTGTCTCAAGTCTTGTTCAATTCCATACCTGGCCACGTGGCAAGTCACATCACATTTTTGGTGTTTACTTGTTCCTAGCTCAGGATTTTGATAGTGCTAAATGGAAAGCAAATTATGGTGTCTAAACTCAGGATGCCAGTGGTGACCTGAAAGTCCGATGCAGGGAAATAACACTTTTCAACATGTATTTTAGAGGTACCAACATCAAGAGCATCAAGAAAATGTATATTTGAACATATAGTCAGCTTTTTAATGTATTTTTCCAGCTCACACAACTATTCCATGCACTTTTACTTTCTTTTCTTTCTCCCCTCTTTATATTTTAAAAATCCAATTAAAGTTGCTCCACTCAGACCCAGTAGAGCAGTAGTGTCAAACTTGTTGCCCTCCAGGTGTTTTACACTTCAGCTCCCAGAATTCCCGGCCATTGGACAAGCTGGCTAGGGCTTCTGGGAGTTGGAGTCCAAACATCTGGAGGCCCACAAGTTTGACACCTCTGTAGTAGAAACAAACACACGATGCTTAAATTCGCTCAGAATATCTTCTATAATCATATACTTATATACATAACATAAATTCGCAGTGTCAGTACATACAAATAACGCCAGGTAGAGCCGACTTGTATCACTGGGGAAGACAGGGAGTCACGGAGAAGTTCTTGAGGGTGGGAATGTAGCGAGACCGGGAGGAAAGTTCAATAGGAAATATAGTCCCAAGTCCGGAGATGATTCACCCCGCATATATCAGTACATAACACCCTTGAGATCAAAGGCAATGCCCGTGACTCCACCGCGTTGGTTGCATCCAGGTGGGCTCCTGGATGCAACCAACGTGGTGGAGTCACTCGGCATTGCCTTTGATCTCAAGGGTGCTATGTACTGATATATGGGTGAATCATCTCCTCGACTGGGACTATATTTCCCTATTGAACTTTCCCGGTCCCGCCACATTCCCACCCCCAAGAACTTCTCCGTGACTCCCTGTCTTCCCCAGTGATACAAGTCGGCTCTACCTGGCGTTATTTGTATGTACTGACACTGCGAATTTATGTTATGTATATAAGTATATGATTATAGAAGATATTCTGAGCGAATTTAAGCATCGTGTGTTTGTTTTGGTTATAACATTCCCATTGTTTTGAACCTCTGTAGTAGAGTCATGAATGTTATCACTGCTTGAATCAACATTTTGCAAATCTGGGACATGTGTGATCAAGGTGGCAAAAATTATAAATGAAGAGGATCTGATAAACTAGGAAAGGCTGCAATAGTTTGCTTTTGCCTGAGGCCCTTTATACACTGTCCTAACATCCCAGGATCTGATCCTAGTTTATCTGCTTTGAACTGGATTATATGAGACTCCACTGCCATATAATTTGTAATAAATTGTAGGGGTTCAGCCTGCAATTGTGTCTTTGCCTCAGGCTTTGGAGTTAAATGATCAAGGTTATTTATTTATTTTAAAAAATTGTACCCCAACCTTCTCACCTCCATGGAGGGACTCAGACCAGCTTACAGCAAAATTCAATGCTATACAAATTTAAAACATCTTAAAACAGCATATCTTTATATATATATATATATATATATAGACACGTCGTGCAACCTGGCAAATAGACAGCTAAACTATAAGCCGCAGAAGCATGAAAATTGGCAACACATTCCAACATACCATGAGGTACCTATAGGGCCAAAAAAATCTGCCCTAGGTACCTTGCAACACCCCCAAACACAAGCCCCCAAAAAACGGGCAACAGAACTGGCATCCCTGCCGCTTTGCTGCCAGTGTGCGTTTTGAACGTTCACGCATGGCAGCCAACACTCACCCTTGCCTCCTCCTCCTCAGGCCGTCCTCCTCCGCCTCCTCCTTCCGCCTCCCCCTCGCCGCTCCGATCACGAACAGCGGGGAGGGAGGGGGCTGGTCAGGGAGGAGGAGCCGGCTCCCTTCCTCCTCCTTAGGCCCTCCTCCTCCGCCTCCTCCTTCCGCCTCCCCCTCCGCCGCTCCGATCAGGAACAGCGGCGGGGAGGGAGGGAGAGAGAGAGAGAAAGAAAGAGAGCGAGCGAGAGAGAGAGAGACAGGGAGAGAAATAGAGAAAGAGAAACAGACAGAGAGAAAGAAAGACAGACAGAGAGAGAAAGAGAGACAGAGAGAGACAGAGAGAGAGAGAGAGAAAGAGAGAGACAGAGAGAGAGAAAGAGAGAGAGAGAGAGACAGAGACAGAGAGAGAAAAAGAAAGACAGAGAAAGAGAGAGAAAGAGAGACAGACAGAGAGAAAGAGAGACACACAGAGAGAGAGAGAGAGAGAGAGAGAGAGAGACAGAGAGAGAGAGACAGAGAGAGAGAGAGAGAGAGAGACAGAGAGAGAGAGAGAGAGAGAGAGAGAGAGAGAGAGAGAGAGAGAGACAGAGAGAGAGAAAGAAAGACAGAGAGACAGAGAGAGAGAAAAAGATACAGAGAGAGAGAGAGAGAGAATGGCGTATGGCACAGCAATGCGTGCACGGGTCAGCTAGTTAAAATACATAAAAACAGAAATACATAAAATACAAGGTTCTGCAGAGATTTCAATGCCTGGGTTAAATGAACAAGTTCCTGCAGACTCACAGAGGTTTGGAAATGGGGATTTTGGTCAAGAGAGTGTTGTTGAAGGAAAAAAGAAGGAGAAATGTCATCCCAAAATTAAAGATCGGCCAAAAGGAAATAACATCAGAGGAAGAGATAAGGAAAACTTTCGAGGAATTTTTTACGAAACTATATAGGAAGAACAATATAGATACTGAGGAAGTACAGAAATATATAGGAGATAAAAAACTTTAAAAAATATTAGATGAAGAGAGAGAAATGCTAAATGGAAAAATAACCAAAGAAGAAATTAAACTAGCAATAAAAAAGCCAAGGGAGGTAAGGCAGCAGGACCGGATGGTTATCCCACAGAATATTATAAGGAGCACTGTGAGGAGATAGTAGACATTCTGGATAAAGTTTTTAAAAACATCTTAGAAACAGGGAAAACCCCGGAATCCTGGGCCGAATCAAATATAATCCTTATAGGAAAACCAGACAAGGACCCCTTAAACCCGGCGAGCTATAGGCCCATTTCATTGTTAAACGTAGATTACAAAATATTTGCTTCTATATTATCCGAGAGACTAAAAATCTTTTTAAATACTAGAATTAAATCAGACCAAAATGGATTTTTACCAAACAGATACCTAAAAAACAATATTAGAATAATGACCAATATTATCGAATATTACAAAAAAAATATAAACAAAAAGGTGGCATTAGTTTTTCTAGACGCGGAAAAAGCGTTTGATAATGTTAATTGGCACTATCTAAAAATTATGATAAACGAATTAGATATAGGGAGTCGCATCAAAAAAGCAATCCACGCAATCTATGGAGAGCAAACTGCAAGAATCATTGTTAACCAAAAGAAAACAAGAAAAATCAGGATCCAAAAGGGGGTTAGACAGGGCTGCCCACTCTCTCCCCTTCTCTATATATGGCTATTAGAACTTCTGCTAGATGAGATCAGAAGCGATACCGAATTAAAGGGATTAAAGATAAAAAAGGATGAATATAAAGTCCAAGCTTTTGCGGACGACTTGGCCTTGGTAATCGAAAGTCCTAACTCGACTTGGCAAAAGTGGTCGGATAAAATAGAAAAATTCGGGAAGATAGCGGGCCTAAAAATAAATAAGGAAAAAACACAGATGTTGACTATGAATATGACTGAAAGTGAGAAAGTAGATCTCCAGCAAAAAACAGGAATGCATATTACAAATAAGGTGAAATACCTAGGGGTGCATCTCACCTCCAATAATTCGCAATTGTTTAAGAACAATTACGTTAATAAATGGAAAGAAATTACAAGGGAACTGGATAAATGGTCAAAATTGAAACTATCCTTTTTAGGAAGGATAGCCACAGTAAAAATGATGACGCTTCCAAAGATTAATTTCCTGTTTTCTACTCTGCCCATTATTAAGAAAGAAACTCCATTTAAAAAATGGACAACTGACATATCTAAGTTCATCTGGGGAGGCAAGAAACCAAGAGTAAAAATGAAAATACTCCAGGATATTAAAGAGAGGGGAGGGTTAGCAGTACCAAATTTGAAATCATATTATGAGGCAAACTGTCTAGCCTGGGTGAGAGAATGGTGGAAGGCCGAAAATGAGAGGTTGCTTAATTTGGAAGGCTTCGACCTGAGGTTCGGGTTTCATGGATATTTGTGTTATAATAAGACAAAAGCCGATGGAAATTTCAAGGATCATTATATAAGAAGCACACTAATCAAAGTATGGTTAAAATACTATAAAAATATTATTTTAAAATGCCTATGTGGGTTTCACCACTAGAAGCATTTAGAATAAGACAACTCGACAACACTAAGTGGTTAACGTATAAAGAAGTAACAATTTGGGATGGACAAAAATATACCCTGAAGCCCAGACATCAATTGGTAGAAGGTCAAAAACTTATGAACTGGTTCCCATATTTACAACTGACTCAAAAATTCAAAGATCAAAAGGAAGGTTTTGACGAGGAGGGAAATGAGTTGGAAACGATCATACTAGGAAATAATAAAAAGATGGTAGGGAAAATATATAAGACCTTAGTCCTTAAAGAAGGCGAAGATAGTAGGATTAAAGATTATATGAAGCTATGGTCGAGAAATATTGGTTATAGAATCAATACAGAAATATGGAGAGCCATATGGAGGAGAAATATCTGTGTGTCAACCTGCTCTAGATACAAAGAAAACTGGGTAAAACTAGTATACAGATGGTATCTAGATCCGGCCAAAATAGCAAAAATGTATAAGTCTACCAAGACAAATTGCTGGAACTGCGGAGAAAAAAACGGAACCTTCTTCCACCTTTGGTGGCATTGTAAAAAGGCGAGGGAGTTCTGGACCATGGTCAATAGTGAGCTGGAGAAAATATTTAAGATTCAGATAGAAAGAAAGCCAGACAGTTTGCTACTAGGGATAATAGATCCAAGACTAAAATTAAATGAAAATGATAAGAGGGTATTTTTAATTTTGACCACAGCTGCGAAGCTGACGTTTGCTAAATATTGGAAGTCGGCGAAATCACCAACGAAGGATGAATGGGTATTAAATGCAATAGAAACTATTCAAATGGAGTGGCTTACAGAAGCACTAAGGGATAATAACAGGTCAGAGGGGCAAAGTGAAAAACAGGACTGGAAATGCATGGAACAATATTGCCAAAAGGAATATAACATTGACTTACAGCTAAACTGGGAGTAAGATTAATATAATTAGATATCTATATAAATAGGAGTGTATATAGAGAAGCGTATATAGTAATATGGATTCATCTAAGTAGGGGCGGAGGAGGCAAATAGAGGTATGGACATTAACAATCAGAGGATCAAGGTCAGCTAATGGGCATAAGGAGAATGCTATCTAAGTTGTGGGAATGAAGGGATAAGAGAAATAAGATATGATAAGATAAATAAAAAAGGCTGTTTTCTCTCTGTATATTGTAGGCAATTAGAGGAAAGACACGAAGAAAAGCAATGAATAAGTGAATCAAAGTTGATGAAAATCTTAGAAGTGCCAGATTGATAATGTTTTTTGATAAACCACCTGCCCAGAACTTTTGTATCTCTGTTTCGGGCACCCTTTTCTTCTGCTCTTTAAATGCCAGTTGGCATTTTCTTTTCGCATTCTTGCGCTCTTTTTCTACCTTTACTTTTTTAACTTGCATTTTGTAAACTCAATAAAGATTTTTTTTTTTAAAAAAAAGAGAGTGTTGTTAACCGGAATGAAGCTAGGGATTCTGGGATAGTTCACCAGCCTGCTGTAGATGTGTTTGTACAGGCGGGAAAAGAGGTTGAGAGAGATTCTGGGCAGTGATGGTTGCAATGTGAAAAGAATCCAGTAATTGGCAAACCAAGGGAGGACCAGTCACTCTTCGATAGGAGAAGCCAAATCAATCAACATTGCCACTTGGAAGGGGATAGAAAACGGTCCAAAAGATTAAGAGAAAAAAAGGGGTCAGGGAGAGGTTTCCCAAGGGAAATGGAATGCTTTTGCCATGGCTTTTAAACTAAATATAGGGCCTTTGAAACTGTAACTTTTAGTGAGACCAACGTTTAGAATAGAAGAGCATCCTTGTCTTGTATTCATGGCTTCATGTTCATGCTGAGATTCCAGTTTGTTTTTGCCTTGGATGTATGTTCATGCCTATGGATTTAACTGCTCAAGTTTGTTCCTGAATCATTGTGGGACTTTGAATTCTTGGATATTCTGGACTCACAGACTCTAGTTCCTGTGGATTTTGTCTTGGATTTTGGGACCTTATTGCTTTCTAAGTTTGATGCTTGCTTTCTAGCTTACCTTGCTTAGCTGACTGTTTCATGGACAATATTCTATTATCCTTTTGAACTTCCTTTCCCCTTTTGCTGAAGCTATTTTTATTCTTCAATAAATTGTTTGCTTATAAGAACTTTGGCGTGGTTCTGGGTTCAAAGGCGCATCCCCAGCCTTGGTGTGCAACATAAACTGATAATCTGGGATCAAATCTTGGGATATAAGGACAGTGTAGAAGGGGCCTGATCGTCTTCTCTCTGCTGAGGCCCCATCTACATTGCCATATAAAATCCAGGTTATCTGCTTTGATCTGGATTATATGGCAGTGTAGACACAGGCTGGAACTACACTGCCATATAAACCAGATTATCAAAGCAGATAATCTACATGATCTGGTTTGAAGTGAATTGTATGCATCTACACTGCCATATAATCCAGTTCAAATCGGATAATCTGGATTTTATATGGTAATGTAGAAGGGGTCTCATATAATCCAGTTCAAAGATGATAATCTGGATTATCTGATTTGATAATTTGGATTATGTGGCAGTGTGGATCCAGTACTTGTCTTCACATGCAGGGTCAAATAGACTTTGCGTGTGCTTTGCCCATTGCAAGGAAAACACATTTCTGCACAGTTCTGAAGCTGTATTAGCACTTGTTGAAGCCTCTTAAGAACACTGATTGGCTTTGCACACATGGCATTAATGACCTTGGTATCTGCCTCTGTGTTCTAGGGTGTTGCAATGTCACATGAGTCTGCGGGCCCTTTTGGGTCATGGTTCTTATGCAATTGGAAATGGATGAACTTGGAAAGTTCTCCAATATTTTTTGTTTGGGCTTTTAAAAACTTCTTTTCAGAAAGGTTTGCCTTTCTTATCAGAGTTGCATAAATGATAAGAAAAGATCCAAGCTAGATGTATATAAGGAATAGCGCCCAGCTCTGTTGCTCCACAGTTGAGGCCCACATCTTGTTTATTTTCATCAACGGCTGGGGATACACAAGAAATCATGAAGTGGCTCTTGCTTCTGGGGCTGGTGGCTCTATCCCAGTGCCTTGTGACCAAGTGAGTATTGGGCTTTCAAACTTCCTTTCTGAAAAGCAGGCTATTGCATTTCTGACTTAAGGTGACCCTATCATGAGGTTTTCTTGGCAAGATTGGGTCAGCCGGGAGTTGCCTTTGCTTTGCTCTGAAGCTGAGAGAATGTGACTTGCCCAAACTCACTGAATGGTTTAGGCAGAGCAAGGATTTGATCCCTGGTCTCCTGGAGTTTAGTCCAACTCCCAAACTTTCAACTCTCAACTTTCCTCTGTTACCTGTCCACTTTTATCACTTATTTTTTTCTATTTAGAATCCCCCTGAAGAAAACTAAATCCCTAAGACAAAACCTTGAAGAACACGGACTGCTGAAAAAATACCTGCAGACACATCATCTTAACTTGGGTTCAAAGTACTTCCCCGGCCTCGCCAATGAAAATGCTGCTGAACCCTTGGAAAACTATATGGATGTGAGTATTGGTTACTAGAAGAATATGCCTAAATAACATCTAAAATTATATTGGCTTTTTATTTTTGGTGGAGAAAAGAAAACGGGCTACTGCAGCATGCTTCAAATTGCTGTTCATTTAATTTAAAATGAACAGCTTGGTAGATCCACCTAGGAGACCATCCCCACCTATGCTGCCCTACCATTAATCAGAGTGAGGCAGAGAGCCCAGTCAGCTGATTTTCAGTATGAGACGGCAGCAATCCACTAGTTATTACATTTATGAGTGTTGTGTTTTAGTGCGAGGAAGGAGGGGGTTGATTGTGGTGTTTCTGCATCAGCAGGTGCCAAAATAACTTGACTTGCTTCAGATAACTATCCTGACAATGAGTGGAAAGGGTGCTGGCTTGAAGCACCCAAATGCCTTAGGCTGGTCTCACCCATTTCTTAAACAGCTGCAGTTTGTTCACAAGTACTGATTCAATGCTACTTTCCCATGAGGCACTCCTGCCTTGACCCCAGCATTCATTACCCAGAGACTCTACATACATCTCTATTGAACCATGCTAATGGCAGCCTTAGGAACAGTACAGTGTGGGAGCACCAAGTGTTGTCTCTTTGCTGTTTCCCATCACATATGGGCAAGGTCAGAAAAACATGAACACCGGGATAACCTGATTTATTGAACTTCGCTCTTATGGCAAGAAACCTGACATATAGATATAGAGACCTGGGTATGATAAGGCTTCACCCCTCCAATAGGATTAGCACTCATAAAATTAGGGAAATTTAGCTTATATTCTTTCTTTTATTTTCTTTTAGAAAACAGAGATTTTGTGTTGTTATTTCAAATTTCTGCAGAACACATTTGATCACAGGTTACAGGTGTGATAGATAACAATGAGGCATTCTCATTATCATGCATCATTTCTGCCCTCGGTAGATCGAGTACATTGGCACCATCTCCATTGGTACTCCAGCCCAGCAGTTCGTAGTCCTTTTTGACACTGGCTCCTCTAACTTGTGGGTCCCTTCTGTGTACTGTTCCAGCTCAGCCTGCTGTAAGTAGCTTCCATGAATTTTTACTGTCAGAGGAACTGAGTTCTTCTTGATTACCATAGTGAACTGTTTTCTCATTGTGTATAAGGATGTTCATATTTAATATTAGGTATGAGTATGTGGCCACCTAGCATAATCCTAGGGAAGGGGCAGGATGGCCAGACCTACAGTGAGGTTAAGTGAAGCTATTGTCTCACAAGGCAGATACTGAAAGTATCCCAGTGTTGGAGGAGAGAGCCTACCCTGTGATTCCTAACCAAGACTGTTGCCTTCAGGTATAGTGGAGTACACTGTCCAATCTTCATTGTAGGCCCAGTTGTACATGAAACGGGAGAGTTGTCCCTTTGTTTTTATTATAAGATCTTACACTGCAAAATGTCTTGCAATGATTCTGGGTAGTAGCTTTTGGGTATACGTCTTTTATCTGTTTATTGATGTTTTATTGATTTTATGCAAACCGAGAAACACCAAATCGTATAAATAAATAAATAAATAAAGAGAATCAGTATAGAACTACATCACATATGTGCATACACGATCCAGCTAGTTTTTGTAGGTGGGATCTGAAGTTGGAATTCTGCTAGGATGGGCTTTGAATGCGATTTTTCTGCTTCTTGGCAGGGGGTTGGACTGGATGGCCCATGTGGTCTCTTCCAACTCTTTGATTCTATGATTCTACTTGGATGCTTGTTTCAGAAAATATCCAATAACCTAACCCTAATGATTCCCTAGCCTCCTCAGGATCTTTACCCCTTCACCAGCCACCATAAAGTCCCAAAAAGTGCCACTGGAATGGCTGGGAAGTTGACACATATTCCTGTTGCCTCTATCAGTATAAATATGTTGGTGGATCTTTATATTCTCCAGGCCAGAAGTGGATCTCAGTCTCCCTGTCCCGTGAAACAAAGAGATTCCTCCATCACTCCACTCCAGAATCTTATGTTCTGGCAGAGTATGTAGAGCAATAGTCTTCTGAGCATGGGCACCGTCTTGCCTCTTTTCAGATTCACAACCAGTCACAGCCTTCAACCTTCACAAATTAAAACTGGGACCTGTGTGGTCAAACCACATCAAAGTGTGGACAAGAGGGCAAAAGTTATTAATTAGGAATAGCACACAAACTAGGAGAGGGTGGAGCAGTTTGCTTTTGCCTGAGCTTACTAGAAAGGGCAAGATTCTCTCCCCTCCTCTCCTTTCCTCACAGAGTTATCTGGGTGCAAACGATGTTGGTAGTTTTAACTCAGTTTACAGTAACTGATGTGAGCTGAAGACAAGGCAGAGAAGTGAAAAGGGAAAGAAACTGAGGCTGGATCTACACTCCCATATATCGCAGGATCTGATCCCAGAGAATCTGCTTTGACCTGCATTATATGAGTCTAAACTGCCAGATAATCTGGGATATGCAGATAATCTGGGATCAGATCCTGGAGTATAGGGCAGTGTAGATCCAGCCTGAGTCACTTTAAAAGCAGCTGGAAAATATAAGCAGTTGGCAATAAAAGATTAATGGAGGACCCTTCCACATAGCCCTTTAATCCCAGAATATCAAGGCAGAAAAATCCACAATATCTGCTTTGAACTGGGTTATCTAAATCCACACTGCCATATATTCCAGTTCCAAGCAGATATTGTGCGGAAGGGCCCTGAGACTGTGTCTGGAACCTGTGAACCGATTTCCATTCAACTGGGATTGAAGAGCAGTCTGAATTGGGTGCCTCTCTCTTCTTACATATTGAAGACCAACAAATTTAACTCCATATTCTGCCCTTATTGTTTTTAACATGTTTTTTAAATTAATGCTGTTATTATGTTATTTTATGTGTTTGTGAACCACTCTCAGCCTTTCAGGAAGGGTGGTATATAAATTGAAATAATAAATAAATAAAATTCCACTGTCTCATAGTCTAACTGATTGCATTGCAGCAAACCACAACCGCTTCAACCCCCAGTCCTCTTCCACCTATCAAGCCACCAGCCAGAGCGTCTCTGTCACTTATGGCACTGGGAGCATGACTGGATTCCTGGCCTATGATACTGTCCAGGTAAACTGCAGGGGGTTACAGAATCACTAGCAGTCAATTTGGGAGCGAAAACTGCCAGCATATTTCTGGGTGGATCCACAAGAGTAACATCTACCTGGAAGCATGGAAGATACAGTACCAGGCATGAATGAATTATATTAGACACATTTGAGTCCCTTCAAAACTTTACTTCAGGCAAAACCATTACAATAAATTCTAAGCCTTCCCAATGCCAAGCTGAAGTCAGCCATGCTTTCTATTGTGTCAGATGCTTTATATTCCTTTGCTTTTACAGTTATGGGCCATCAGTAAAATGTCCACCAGTGCCAACCCGGCATAGCCTTTGTGTGGCATTCAGCTTCTGGAGCCACAGTCTGCATGCCTGACTAACAATGTCCAACACATTCACATTGCACCCAGGAGATCAAATAACCAAATCTCCTTGAGACATAAAAATATTATTTCATTCTTATTTAGGACTAGCCGTCCCCTGCCACACATTGTTGTGGCCCAGTCTGTATACAGTATACGTGTTTTGTGTGTGTGTGTATGCTTGTTTATATACTTCTGTATGTGTGTATATATGTGGTTTTGTGCATGCGTTGTAATGTAAATTTATCTTTGCTTTTTAAGTCTCTTCTGCTGTGTTTTTCAGCGTCTTTATGACTGATAGTCACGCGTTGGCCTGATAGGTGTATTGTGTCTGAATTTAGTGTCAATTAGTCAAGTGGTTTTTGAGTTATGTTAATCCCACAAATGAACATTACATTTTTATTTATATAAAAATGTGTCCCAAGAAAGATTATAATCTTTCATTTATAATTTTATATCTATAATTTATAATAAAAGATTATAATCTGAGAATTATCAGATATTTCTCCAATTAAAAAATCAATAACTAAATCAACATATACGACTACATCTACCTTTTCCAATGTGTTATAGAAAAGAAGACTATACACATTTGTTTAAATTAATTATAATTTGTTGATAGAGCTGACAACGATCAATAAATAGTTTACTTAATCTATGCTTTCTTCAAACAAATATCAAAACTTGCTTTCTAATACTGGTTTATTTCAGTAAATCATAGTTTAATTTACCCACAGTTCCAGACTCAGACATGAGAAACCATGGTTAATTTAAAGGAAGAAAGTTGATGCTTCTTGTGCTCTTTTGTGATGTGTGCCAAAGGAAAAGGAGAGAGACGGGGACAGAATTCAACCTTGAGTGGCTTGTGCGTGCAGCATTGGCCTACGGTCTATGGCAGTGGTTCTCAACCTGTGAGTCCCCAGGTGTTTTGGCCTACAACTCCCAGAAATCCCAGCCAGTTTACCAGCTGTTAGGATTTCTGGGTTGAAGGCCAAAACATCTGGGCACCCACAGGTTGAGAACCACTGGCCTATGGTTTAACATTGCATACACAGTATGCGAGTATCGTGTTAAATCTTGCAGCAACCCTGTTCCTTATGTATCCTTATGTTCTTCCACCTAGGTTGGAAGCATTGAGGTCACCAACCAGATCTTTGGTCTGAGCGAGACTGAACCTGGCAGCTTCCTTTATTATTCTCCCTTCGATGGCATCTTGGGTCTGGCTTTCCCCAGCATTTCCGCCTCTGGCGCCACGCCTGTCTTTGACAACATGATGAGCGAAGGTTTGGTGTCCCAGGATCTCTTCTCTGTCTATCTGAGCTCGTAAGTATGGCCTGCTGCCTATATACCTTATTGGAAAGAGACGTGGTCACAATTTACAGCTGATGGATACAGATAGAAGCTTCTGGCAAATTATTTCAAGAAACTGAACAGTAAAATAAATCATTTTAGGTGACACAGAGTGTGTATTTGTTATTTGGCCATTCCTTCCACCCCCTTGTAAGAGTTAAACTGTACATAACAGCATCTTTCAAATGTTTGGATGCTGACTTCATCTCTGAGTAACCTCAAAAACAACTACATACATTTAGCTGTTTTAGCCAGGTTTGGGTGAAATAGAGAGTTTGTCCAAGTAGTCCACTATTTTGCAGAGCATTCCTCAAAGAAAGAATGACTCTAGCTCTGTAGCTGGAATGACAGAAATGCATACTAGCAACATGAATGCAATGCTTTATCATTGGCTGTGAGACCAAACATTTGGGGACAGTGCAATAAGGCAATAATAGAAAACCCACTCTACTGACTGGAGCCAGAATGGTGTTTTGAGATGGTTTTAAACAACTGATTTTAAAGTAGATGTAACTGATTTTTGTGTTTGTGTATATTTATAGTTATTTTATGTTCCAGCATGGAATGTGTGTCATTTATTATTATTATTATTATTATTTTGGGCATTTCTATCCCGCCCTTCTCACCTCCGAAGAGGGACTCACTGAACAAATATACATATGATTATATATTAAGTTATAAAGCATCATCCCCCATAAAAACTCCTTCAAGGACTGGAGACTGGGCTTGGTAACATCAGAGAACATCTGCCAAAGCATTTAGGGCTGCATGGTCAAACAATCTGAAATTACAATTGGCAGTTTACTGTGTTTTCCTTTCTCAGTGATGACCAGAGTGGCAGCTTTGTCATGTTTGGTGGCGTAGATTCCTCTTACTATTCTGGAAGCCTCAACTGGGTGCCTCTTTCTTCAGAGTCCTACTGGCAGATCACTCTGGACAGGTAACCAACATCATTTGACTCAGACTGAACTCCCACCATCCTCATCAGCTCCCTGGTTTACCAACATAATATCAAGAAGGGAAGGGTGAATAATGTAATGGGAGGGAGTGGAGCCTCCCACAAAAGTAGATGAGGGTAATGTGTAACAAGCTCCAAGAAGAAGCACTATGATCCTCTAAGACTTCTTGGCACATTTCCCCTAAGTTTCCCCAATGGCACATTGTGAGGTTAAAAAAAGTGGCAATTTCCTTTCTTTCACACTGATGTGACCCTTCTCTCTTCAGCATCACCATGAACGGCCAATCTGTCGCTTGTTCTGGTGGCTGCCAAGCTATTGTTGACACCGGTACCTCTCTGTTGGCTGGTCCCCCCAATGGCATTGCTAACCTTCAGTACTACGTTGGTGCCAGTCAGTCCTCCAACGGTGAGGTAAGGATGACCAAGGCTTTGGTTGAGGTACCTGGGACTCATAGCCAGGCTGCTACACAAATGGAAGAGTGGGGTTTAACCCAAACACTGGCTTTTTGCATATGTTTATTTAAATTACTACTACTAACTCATTATGCATGCAAGGCAATAAGATAAAGAAAGGTAATGAAAAATGCAAGCATGCAGTGGCTCTTCATTTGTTGACTTCCTGTTATTTTTCTTTACTGTACAAAGAAATATTTCTAATGACTGTGGAGAAATGACATAACTATATATTTTTAATCTTGAGGTTTTCTGAATGATGGTAAGAGCTTATACAGGAAAACTGGGGTTTGGGAAATAAAATACACAGTGCTTACTTTTTGTTATTTGGGAAGCTCTCAACATCTTCCACGAAGAACCTTGTTCTCCCTCCAGGAAATATGCTTTTAGCCAAACTACACTGAAGTTAGGCAGTGTTATTTCCACTATAGTACTACCTAGCCATAATGGGCATGTAATTGCCACCCAAAAATGGCTTCCTCTACCCAAATATTGCTGACAGTGCTTGTAAAGCCAAGTATAGCAAGTGACATTATATTTTGGACACTATCTCTTTGTAACTTGCATGGCCCCTTGCTGTGTGTGTGTGTGTATTTCATCTCTTTAGAATGAAATATCTCCTCCTTAATATCTCCAGTAGGAAGCTTTCCATGAAAACAAAGAAACAAAAGCTGGTGATCCCCACCCCAGTATCCCCTTACCCTTCCACATGCTCAATGATATCTTTCTTTTTTCAAAATATTGCTTCTCTCCTGGAGGCAAAGAAAAGACTCTCCTTGACTTTAGATAATTTTATTCCCAACTAGAACCAGAACCTGGAAAAGTTACAATATTTGGATTTCAATTCCCCTAAACTGGAATTCTTAGCGTTTTGCCTATTTCCTTTAAGAATTAGCACTCTGACTTACGGGTGGGAGACTTTAATGAGCCCAGGGGCCAATTTTCTGTAATGGAACCTCTGTGGGTTGTAGAGATTGTCAAAAATACCATGGTAAATGGTTAAGGCTACAACCTATTAAGGTTTTGAGGAGGGGCAAATGATGTGGAGGTCTTTTGATAGCAAAAGGTGAGGTGGGATGTGGATGTCCAACACTGACCA
Source organism: Anolis apletophallus (assembly GCA_030556195.1). Taxonomy (NCBI): domain Eukaryota; kingdom Metazoa; phylum Chordata; class Lepidosauria; order Squamata; family Anolidae; genus Anolis; species Anolis apletophallus. Next base: position 104,318,582 of record JARBWK010000002.1, on the reverse strand, counting down.
CTCCACCGCCATCTCAGGTTCCATTATGCTAAGTTATGCTTTCCCTTGACCTTTCCTTCTTGACTAATTTCTTATCTAGAATAGACAGCTAAATATTTTCCTTTGCTCCTGTGTTTGAAAGTATAGTCTCATGTGACTAATACTTCTTTTCTGTCTCTTCTAATCTGTCCCAGTATATGATCAGCTGCAACTCCATGAACAGCCTGCCTGACATTATCTTCACCATCAATGGCATTGAGTTCCCTCTGCCTGCCAGTGCCTACATTCGTCAGGTAAGAGTCCTGGTTCACCTGGGAGATTGGAAAAAATACTTGTTGGGCTACATAAGAACATAAGAAGAGCCATGCTGAATCGGACCTCAGCCCATCTAGTCCAGCATTCTGTATCACACAGTGGCCCACCAGTTGTACGCAGGGATCTCCTGACAGCTGTCACAACCTCTTCTGGAAGTGAGTTCCATAACCCAATGACCCTCTGGGTGAAGAAATATTTCGTGTACTGATTGGGAAGCCTGGGATTTTAGTCCAAAAAAGTACCTTTACCAAGCTTTGCACTATCTAACCTAGGACGGTCTCAGAAATATGTGTGGGAGAAGTATCATGAATTCATGAAAGGGCCATAATAAACCATTGCTTTCAAGCATTTTGGGCACACTATAGTCCTGATCTTTTCTCACATAAAAATAATGTTAATGGTCTGCTTCAGCACTTCATAGCATACCAGGAATCTATAGTATTTCCAATAAATTTTAATTGTCTTGAATATAAAGATTTAAGAACAAGATTTGTTTAATGTCCAAGCTTAGATCCCAGTCAGTATATAGTAGTAGTAGCAAGTGGAATAAGGAATAGTTAATTTTCCATATGAATCTTATTTTCAATGAATATTCCATCACACTTCAGTTTAGTTTATCGCCTCAGATTCAAACACGGCCAACATTTTAACCAAGCAGTGCAATCATATAAATTTATTGTACTCGCAGGGAGCCTATGTCCATGAAAAATGCCTCATCATGTCACACAGGCATAAATAAAACATGGTTAAATGCAAGGAAGGGCCTGGCAGGGAGAAAATTGGTGCTTGGTGTAGAGCACAAATGTTTGTACATCTTATTTATGGAACTGCTTTGATTTCACACAGTCGAAATCTGACCTACCTGTATCATCCTACATCTAAATTAGGAGTTGGAATGATGTAGTTGTCAATATATTGTTAGACCAAGCTCTCAGCAGCTGTGACAAGCATAGCAAGAAACATTGGCAGTTGCAGGTCCAGCATCACTTGGAGAGGCACATAATCTCTACTCCTGGTTTAATTTCTTCTTAAATTGTTGCCCCTAACCCCAAATTGAGTGCCCTTAGCTCAATATTGGGGTCATGAAAAATATGGCAACAGTAAAAGGTTTCTGAATGCCATCCATTTACACAAATCTACTAGCAACAAAATACAGCTATACCCCCCCAAAAAGAAAAATCTAATCCTTTAGAAAGCCTTATAAATACTGGTTTATTATCAGTAAATGTTTGATTTTATTCATTTTAATATACCTATATACTTGGGATCATAAAAAAAATTCTCAGATGGGAAGGGGTCAAGAGTAGAAAAGGTTTAAGAAGTCCTGCTCTTGACAAATATCTCCCGTCAATAAAGCTAATCACATTACATGCATAGTACACCAGATCCATCACTCATTGGGCATTTCTTTCCTTTTTTCCCCTCCTCCCAGGGCCAAAATAGCTATTGCACACATTACATGCATAGTAAACCAGATCCATCACTCATTGGGTATTGTTTTTCCCCCTCCTTTTTCTCCTTCCAGGGCCAAAATGGCTATTGCACAACTGGCTTTGAAGGCATTAATATCCCTACTCAATCTGGTGAACTCTGGATCCTTGGAGATGTCTTCATCCGTCAGTATTACTGTGTCTTTGACAGAGCAAACAACCAGGTTGGCTTGGCCCCCGTGGCGTGAATATGACACCATCCATTGGCAAAACAACTCCCTAACAAAGGGCAGATTTAATTTCTTGGAACTAAATTTAGTTGGTATGTCTCTTTTCCCCAAGCTGTAACATTATTAACAGTAGAATAAACAAATATAAAAGCAATGAATCCATTTTTTTTCATTCTTCATGGTCGAAATATAAAGTGGGCAGCATCACCACTGAGAAGGCAGACATGTTTTCCTCAAACATTATGTACATTTTCTAATTCATATGATGTCATCATTTCCAGTCTTCTCTGAATATCCTAATTATCTAGATCAATGTTTCTCAACTTGGGGGGTCCCGAGGGGGGTGTCGGGGGTGTCACCAAAGACCATCAGAAAACACAGTATTTTCCGTTGATCATTAAAGTTCTGTGTGGGAAGTTTGGCCAAATTCTATCGTCGGTGGAGTTCAGAATGCCCTTTGACTGTAGCTGAACTATAAATCCCAGCAACTACAACTACCAAATTTTCCCCAAACTCCAACAGTGTTTAATTTGGGCATATTGAGTATTCATGCCAAGTTTGGTCCAGATCAATCATTGTTTGAGTCCACAGTGCTCTCTGAATGTAGGCGAACTACAACTCCAAAACTCAAGGTCAATCAATGCTCACCAACCCTTCTGGTATTTTCTGTTGGTCATGGGAGTTCTGTGTGCCAAGTTTGGTTCAATTCCATTTTCGGTGGAGTTCAGAATGCTCTTTGATTGCAGGTTAACTATAAATCCCAGCAACTACAATTTCCAAATTAGAAAATCAATCCCCCCCCCCCCCCCCACTTGCCAGTATTCAAACTTGAGTGTAGTGGGTATTTGTGCCAAATTTGGTCCAGTGAATGAAAATACATCCTCCATATCAGATATTTACATTACGATTAATAATGGTAGCAAAATTCCAGTAATGAAGTAGCAACGAAATTTTTTTTATAGTTGGGGGTCACCACAACATGAGGAAAAGTATTAAGGGGTCACGGCATTAGGAAGGTTGAGAACCACTGATCTAGATGTTAGAGAGCTTAAACAGGGTGAACATTTTCTGTGTGAGAGGTATGAACTGGTATAAATGAAATAAATGGTTTTTTAAATCATGCGTAACTTTGACGAAATAATATTTTAATCTGGACTCTGTCATATTTTAAGAGATTCCAACAAGCTTTCTCCTGTCAGAGGAGATTGGCTCTGCCACTTTCTAAGAAATTTTGCTCCATGAACATGTGAGAATTGTTTTATTTCTACTGGAAAAACTGCACGTTTTCTAAACAATGATCCACATTGAATGTCCGATATTTGTGTTTGGAATGTGCAAAAAGGCAGCCCTCTATCTCAATCTGTACAATACATTTTCTTTTGCAGAAAATAACCATTTATATTCTTCATTATGAACGCTGAACATTTAAGATCTTCAATTCTAAAAAAAAGCATTTTAGCAGAAATTCAGGTTACATTTATTGAAATAAGCTTTAGCTTGTACAGACAAAAATAATATTCTCCCCACAAATGGAAACGTTAACTGCAATGAAATGTCAAGCTTTTATATCAAAATATGAAAAACAAAATATACCAAATATACAATTTGAGAACTGATTTTGGCATCTTGCAGAATAGCATGGTAACCCAATTAAGAATACATGTTCTTCAATTGCTGACGTAGATGAAGGAATGCACGTATGAAAAAGAAATTTCAAATCAAACACCAGAGAAAAAGTCTTAACACCGCCTGATGAGTATCAAGTGATGTCAACGTGGCTCCTAATTCTGGGGATATTGGGAATTCTGACTGGCTTGGGAATAGAAATCTTAGAATGCCATTATTGCCTTGATACTAAGTATGGCACTTCAAGACAGCTTCAATGCACTACAGGTGCATCTATATCACTCATTTTGACATTCCCTCTTCCTTAGGGAACACCATGAAATGCAATTCTGTAAAAAGAGAAGTAGAACTCTTTGACAGAGGATGCTTAGCATAAACTTTAAAATACAGTCCTGAGGATGCTCTGTGGAAGTCGCAACTGACATTGTACCGAGTCTTGACAGGCTGGTACAGCATACATATGCTCTCTGAGGTAGGGTGGTTATGTTATCCGCTTTATAGCAGTTTGAGAAGTTAACCAGTGATCAGTCAGGAGGTGTGTGACATAGCACCTATTCCAGTCTCTTAACAATGTGGGGTCTCTTGGAAACATAGAAAGATTCAGATGCTGGACCACTACATGCCAAACCCATACTGGCTTTTATGCAAGTCTGTTGGATGCTGCTTGTTTGTAATTCAGGGTCAAAATCTGCTTATGGTATATCTTACACTGCCTTGAACCTTGAGCTGTCACATCTCAAAATGTCAAATATAAGTCAGCAAGCACTAGCAAGATATCCATGCTAGACATGCTATGAGATGTAACTCTGGGCAGCAGACATCATTTTTTTTGTTACCAACAAGGATAGTACTATATAAGAAAAAAAATTACTGCTGTGATCTAAATAGTCTTTTGACCTACCACACCTGCTGGAATCTTTATGCCAATATTGGAAAAAAGAGACACTATCTTGTCATGTTTGAAGTCCAAGTAGATATGACTGAAGTAAGCACAGTAGGTCTCAAACCCTCAGTACTAGCTGGGGTTGAACTAATGCCCTCACTTATAAGACCTGCTCCTCAAGAAGGCAGACAGTGGCTAGGGTCAGGAAGAATTAGTGGCAGGGCCCGCTCAGACCACTAGTGGCAACCTTATTTGTACATGTTCTCCATCACCTATGAGGTTGAAGTGGTTATGCTCCTACGTATCAAAACAAGCCTGGCTTTCATTCCAACTTAAGGATCAGTACTATTGAGATTATTTTCACTCCAAGGTGATGATGTAGAGATCTTCTCCTTGGTTTCCTGTTTGGCTGTGGGTGAATCTGTTAGCTGCGATGCATTCCCAGAAAGTTCCTGAGAAGAGGCTAGGCTGGGGATGGCTGGCTGATGAGGAAGGAGTTTCAGCTGGAAGTGACTGAGGGTGGTTGACTGCTGGAAGAGAACAGCCATAGAATCCCTGAGCTTGGCGGAAGCATGAACAGCAGGGGAAGGCAAAGTGGTCTTTGCACCAAGAGAAAGGAGATTAGGATGAGTTGCAGGGAAGTCACTTGGCCCAATGGAAGGAGAACCAATGCTTTTCAGCCTATTCAGAATGTGTACAGTGGACCTTGATTTTGTCTGAGTCATTGGAGAATAACCTAGCCAAGAAGAAAGGGGCTTGGCACTTGGTGGTCTGTTGAGATGCAGCCTGCCAGGATCTTCTTGTCTTGTTGGCTGGATCTCAATATTCCCATGTGCAGTTGGGCTTGCAGATGGCACCTCCAAAGCACTTGAAAGATGAACCTCTGGACTGAGTGAGGCAGGTGCAGGGCTGGAGTAGCAGTGGCTGCAGTTTCTGTCCATGGAGTGTCCCAGGAATGCTTGCAAGGCTGCCTCTGGTTCTCGGTCTTCCAAGTGAGAGTCATTTAGGGTACTCTCCAGTGACAGCACATCATCTGTTGTGAAATAACAAAAACTGGACTAAGGACTAATCTGAAATATTCCGGTGATACCTCTGTTTTTATGGCCTATGTGCAAATCCCAGTTTACAGTCAACAAAGGTGTATGTAAACATCCTCACAGGCACACACACTGCCATCTTTGGATGAATTATTCAAAGAGATGAAAAGATGTATACACATCTTTTCTTGACTCTGGAGAGCTAGGGTCATGCACCTGTTCATGTTCATCATTCATTCATTCATTCATTCGCCCTACTTTTCTCCCAGAACTAGGACCCAAGGGGTCTTTAAAACCATATAGTTGAAATGTATATGCCATAAAATTGTTTCATTTCTCACACTAGATTTGACAGAAGTAAGTATTTACTATGATTAAGAGCTTTTTTCTTTCACAGGGAAGTTCCTTCAGTAATGAATGCTGCAGGAACCAAGCTTGTAAATTAAGCCAATTTTTAATTTCTAGTGCAGTGGTTCTCAACCTGGGGGTCGCGACCCCTGGGGGGGTCGCCAGGCCATTTTCGGGGGGTCGCGGCATCCCTTCCCTAGGCCCCGCCCCCTCTGCGCGGCACGGATGGGTTCCTCCTCCTCCTCTGGCAGCGATGAATCCCAGGGAGGCGCTTGGAGGCAAGGGAAGAGATCCCTGTATCTCTTCCCTTTGCATCGCACTGACCGGTTGGCGGAGAGGCTCCCTGAGGCCGCAAGAACAGCAGGGGCCTAGTGGCAGCCCAGCATCAATCCAGCAGGGACCATTGAAGGCCCTCCTGGAGCAGCGGCTAAAGGGGCGGAGGCAGAGGCTCCCGGGTGCGTGGAAGCAGCGGCAGCCTCGCCTAGCCTAACCCTTGACCCCCTGGTGGAGGGATGCTGCTGCTCATGCGGGTGCTGGGGAAGGGGCCGCGGGGTTTCTTTGTGAGCAGGCCCGGGAGGGCCTCCCACCACCCCCGGGCTTGCTCGGACAGTGGCGAGTTGGCACCGTGGAAGAGAGGTCCTCTTCGGGCCCAGAGGAAGAACTACAGCCCAGGAGCAGCCCGACGGAGGGTGGAAGGCCCTTCCACACCTGTAAAGCCACCGCTGCGTTTGCAGGCGCGGGAGGGCCTTCCATTGCCCTCCGTCGGAATGGTGCTGGCTACAGCTGTTCCTGCGGGCCCGGAGGGGACCTCTCCTCCACACCGCCAACTCGCCACTGAGCTAGCAAGCCCGAGGGAACAACAGCCAGGCGGAGAACAGAGCAGCCTGGAAGGCCCTCTCGTGCCTGCAAACCTCCTAAACTGCTGCTGCATTTGAAGGCGTGGGAGGACCTTCCGCCGTCTCAAACTGGGGTGGTGATGGGCTGCTGCTAGGCCGCTGCTGATCCTGCGAGCCCGGCGGGGCCTCTCCTCTGGCACTATTGTGCGAGCAGGCCCAGGGACGGAGGAGAGGCTACCTCGAAAGCCCGCAGGAGCAGCTGCAGCCCAGTGGCAGCCCACCCCATTCCAGCAGAAGGCGATCAACGGCCCTCCCATGCCTGCAAATGCTGCCACGGCTTCAGAAGCATTTGCAGGTGCGGGAGGGCCTCCCAATGTCCTCCGCCAGGCTGCTATTCTTTCGGAGGGGGGTGGGCGCTTCACTTGCAAGAAACCAGGCAGCAAGCGAGGCGCTGGGGGAAGAGGATGATCATCCTGCCTTCCCTGCCCATCCACCCACTTGCTTGGCCAGCACAGAAGACTATTGTTGGAGTTCCGAATCCTCTTTGGTTGCAAGTGAACTATAAATCCCAGCAGCTCCCAAATGCCAAGGTCTGTATTCCCCAGAGCCCTGCAGTATTTCCTGTGGGTCATGGGAGTTCTCTATCCCAAGTTTGGTTAAATTCCATTATTCTTGGGGGTCAGAATGCTTTTTGGTTGCAAGTGAACTATAAATCCCAGCAGCTCCCAAATGCCAAGGTCTGTATTCCCCAGAGCCCTCCAGTATTTCCTGTGGGTCATGGGAGTTCTCTATCCCAAGTTTGGTTAAATTCCATTATTCTTGGGGGTCAGAATGCTTTTTGGTTGCAAGTGAACTATAAATCTCAGCAGCTCCCAAATGCCAAGGTCTGTATTCCCCAGAGCCCTCCAGTATTTCCTGTGGGTCATGGGAGTTCTCTATCCCAAGTTTGGTTAAATTCCATTATTCTTGGGGGTCAGAATGCTTTTTGGTTGCAAGTGAACTATAAATCCCAGCAGCTCCCAAATGCCAAGGTCTGTATTCCCAGAGCCCTCCAGTATTTTCTGTGGGTCATGGGAGTTCTCTATCCCAAGTTTGGTTAAATTCCATTATTCTTGGGGGTCAGAATGCTTTTTGGTTGCAGGTGAACTATAAATCCCAGCAGCTCCCAAATGCCAAGGTCTGTATTCCCCAGAGCCCTGCAGTATTTCCTGTGGGTCATGGGAGTTCTCTATCCCAAGTTTGGTTAAATTCCATTATTCTTGGGGGTCAGAATGCTTTTTGGTTGCAAGTGAACTATAAATCTCAGCAGCTCCCAAATGCCAAGGTCTGTATTCCCCAGAGCCCTCCAGTATTTCCTGTGGGTCATGGGAGTTCTCTATCCCAAGTTTGGTTAAATTCCATTATTCTTGGGGGTCAGAATGCTCTTTGGTTGCAGGTGAACTATAAATTCAAGCAGGTCTCAAACGTCAAGGCCTATTTTCCCTAAACTCCACCAGTGTTGAAATTTTGGCATATTAAGCATTTGTGCCAAGTTTGGTCCAGATCCATAGTTGTTTGGGTTCACAGTGTTCTCCGGATGTAGGTGAACTACATCTCCCCCTAAATCACTGTCAAGTCCTCCCAAACCCCTCCAGTGTTTTCTGTTGGTCATGCGGGTTCTCTGTGCCAAGTTTGGTCCAGTTCTGTAATTTGTGAAGGTCTCGGTGGTCTGTGGAAGTCAGAGCTGAATCAGTTGAAGGTACTGCAAATCCCATCATCCGTTGTTTCTACTCCCCCAAATATATTGTTTTTGTGATTAGTCACTATGCTTTGATTATGTTCCATTTGTAACAATGAAAATACATCCTCATATCAGATATTTACCCTAATGTTTCATAACAGTAGCAAAATTACAGTTGTGGATTATGTGATTTTAATAATTGATGTAATTGTTTTTAGATTTTTAAAAATTCTTTGGTTTTTTAATGTAAATCTGTATCTACTGCATGCAGGGGTTGAGAAGGGTGGGGTACAAATGTTGGAATAAATAAATAAATAAATTTATCTCATTGAATTGTTGCTGAAGCTGCTGTGAGCCTCCCTCAGGGTTGCGAAGGGTGGGGTACAAATGTGGTAAATAATAAAATAAGTAGGAATGAAAATAATTTTATGGTTGGGGGTCACCACAACATGAGAAACTGTATTTAGGGGTCACGGCTTTAGAAAGGTTGAGAACCACTGTTCTAGTGAGTAATCATAAAACAAGGCACAATAAATATAAGAAGCACAATTGAAGACAGCAACATGTGGAGATCAAAACATTTCTTTTGCTACTTGAGAGGGCATGTTTACTGAATGCATGCAAAATATATATCTAGTTTGATCTGGGACTTTAAGGTAGCACAGGACTCTGCTGTTTTTAAGTACAGCACAATAAGCGTCCACATCAGGAAATATATTACAACAAACTTTGCAGCTGTATACTAATGTACAAGTTAAGAATCATCTATGTTGTGATGGTTGGTGGATTTAAAGCATCAAAAGGGCCTCAAGCCAAATCAGTGATCGAGATACACCCAGAAGACTGCCATTTTGAGAATTGAGGCTGGTTTTAGCAATTCTTTTGGGAGAAGGTAAACATTATGTCCCCTGCCTGCACCCTCAAAAAAGCAGAGTGGATCCTGAAGCTTATTTGAAACACAAATCACCCCCTTCCCCCCTCCATCTCCCTTTCCCCATTGATCAAAAAAAGAGCAGCTTGGTGAATCTGAAGGGAAAGAGGATTGCAGAAAAACTAGCTTTGGGTGTTGCAGCTGGTCCCAGGGCCACACATACCCCTTCCCTAGATCAATGTGACTAGCAATCTTACCTCTGATTTCATTACCTTGGCAGTCAGGGCAGCAATGTATTGGGGGGTCAAAAGGTGCAGTACACGTGCTTGGACAAGCCCTCTTCTCACAGTTCACTTCTCCCAACTGAGAAAAGATCAAATAGAGTCAGTAATAAGAAACCACAGATTTCCACTGCAGCTAACCTTGGGTTCACATGCCAGAGAAAGGGATTAAAATTGGATTCTGTTGTAACTCACTGCAGCTGCCATCAGCCCTCGCTTACTTAACTAGTGATAAGTGGGAATGTAAATTGCAGTCTAAAAACATCTGAAGGACCACTTGTTCCCTGCTAATGCTTTAAATCAGGGGTGGGAATATTGTGTCCTTCCAGATATTGTAGTGTATGTGTGAGTTGCCGTTCAACCACATCTGGTGGGCTGTGCAATTTCTGCCATGCTTTGTTTTAAACCAAGATTTAAATCAAGTTCCAAGTTTGGAGTCAAAAGGAAATAAGTTCAAACTTGAGAGCTTCGGAATTCCCCCTTTGGCACACAAAAGTGGAAGAATAAAGGTGGAGGTGTATGCACAAGCCTGAGGAGTCTGCTGCAGCTTCTTATTCTGTCAGAAAAGCAAGGCCTCTGAACAGGCTATTAACATACGTATGGTGTGTGTGTCACCAAGTATCTCTTATGGTTAAAATGCCTGTTTAGTCTTTAAAACTTGGTGCACTCACTAAAAGGCATTCATTGTTTTCTAAGCTGGGCTATGAACCACCTGATCGCCTTAATGGATTCAACAGATCAACTTCATATATATGGCATATTGTTTACTTTATGATAAATCAGTGGGAAAGGAGAGGAATTATCACCAGTGTGTGAGCATGAGAAAGTCATGCTTGAAGGAGAGCCTGAGAGCCTTACCCGACAGGTACAAGAAATGCAAGGTTCACCTTCTGGTACAAAGTTGTGACCATTCACCACTTTCCTCCCTTTGTAATTGCAGTCTGCACAAGAAGAAGAACACAAGAGGCAAGCTGAATGACAGAATAATGTATCCAGGCCCATTTAAGAGACATGACCATGCATACAAACCTCCTAACTTTAGCACTAAAATGCAACCAATATCATACTGGAGACTGTCACTTCTAAATGCTCCACAGCTTTACTTGACAGCCAAGGTATGAATGCTTTTGCGGGAGCTGAGAAGGCAAGGGGGTTGCACATTGTGGATTTTCAGTATCCCAATAGGTAGTTACTTATAAAAATTATTCTCCTCAAAGAAAACCAACTTTGATGACACATAGCTAGATTATTGTTAAGCATACAAGAAAAAATTAATCTGGTGATCTTTTTATTGCAGTGATTACTCTTTTGTGGGAGCATGAAGTCCCCAAGACACAGACATGTTCATTAACACACGAAAAGAGTTCAAAACTGGTCATGCAGCCTGGTATCACAGAAAGGGATTCTTCCACCATATCTGTTTCATCTGTCATTGTTATTCTTTTTGCTCATTCACTTTTTCATGAGAAACAAGACAGCACTGTTGCCAGCCTAATGCATTACAGAATCTGTATGTTCCATCCTTCTCGGCTTTCCACAGTTTAAAGGCATTCCTTTGCTGTTTGTTAGCAGTAAACCCATAAACATTGATTTGGCATTTTCAGAACCATGGTGTCTTTACAGGGCAACTCCGGCCTTTCAGCTCACCATTCCTTTATTGTGTTCTGTTCACTATGGCAGCAACATTATAACTAAATTTATCCTGCCCTTAATTTGATCAGTTCCTGTTTCTATTGGGTGGGAAGGGAATTACTGATAATATCTCAGTGTTTTGTTCTTCTGTATATTCGTTCAGTATTGCACACATCCCTCTTCATTTTCAGTGCTGCACAGCATTTTCTCTGGCATGAAGCACAGGCTAGATAAGGTACAGAAGCAGCACCCACTCCCCCCTGACAATACACAATGAGCTCTTCTAAATATCGGTTTGGAAAACATTTAAAATTATAATGCTTACCATGACAAACTGGGCAGCATTCTCCTTCCGGGTGGAAAGGATATGTACAAAAGACAATGCAATCCAGGGGGGAACAAGCCACTGAGCCCAGCTATAAAACAGGGGAAAAAAACATCCAGGAGGCAGTGGGGAGGGAGAGGAATGGAGAACAGAGGTCCTGGTTTAATAGTAGAATCACATAGACAGTCTCAACTGCATTTTCAAGGCTGGTTTTGGCTAACATTCCTGGAGTCACAAGAGATCCTGTACTTTCCATTGATGTAGTTATGTAAATATGAGAGAAGGATGAAGGTCACTGGTCACCTCGCCGTATCGAGACAGGGTTATGCTAGGAATCTCCTATACTATGGACATGAACCTTAATATGGACATCTAGCCTTGAAAAAGATTACGAAATGGAATACAGTGGCCCCGATGTGTTTTTGGATAACCTTCCGTCGGCATGCTTTCGATTGAACTTCTTACTAGGAGCCTGGATTGACGGCTCTGGTTCCTTTGTTCTTTGGTATTGGATTACCTTGGCTTACGCATTTCCTTCTACTTGTGGAACATTTATATGAACTTGGATATATTATCATTTTCGGGACACAGACCTTCATTTGAGTAATATGTTATGGACCTTGCGTCTTCCTGGCTGCGCCCCGGATACGGTAGAGTGGAATATGCTGTTTAATGCTATTTTGTATACTTATACAGATCATTTTGCTTATGACTAATAGAGATGTACTGTATATTTTGAATGAAATTGTGCTGAACTCTTCTTTAGACTGTGTTTCTAACCCTGACTTCTTGTGTAGATATCAAATAATAATAGGCAGCAGCAGCAGCAGCTTTATTTGTATACCACCTTATCCCCCAAAGGGACTCAAGGCAGTTTCCAACATGAAAGGCAAACATTCAATTGCCAGAAAGAAACCATACAGACAATTACATCAAAATAAACACATTTGACAATATAACTGAATAGTGTAAAAGCATCAGGGCCATTGGTTACTAGGATCTGGCTTCCTTTTGTCACATTTTAATATTTATTTATAGATGCAGTCTTAAGATTAGTAAAGCATAGGTGCAGACAAGCAACTTAGCATTCCTCATATGAAACAGATCAATTGTCACATATCCAATATGCAGAAAGAATTCTTGCACTCAAGATTTGCTTGTCAGCTCTCCTTCCCTGCTTCTCTCTCCTTCACAAGCAAGTCTTCAGTTGCCTCTACACATGAAATCTAACTGAGGAGGTGAAGGCAAAAAATAAGAATTGCCTTACAAAGTTGATGGATTTCACATTCCAGGGGGATCTGTCTGTTCCTCATGGCCAAGCATGGGCTCGAATTACAACAGGACTAGCTTTGGCTCATCAGGTGTTTGGGGCTTAAAAATCCTGAAAGCTCCAGACAGACAGATCCTGTAAAGAGACTGCAATAGCTTTATTCAAATATATCTACAAGTGCAAACCTTTCACAACTCTCTGTATGAGAGGGGCAATCACTGACCATGAAGGGATCATTCACTGGTCACTCTGTCTCAGTAACAATTTTATCCCAAACTCAGACAGATTCTCAGTATGCTCATACAGCAAATGCACAGTAATGTTTTTAAAACCCTTCGTTTATTACGCTTTTCTACAAAATAATAATAATACAAAAACATCTCACTAACTACAACAAATTAAAATCGTAAGGAACATTCCTTTACCTTCTTGACCATGCTGTCACAGGCAAGATGTTGCGTCATTTCCCCTCTGTAACAGGGATGGGAAACATGTTGCCTGTGAGTCACATGTGGCCTGACACAGCCTAAGGGGGCCCTATCACCCCAAAAGTCTTTCAGTAAAATATTTATGCCACCAGGGTTTTCCACAGAATGAAATGATAACACATGCACACAATCCTACATACATGGTCTCAGATAGCAATTCTGGCTTACAGTTGGAAATGGAAATGATTTAGTGTATGTCCACTCTACTCTGTGAGATCTTTTAGATGGAATTACTACAGGCTGGGAAGAAGAATCTGAGTACTTACCAGACAGATGCAACTTAGACATGGATCCAAAACAGAGGGAAAGGTCTCATTGTTGTAAAAGATCCTTCCTGCATAAGAGCAGCCTTCCATTTAGAAAGAGAGAGAGAGAAAAAACATGTGTGCTTATGCAAAATAGAAGCTCCTGGTGGTGCAATGAGTTAACCCCTTGTGCCAGCAGGACTGCTGACCAACAGGTTGGGGATTCAAATCTGGGGAGCGGGTGAGCTCCTGTCTCAGCTCTAGCTCCCCATGCCGGGACATGAGAGAAGCCTCGAGTCCCGCAGGATGGTAAAACATCAAACATCCGGGCGTCCCCTGGGCAACATCCTTGCAGGGCCAATTCTCTCACATCAGAAGCAACTTGCAGTTTCTCAAGTCACTCCTGACATGAAAAAATGCAAAATATCTGGTATACCCAAGAGCCCCTTGAGTTATAACAAACAATGATTAAGAGTGGTTCTATATTAATTTCATAACACAGTCTCATTTACTGAATTTATGACACCTTCTTCCAAAACTTACACTAATTTTCCAACTATATCTTCTTCTTTTAAACTTCAAAAAATCAATTAAGTAGAAAAAGACAGAACAACTGCCTTCTAATTATTAGCCTGAGTCTCCTTCCATATGGAAAACCCCTAGTCATATTCTGCAGTTCCCTGTAGCATTAATAATTATTCCCTTTTAAACCAGAATACAATCCACCTCATACAAAAATCAAGAATCGAATGCATCATTTCACACAGTGGGTTTTGGTATCCAATGGGGAGCCTCTCCAGGACCCACTCATCACCCTGTGGATACCAAAATCCAAAGATGCACAGTAAGTCTCATACGGTAACATAATACATGGTATCCCTTATATATGCAGGCAGTCCTCTGGTTATGAACAAGAAAGGTTCTATAGGTTTGTTCTTAAGTTGAATTTGTATATAAGTCAGAACAGGTACATGTTTAAAGTGTCACTCGATACATTTGTGTGTGTGCATGCATGCATGCCTTGATTAGCTTAGGGAAAGGTTAATTCCCCCGTGGGTGTTTGATTTGCTGCCTGTGTCCCTTTCGGGAAGATTTTCTCTCACTTTCTGTCCCTGTGATAATTCGATTTTGAAAAATTTGGCTGGTTGTGGAAACAAGGACTGGTGATAAAGCTTCAGTGGAGACCCATTTTCCCCATGATAACTCTTTCAGGAGTGACTTTCCCTTCCTAGGAGTAGATTTCTCTCAGGCCCTTTCTACACTGCCATATAATCCAGTTTCTGATCCAAGATTACCTGCTTTGAACTGGATTATATGGCAGTATAGACTCACATAATCCAGTTCAAAGCAGATAATTCAGTGGAACTCTCTACCCTGAAGTGTGCTGGGGACTCCTTCCATGGAGGCTTTTAAAAAGAGGCTGGATGGCCATCTGTTGGGGGTGCTTTGAAAGCAATTTTCCTGCTTTTTGGCAGGGGGTTGGACTGGACAGGATCTCTTCCAACTCTATGAGTCTATGATTCTACGAGTATGATTCTATGATTTATATGGCAGTGTAGAAGGGACCTCACTTCCTGTTGTCTCATACTTGTTTGTAATTTGGATGTTTGTAACTCGGGGGCTGCTTGTTATGGCAAAATCAAAGATTTGCTATTTGGAATAGTTTCAAGCCATAGATAGTGTAATCTGTGGACCCACAATTTATGGATACAGAGGGTTCACTGTACTTCCTAGCACCAAGAAAATCTCGCTTCAGACATTTATGTATTTCTAAACTAAGTTCTAACCACATTTTATTCTCAAACCAACCCTTATTTCCAAACATTTATCCAGACATGCCTCCAGACATGAAATTATAATAGGCTGCTCACTCACATTGTAAAGTGTCCACAAAATGTCATAATGCACTCCTAAGTTTCCCATGTTTCCCAAGTGCTGTTTCAATCTTTTTCTTAGTAGAAAAACTCCAACTTTTTTGAGAAGGATAGAAGGGTGAGGCTGACTCAAAAATATAGGTGTTCTTGCCACTAAAGACATGCATATATTTTTAGAAGCATGCTTTTGATGGGGCAGCTCCATCGGCACTTTTCAAAGGCTGCCCCTTCAGAGCACACTACAGGAATCAAACACAATGTAAACAAGGCATGTAGGAGAAATTTACCTGCTGAGCAATCTGGACAGCACTGCCCAGGGATCCGTATAGGGTGAGGACACGTCTCCAAACAGTCGGTCCTCTTACAGCTCACTGAACCATCTGCCTGCAGTGAAAAGGAACTTCACAGAAACCCACAGCACAAATGGCTGGACTCTTGCTGACAAACTGATCTGCATCAAGACCTGTATACTATTTTAAATGTACTAATAGACATTCAAATATACTATTTCAAAGTCTATGGCACTTAGGCAATTGTTAGAAATGCCATCTTAATAATGCTGCTGGTAATGCTAGACTTCAAACTATAAGGGTGCATCTATTCTATAGAATTAGTGCAGCTTGATACCACTTTAATTGCCATGGCTCACTGCATAGAATCATGGGACTTGTAATACTACAAAGTGTATAGTCTTCTCTGCCAAAGACTGCTAGTGCCTTAACAAGCTACAACTCATAGGATTCCACTGATTTAAGCAATGGCCTTTAAAGTGGAGTCAAACTGTTTTAATTCTAAATACCCCCTTACTCTCTGAAATCCCCTAAACATTCAGCATCCAGGCATAGTCTAAAGCTGTCCAGACTCTCTACCTTCAATGCAGCCAATCTAAAGGCAGCTATAGACTTTAATACCACATCTGCATGTTTAGATCTACTGTAATATCCAAGCAGATTAGAGAAGACTATTAAGAGAACGGAAAAAACTGACAAATTATTTATAAATTTTAAAATGCTGCCCTTTCTTCTAAAAACAATAAAATATAACTGAGATACCCCTCAGAGTATTCCAGTGCACATAGATAAACATGGGCTAGAACTACAACACTGTTGCTCCAAGTATCCACAGGAAGATCTCAGTCCTATTGGGCAAAAACTGTCTTTTTCTTAGTAGACGAGGGATCAAGGGCTACCACATTTTATACAAGAGAAGATTAGAATGTCCAAACGGAATTAAGTAGAGCAGGTTATCATTCACCTGGCAGATGCATAACTCACAGGGATCACCCGGTGACCAGATCTGTCCAATTGGAAATTCAACTCCATTGTCATCCACAAAACAACCTGGCCAAGAAAAGAGAGACATTTAAATGAAACACATAGTAAACAGAGAGTAAGAATCTCAGCAAAAAACAAACAGAGCAGGCAGTGAAGTCTGTGACATGCATACATTGTTGACTGAGGCCCCATCTATACTGCCATATAATCCAGTTTCTGATCTCAGATTATCTCCTTTGAACAAGATTTTATGGCAGTGGAGATCCAGCCAGAGCCCCATTTGTAAAGGTATCAGACAGTCTATTGTTTACCTTATGCCACAGTCCCATGTGCACACATAGGCTGTTCATGGAGAACTTACCTGTCATTGGTGCAGCTTTTCGGCAAGTGAAACAACATTGCCCTGGAGCCAACAGCCACTCGTCTTGAGGACACTCCAGAGTGGGACAGGGTGCAAAGGAGCACTCAACTTCGCCTTGCTGAAGAAGGATGCAGTGTGTTTTTATTTACAATAACAATAGGATGGGCAGGTATGAGATCATGAACACTTCCAACCAGCTCTTCCTTACTGAGTTTTGTAAAATAAGGGAGATGGGTAGGTAAGGCCTGTCACAGGAATCTATGAAGTCATCCTTGACCATTTATTTACTTAAACCCCACCTTTCTTCCCATTGAGACTCAAGGTGGCTAACAATCACACACTTTGGTCACCATTTAAAACAAAGTGAATACAAACTTAAAAAACAATTAAATAATACAGTGTGGGTTAAGTTAAAATAAAGATTAGGTAAAGGTAAAGGTTTTCCCCTGACATTAAGTCCAATTGTGTTCGACTCTGGGGGTTGGTGCTTATCTCCATTTCTAAGCCGAAGAGCCGGCATTGTCCATAGACACCCCCAAGGTCATGTGGCTGGCATGACTGCATGGAGCACCGTTACCTTCCCACCAGAGTGGTACTTATTGATCTATTCACATTTGCATGTTTTTGAACTGCTAGGTTGGCAGAAGCTGGGGCTAACAGTAGGAGCTCACCCTGCTCCCCAGATTTGAATCGGTGACCTTTTGATCAGCAAGTTCAGCAGCTCAGCAGTTTAACCCACTGCACCACCGGGGGCTCCCAAAATAAAGATTACAATATAAGAAATACGCTTAAAATAGCAAATTGACAAGTAGCATCTTTCAATTCACCTCTGCTGACCTTTCCTGGTTATCCCTGCAAAGTATTACTCAGAACATAGAAGAAATTGTACAACAAATCAGCAGTAAGTGCCTCACCTAACCAGATAATTTCAAATGTAGCCCTTCAAGAACAGAGGCACAGAAAATTCTTTAAGAAGGCCTTAGACCTGACCCATACCCTACACACACAAAAGGTGCAATCGCAAGACAATGTCACAGATGTCATATATTACATCTTAACAATGCTACGCAAGGAGCTCCTTAAAACATGCACTGATCTCATCTAATGGAGGGCCCTTCCACACGACCATATAACCCAGAATATCAAGACAGGAAATCTCACAATATCTGATTTGAACTGGCAGTGTGGACTCCAATAACCCAATTCAGAGCAGATATTGTGGGATTTTCTGCCTTGATATCCTGGGTTATATGACTGTGTGGAAGGGCCCTGAATTAACCTGCAACATTTCCACAAATGAAACAGTATGTATGGAAACCTGTTGCCATTTTAGGCATATGGTTACAAAAGTGGAGCTCCATTTGTGCGTGCAGTTATATATGTGTATGCAGTGTGTCTACATTGTTAGCAGTTAAATTAACTCACAAGGAAATCTTGGACATTTTTTTCATGCTAAGTAACTAGTACTATACAGCAAAGTTATGAAATAAGTTCTCAGTTCAATGCCCCCTAAAGCCCCACCCCTTCAACTTCCAAAAGTCTCTCAGTACAGCCTGCAGGTCTTCCAGTCTATGCCGGTTTGTCTTCACACAGAGCCCCAGGTGTTCACCCTCCGTTTATATTCCTCAATCTTGCCTGTGAACCTATGGCATGGAGGTGTTCTGGTGTCTTAAACACAATGGATATGAGTCCATAACATACATGCACATGTGGCATTTGATTGCATATTCACATGTGCATTCAGTTGTCACAATACTGCCATTCAGCACAAAGGTTGTTTTGCATTGACACTGCATTATTCTGCTATCTAC
This sequence comes from Anolis apletophallus, assembly GCA_030556195.1. Lineage (NCBI taxonomy): Eukaryota > Metazoa > Chordata > Lepidosauria > Squamata > Anolidae > Anolis > Anolis apletophallus. The sequence continues at coordinate 104,299,746 of JARBWK010000002.1, read as the reverse complement.
TGACAACTGAGAAGCTCTAAGGACACAGGAGGGACTACCAGTTAGCCAGAGTATTATAAATGCTGCACTTCTTAAGAAAGAGGCATGGACACCTACCCTGCACGCACAGGTGGTACAGTCATCACCATCAGGGCTAAACTCAGTCCCTTCTGCATACGTCTGACCACGGAAATGGCACTCTACTGCAGAAGAAAAAGAAAGGAGGTCAGTGTGGCTATTCTGGAAGAGCCATGGCAGAAAAAGGAAGCCTGGTGCAGGACATGTTGGCAGTAAACAGTGTTAGTTGTGTTAGCGGTGATGGGGCAGAGTTTCTCTTATTTAATGGCAATCCTACTGAGGAAAGCTTGTCTGGTGCCAAACATGGCAGGAAGAGATCTCTTGATTTTTTTAGGGCCTTTGAAACACCACAACATGTACACTGCCTTCAAGTGTTCAAAGAGTTTTATGGTCTGTTATCTAATTGTAGATTAGGCTTTTCCCACCATTTCTGTTATCAGACAGTGCCTAGAAGGAATCAACTCTATGTGGAAATGAGGGCACCCAGATATCCCCATAGCTTGTTTTGCATATGAGCAGAGAAACAGGGTTTTGTGGCTTACCTGGCTGACAGGGACAACAGTCACTTTGAGCAGAGCTGGGACATGGACTGGGTGCACACTCTGGAGAAATACAGGAAACATTTCCTGCCTGGAATCAGGAACCAACAGATTACACAGCAGATATTCACTGGCTTATATGACATCTTTATGTTCAAATCAATCACCAAGATTACTTAATCACATTATTACCATTATCTTCAACAAATCACAGGAGATGGTCTAGTGTTCTTGGGCACTATTCTCACCTGCTTAAAGCCAACCCAAGATGTTTGACGCCTAAGGCAAAACAACAGATTCCAAAGCTCCCTGGTTCTGATATAAAGGTATGCATTAGGCTTGTTTGATCAAAAAAATGGTTCAAAACTCGTTTCGGATGTAGCTGGTGGTTCGGATCTAAAGTCAATTCCGATTTTCACAGAAAAAAAGTTCAAAACTTTTCAAAACTTCTGAGACTTCCGAATCCTTTGTTAATGGTTTCAAAGTGTTATTTCCTGTTTCATTGGGTGGTCTTTACTTTGAAAGTAGTTGTTTTACTCCAGAAGGTGGGGGGAAGCAAAGGGAAGAAATCCATCCACACTGGTTAAAAACACTTATCTCACTTAAGACTGACTTGGGAGGGGGGAGGGAAAGGAAAAGAATCCATCCACACTGGTTTAAACTGACACAGATCCATCCCATCCACACTGGTTAAAACCGCTTCTCTCGCTGATGCGGGAGGGAAAGGGAAAAAAGAGAATCCATCCACACTGGTATCGAAGGTTTCTCAGGCTTGAACCGAAGCCAGGGAACAGAAGCGGGGGAAGCTGAATCATTTCCGACTCACTTATTGATTCGTAAGAGAAATGGCCAAAAAAGTTTTGGAAGGGCAAAGGGACTTCTGGTTTCCTTAAAAACTTCGAAATTGCTCCAAAAAGTAAATCTTTTGGAATTTATTCCGAATTACGAAGATTCTGAACGAACCTAACCATGCCTAGTATGCAACAACAACAAACTGATGGGAAGAAAATCAACTCATTTGAGGTGTGGTGCTGGAGAAAAGTTTTGTGGATACTATGTTGCTAAAAACAAAAAGAAAATGCATCTTGAATCCCTATAAGCAAAGATCTCTATGCTGAAACTGTTGTGCATGAGAAAACATAACCATCTAGAAAAGGCAATAATGCTTGGTAAAGTGGAAGGCAGAAAGAGGAAGACCATGTTCCAGACAGAATCAGTCATGCAATAAAACACAATAACAATAACTCAAGTAACCCATATTTAACTATTCCTAAAACCAATGTGTTGTCAAAGACTTTCATGGCTGGAATCACTGGGTTGCTGTGAGTTTTCTGGGCTGTATGGTCATGTTCCAGAAGCATTCTCTCCTGATGTTTCGCCTGCATCTATGGCAGGCATCCTCAGAGGTTGTGAGGTCTGTTGGAAACTAGGCAAGGGAGGTTTATATATCTGTGGATTGTTCGGGGTGGGAGAAAGAACTCTTGTTTGTTTGAGGCAGGTGTGAATGTTGCAATTGGCCACCAAAACTAGTTGCCTGTAAAGGCTTTGTCTCCACTCTAGCTGTGGGTTGATGATATGTCTGATTACATCTCATCTAAGAAGATTCCTTTTCCCCCTTGACACACAAGCAGAGAGAGATCTCAAAGCACACAGCACATGTTTTCCATACTAAAATGTAAGAAGGCAGAAGGCAGATTCCAAAAGCTTGCAGTAGAAAAGTATCCATTTTAAACAACCAATCGGAATGAGAGCCGAAAGGGAAAAGAGAGAATAAAAAGGTACATTCCCAACTGTCATACAGAAGACATGGGAGAAGGGAATTCCCTCAGCTTATACTAAGCTAAGTAAACTGTTCCCTATTGAGGACTTGAGACTTGGTCAGGGGAGTTCAATTCCAACAGGCCAACAAAGAAGGCATCCCAGTGATTAAGTGGGTGGGAGTGGCAAGCATGGTAACTGAAAGCAGAGGGAGTAAGCCTTACAATGAAAGGGCTGTTTCTGATAGTTTCTAACTTCAACAGAAAAGCAATGACACATTCGCTACCTCCCAGGGTGCTAAAAGAAGTTGGCTCCCTCTAGCTGTGATGCCTTTGACAGAACTGAAGTCAGGGAAGTGTTCCTTGAATGTGCTTATGAAAAGAGAGCTGACAGCAGAAGGGAAATCTAAGAGACGTGCTACCAAGTTTTCTCTTCCACTTCCACTACTGCATTGTCGTCATCATCTCGTCTCTGAATTTGGCATCTTATATGGATACTTGGAAAATCATTGCCCATTCCATTGACCAGCTAAAACCAGTTGTTGCTGGAATCAAAGGACCATTCTAGCTGTGGAGTTCAAATTTCTTCTATTGTTTCTCCTTACATCTGGCACCCTAATGAAGAGTTGTGCCCTTTTCAGAATCCCTTCATGATGACACTTGATGATTCACAGCATGTGTAAAAACCCTAGTCTCCAGTGTAAGTTTTTCACTGGTATGAAATGAAATAATTTGTCCTTGTCAAAATAAGGACAACCATCGCCCAAGTTCCTTTGGACTCACCAGGCAGACGCAGACCGTACAGTTGTCTGCAGAAAGAGAGAAAACTTCTCCCTCGTTTCTGGAAATCCCATAATACAGGCAGCCTACAGGAAACAGGAGTGGGAAGATTCCCATCAGATGGATGGAGGCTCATGGCTGAACGTTTCAGCTTTCCATTCTGAATCAATAAAATCCAATGCCCTAAATATGCATTCATTTCAAATTAATTTGGCCATACAGTGTTCCCTCATTTATTGCTGGGGTTAGGTTCCAGAACTTCCTGCAATTAGTGAAAAACCACGATATAGGGATGCCCTATTTATTTTAATATTTAAACATTATTTTAGTAGTTATACACTATTTTAAGTCTTTATAAACTTAAAATAAGGTGAAGGAAAGAAAGGAAAGGCCTTTCAAGGCTGGAGGGAGGGAGGGAAGACTGAGGAGGGAAAGCGCCTCGGAGAGTAGCAGCGGCAAACCCCCACAAAACAGCAAAAATACCATGATATATATTTTAAATTAATATTTTTTTAATCCGCGAAACAGCGAGTCTGCAATAAGCAAACCGCAAAGTAGCGAGGGAACACTGTAATTAGTTGAACTGACATAAGGGAAAGGACCCTAGCACACATCTTCTGAAGCAAAATGAACACACATTGGACATGGTATCCCTCTTCTCATCCTCCCTTCATCTCCAAATGTTGGGACTAGAGAAGGCCATTAGCCAGGCAGAACAATGCAGACTTGAACAGGAAGGAGAATCTCTCACTTCTGCAACTGGGACAGCACTCCCCTTCTGCTGCTGGAATAGGGTGGGAGCAGGTAACCTCGCACATCATTGCTTGACACCGCACTTGCCCATCCTGCAACAGGAAAAGACAGGCTTCCCTAAAGATAGCAGAACAGACATGTTAAGTGGAACTGGAAAGAAAACAAGGAATGCAGTATAGGCCACGTACCTCACAGGAGCAATTTAGACACCCCTGTTTTATCCAGTGGCTGCCATTCTCATGAAGAGCCCCTTCATACCAGCAGGTTGCAGGCAAGGATGGAAGTGAAATCGATGGAGCTGGGGGACTTGGAGGAATGGATGTTGAAATCTCCTCTTGCAGCAATGAGGGTGGCAGTGGGCTCATTGTCACCAAAGGCCTGGCAGTTCTCAGCAAGAAGGGTGTGCCAAAGAAAGCAGTTGGGAGAGGAGGAGAAAGGGTGGGAGAGGATGTCTGTGGAAGCAGCAAGTGAGTGGAAAGGGACGGCGAAGGAGGTGGAGTCCTGGGTGTGCTGTGGGGAGCAGGAGCCCAGGAAGGAGGAGAGATTCTTGGGGGCCCAGCAGGTGATTCTGGAGAAAGGCGCAGCAGAGTTGGTGGGTGCTGGAGCGACTGCAAGATGGGAGAAGGGCCCAGGCTAGTCTTTGAAAAACCTGTGGAATTGAAGAAGGGGGAGGCATTAAGTTCAGAAGCCCCCATGAGATCTATGACCCAAATATGGTGTCCTCCAACTTGTTCAGGAGCCCCATAGCAGAATCACTTGCTCATGAAGGATTTCAACAGCTAGAGGAAAAGGGTTGCCATTCATGCTAATTATGTACACTGGTGACCTCTCCAGGTGGACCAAGAAGGATCAATGCCTTCCTTCACATCATCTGACCATAGAAAATTACAAGAAGTACCAGAGATTAAAAACATCTTAAGGGTGAAGATTTTTATTGATAGAAGGGTTATTATAATGTGGCTTGTGTCTCCACTACTCATCCTTTTTCTTTTTCATCTGGCTGAATACATATCCCTCACAGTCTTAGTGAGAAAATGACACAATGAACAGTTGTTATTTTCTATATGGCAGTGGTTCTCAACCTGTCTGTCCCCAGGTGCTTTGGCCTACAACTCCCAGAAATCCCAGCCAGTTTACCATCTGTTAGGATTTCTGGGAGTTGAAGACCAAACATTTGAGGACCTACAGGTTGAAAATCACTGCTATACAGGTTCCAGATATTTTTCTTTTAGGTTGAGCTTCTGAGGTAGACCATTGTAGTCAAACAGGAATGCTTTACTTCTAGGAACATTCAAAGCTACTCTCCTTCCTCACAAGAATTGAGCAGTTAACAAACAATTTCACAGAATGTGGAATTTTGCAGATAAAAATACAGTTTAAACCAGAATATTTTTTATTAGAAATGATAAACATAAAACTAGATAAAAATAAAGATATTATCTTCAATTACTTGACAACAGCGGTCAGAACAGTTTATGCTTGACACCGGAGAACTACAGAAATCTCAACAATAAAGGATTGATTAATAAAGATGGTAGAAAATATGAGCATGGACCAGCTAACACAACAATTAACATATTGGCAAAACAATTCCAAAAAAGACACGGACTGGTCACTATTGACTAATTATATGGAACAAGAAAAATTAAGATGTTATTATGAACTTATAAAGTGTGGGGGGGGGGAATACTCTTTGGATGACAGAAAGGTGGAGGAAGTATGATATAAGAAGCAAACAGACATTACAGAATTTAATACCATGATGTAGAGAATTGGAAGTTAACCAATACCACCACCACCACACCACCCCTTACCTTTCCCTCAGTTTTCCCTGCCCCCCTCTATTTCCCTTCTTCTTATACCCTTTAATTATGTTATTTAGAAAATATTTAATAAAAACTATTTAAAAATAATAATTCCACAGAATGTAGACATGATAGTTAAAGTGTATTCATAGCAGTATAATTGGATAGTGCGAAAGATACTCAGGTATCACTAATATTTGTGCCAACAATAAATGCAACTAACACAATTACCACTTACTGATATCATTTTAGTATCATTTTAAAAAACTGTCTTGTTAAAGTAATGCTGTTTTTTTTCTATCCTTAAGATTTTCTTAGAATTTTAGAGGTTGAAATCTCCCATAATTAAAAGAACTTATGTTTCCTTTGGGGGGGAAATTAAGCATACCACTGATGTGATCCTGCTGTATTATAGTTCCAGACAAGATATCTCTGAAATTGTTCTGCTCTGTCTTTGGCTGAGAATCTTAGTCCACAATCCCAGGCTCCCTTTCAATTTCTCCAGAATGACTGTGCCATTGCAGGTTTCCCATAGATAGTTCTTACCTTCACATGACACTCGATCCCCGCTGAGATGATATCCTGGCCAACAGCTGCATATGAAACTCCCCAGCGTGTTGTGACAGGAGTGCTGGCAGGTTCGTTTCTCGCTAGGTCGGCGGCATTCATTCACATCTGCACCAGATGCACAGGATGCTAGAGATTTACATCAGGGCTGGATAGGCTCAAGCTTGTATCTGTACTGCCATCCCTATGACTTGGCCATACAAGGTGAAAAGGGAAATTGCAAAAGAATGGACCTGGTATATTTTTTTGATGATTAAAAGAGGCTTGCGCCAGCCATTAAGGTCCTTTGGGAGGATGTGCATTCCCTAACAATGCTGTGGACCAACACAGCAGTTGGGTAGTGAACATACACCTACTATGACTTTTTTTTTTACTTTTCCTACTTCTTGTCTAATAGAATCAGAAATTAAGGAGTGGCTGATCCCACTGAGATCTCTGGAAATTTGCTATTGTTTAATTCCTTACAGGAAAGCAACTCTTTATAGTTAAGACAGTTTTAAATTTGTTTTGGTTCTGCAACCAGGCATGTAGCCGGGGGGGGGGCTAAGGGGACTTCAGCCCCCCCCCCCCGAAATTCTCAGGGTGGTCCGCGAAAAGGCCTTACTGGTACATTATTTAAACTGTTATGTTTATTCATATCATGATCTGATCACTATGCTCATTATATCCCACATTAATGGGGTTATTGGGATAACAATACAAAAGGTTTGCTAGGGTAGACCCTCTTCCACCCAGTCTCAGCCCCCCCCCCCGAACCAAACTCAGCCCCCCCCTTCCCCGAATCAAAATCCTGGCTACGGCCCTGTCTGCAACAATTCAAATGTATATTCAAAATGCAAGTGAAATCATGTTCATGAGGGCCATAAGTTCTCCTTTACCATTAAAGTAAGTGATAGTGAAGTGGGTGAGAAAAAAAGCTGTGAATTTTTATTCTGATCCTTTCGTTTGTCACTTTCTGTTGCAGCAATGGGAAAGAAACCCTGCTCGGTGGCAGAGCACATGTTTTGCATGCAAATGGGCTCAGATTCTGTTCAAGGCATCTCCAGTTTAAAAGGATCAAATAGCAGTTGATTAGAAAGGTATTTACCTGGGATGCTTAGGAAACTAAGACCAGTTAGAGCAAATGAAACTGAACTAGATACAAGGGTGTACCTACAAGGAGGGGAGGTACAATGGAGATTGTTGCCCTGTTAAATAATAATTCTGCTTCTCAATTGGCATTTTCCTTTGTCTTCAAATTCCTTGTATTGCAGTACCTCAGAATCTCAAAAGAGCAGTTAAAATAAAGGTAGGTACACAAAGTGAGGAAAAGAATGCAAATACAGATATATAAGAGCTCTAAGTGTGAATTATTTTCGCTCACTTTTTGCAAAGCAAGAAATTTGGGGACTGAAGAAACATTTCATTTAGTTGGGCAGAATTCTTATTAGAGAGAGATACCCTTATTTCGCCTTACACTTGCCTATCATTTGGCAAGATAGACAGTCTAGCCTGGTATCAAGCAGAGTCTCCTACATTCAGAAAACAATATAGAGAAATAGGGAAAACCCAGCAGTCCATTCATATACTGTACATGACAGCAATTTTATTTTGTTGTTGAAAGCAAAAGAACCTTTTCCATCATTGGGGCCAGTGTACTTGAGGGAGCGACTTACCCCCTATATGCCTGCGAGATCACTACGCTCCGAGGAGCTCAACCTCCTTGTGGTGCCTCCCCTCGGAACCTGCCGACTAGCCACTACACGGCGGAGGGCATTCTCTGTAGCCGCCCCAAGTCTCTGGAATGGCCTCCCGGAGGAGATCCGCGCCATCCGCGCTCTCCTGCCCTTTCGCAAGGCTTTGAAGACTTGGCTTTTTAGGAAGGCGTTCGGCTCTTAATTCAACCACATTGCCCGCTAGCCGCCTATGGTTCCCCCAGGTTTTTATCCCGTCCCCCAGCCTTTGCTGAGGTTGTGCTCTTAATATGTTTTAATCTGTTGTGATGTGTAATATGTTTTTAACTGCTTAATTGTTTTATTTCTCGGTGTTTTTGCTTCTTTGTAAACCGCTCTGAGCTCCGGAGTGAGCGGTATACTAAATCGAAGTTAATAAATAAATAAATAAATAAATTAGTCTGCTGTACTATGCAAAGTTCTCACTTTTTAATTTAGGCTCTTAGTAAAAGAACTGTGCTAGAAAACAATGTGTTAATCCATCCTGATCCTAATCAACACAATATTTTCACAATCTTTGGGCCTCCAAGTGTTTTGAACTTCAACTCCCACAACTCCTAACAGCTGGTAAGATGGTTGGTATTTCTGGGAGTTGAAGTCCAAAACACCTGGAGGCCCAAAGGTTGGGAACCACTGGCACATCAAAATTGAATATGCTACCATTACATTTATATAACTTTTGCTGGATTGGTCAGACAGGCTTAGAAAGGCAGCCTTTGAGATATTAGAACCTGGAAGATGAAATGCTGGTGTGTGCCAACCTTGAACCTCTTGAATGAAACCTGGTGGTTCCAAATGCAGTGGAAAGCTCTAGCATTGAATTTCCAAACTCTGGTCTTCCAGATGTTTTGGACTTCAGTTCCTAGAATTCTTGATCATTGGCCAAGGCAGCTGAAGCTTCTGGGAGATGAAGTCCAAGGCATTTGGAAGACCAGAGTTTGGGAAAAACTTCTCTAACCTAATGACAGTATTAAAGGAAGGTTCAACTGCTAGCCTAGCCAACTTCTGTAGATGTAATGGAAATGAGTGCCAACACACCTTCATCAAAATGACTTCAGTCAGCCATACAAATAGCTACCGTCACATGGCATTCAGTCTCAGACAAATAGTCCTATTGCTGTTTCTGTTGTCACTGGGCAACTCTTGCCTACTAATGTTTTAGGCTTTGAAAGTAACACATGTTTGGACAAAAATTTAGAAATGAAATACATCAAACAATTTGAGTTTCAATTCAAAATTATTGTGTGGATAATTTTTGTTGTCAATGGTTTGTAGGTTATTATATCTTCTTGTTGTTTCCTACTCAAATGTAATTTGGAGACAGGATAATTTTTTCTTGGTGGAGGCTCCTTCTATGGAGGCTTTTAAACAGAGGCTGGATGGCCATCTGTTGGGGGTGCTTTGAACACAATTATCCTGCTTCTTGGCAGAATGGGGTTAGACTGGATGGCCCATGAGGTCTCTTCCAACTCTATGATTCTATGATTCTTCAAGAGGCATCAATGTTAGCTGACTGCTTCTAGACTGGGAGGTAATATATTTCTCCTTAGCCTCCCAATAAATGAAGGGACACTCACCCACGCAAGAGTGTCGGTTTCCATGGAGGTAGAAGCCAGCATGGCAGGAACATCTATAGCTGCCAATGCTGTTCTTGCAGTGATGCTGGCAGGGTGTTGCTAAGCACTCGTCTGTGTCTGGGGTTGAAAATGGATGACAGTAGTGTCAGTATCAGTTGCCCCCACAAAAATTATTCTTCCACCAACTCACATCTCAACAAATTCTTTTTGTTTTGAATCTCCACAACTACATCCCTTCTCTTCCAGTCTCACTCAAGCTTACCTAGGCAGCTGTGCCGGTCGGCTGACAGTTGCATCCCAGAACCACATTCACAGACAAAGCCACCTTCTGTGTTCACACAAAGCCCTTCACAGGAAGCACTCAGGCACTCATCGATGTCTGAGGAAAAGAAAATGTTGAAGCATAAATGCGAAGAGAGAGACTGGACTTGGTGCTAACAGAAAGAAAGACAATTTCCAAAGGAGGGTGCATAGTGGTGATATCTAAAGCCTAAAGATTGCTTTGTTAAGTGACTGTAAGCAGTAGTGGTTTGAGTGTTGGCATGCTACTATGAATAACAGGGTTCAAATCCCCGTTCAGCCATGAAAGCCCACTGGGTGATCTTGGGCAAACTGCACATTCTCAGGTTCAAAGAAACCTGTGATAAGTTTGCCTTAGGATCTTACTTACTTACTTAGGCGATCCCTTGTAGACCAAGATGATAGTCCTACAAGTGCAATGTCTTGGCAGTGGGTCCATAGGTGGCTGTGGAGCCCAATTCTTGATCCCTATGTTCTCCTGCAGTGAGGACATCGATTTCCAGGTGGAAGGTGGTCAAGGTCAAGGTTAGCTTGACGCACCTTCCCCTTGGCACGTTTCTTCCTTTCGCTCTCCATTCGTTGCTTCTTTGAATGTTGCAATACTGCTGGTCACAGCTGAACTCCATTTTTCTTGGAAGACCCATGTGAGTGAGTTTTTTTAATGTGTAGAGGTCGGTGCACAGCCGATTAACACACAGTTTTCACAGAGTGAGGTCCCAACCAGTGGCATGGTTAACATGACAATGGTGACATCTCAATCTGTTGTAGCCTTTTTCCACCTTCATAGCTGTTGTAACATGTACCATGTTATCCTCCTCCTGCTCAGCCATTGAGTTCCTTGGGTCTTCGGTATGTTCTTGGTCCGGATCCTCCCCTGTGCCTCTGGGAGTACATGACTCCAGAGTTATGCCCGCAGGTTCAATGGAACACACAAGCCCCCTCACCACAACAATGTGACCATCCATCTTAGGATCACCATAAGTCAGAAATGACTTGAAAGCAAACAAACAAGAAAAAAACCAAAAACTTGCAAGATATTTTCATAAAAATAATTCTGTCCACTACATGACATTTTCCTTCAGTCCCTGGATCTCTAACATGTCAGAGATTAAGGTGCTAAAATTGTCTGTGGAAAATATTTTTCACATTCCCTTGGTAAACTGCTTTTCTTTGGATATCAAGACTATCTGGACACTCAACTGAAATTGAGTTACAGCAATGCTTTAGCACAGCAGGCTAATCACCAGCTGCAACTGCAGTAAATCTTGCCAACCAAAAGGTTGACATTTGAAGCTGGGTCAGGGCGAGCTTCTTAACTTCAGTCCAACTCCCCGCCCACCTAGCAGATCAAAAACAGCAATGTGAGTAGATAAATAGGAACTGCATTAAAGAAGGGAGGTGTTTTAGGCACACCATTTCAATCAGAAAAAGGAGGAAAGTTTATGAACAAAGAAAGCTCTTCAGCAAGGAGATGGAGCGACAGCACCCCTGTGGCCGGAACCGAGCACAGCCTCCAAAGATGCAGAAAAGATGGGAAATAGCCTATATATACCTCTATCTGTTGCCTGTCTTGTCACTGTATAATCGGCATTGAATGTTTGCCGTATATGTATTCTGTGATCCACCCTGAATCCCCTTTGGTGTGAGAAGGGCGGAATATAAATACTGTAAATAAAGTAAATTTTTATTTTGAAGGCAATAGTTCTGTTTTGCCTTTTTTATAGCCACACCATTGTATCTAGTTTAGTGTTGTAAAAAATAGGGAATAAAACAGCAAATATGAGAGCACTCGGTACACATGATTTTCTAAGTTTTCTTCTCTGCAATCCCAGAAATGTGGTGGCTAATGGAAAAATTTATAGGATACATAATTCTTATTCAGGTGGTCAATCTCTCATAACTACACACCAAATGCTACATAAATATAGCACTATGGTTCCACTTTAACATCTATGGCTGCCTCTTATGGTATTATAGTTTGGGAAGACATCATAGGAACCCTTTGATTGAGAATTCTAAATAGCCCTTCCCAAACTAGAAATCCCAGGATTCCATAGGATGGTACCATGGAGTCAGAGTACTATAATAGTGTGTTGCAAAAGAATTGCAAGAAATTTCTCTCTCTTATTTATCTGCCAGTTATTTCACAATCTCAAGCAATGCACAGCAAGCGTACCAGGCAATTTTCTTCCCACTTGAGGTTTGCAGTGACACGAGGGAAATTAAATCAACACTAAACATGAAAAAACAGTTTACATTAAAGTTCCACCACACACTGACATTCACTGCTTGAAGCTATTTAAAATCATTTCTGCGTGTGGCAGACATATTCTGTGGATCACTCTTAATTTTCTCAGAAACAGTTCCTGCATAGAATCCCAATGGTTTCTGTATTCCACTGCATTGAGAGGCCGGGTGTAATTTGAATTGTTCAGCAATGATGGATACAAACAGGAAATACTGTTTGCCACTCTATTTTGGCACTACTACACATTGTTCATTCACTTTAAACAAGGCACCTACCTATTAAACAATGTTTACCTTAAGACCTCATCACACTGGGCTTTTTTTAGCAACCTAGGATGTTTCCCTGTCAGTCCAGCAATGGATGAGCTTGTTGCTCATCACATGACATGACTGGGTTTCCAGCAAAGATCCTGCCCACAACTAAGAGTTGCCCTCATCCCTGCTGCTTTGCCATGGAGGCTGGCAAAACAGCACTGGGGGGGGGGGGGCTCATGTGATAAGGTCACTAAACAGCTCTTATCTTGTGTTCTTCCAAGACTGCTTTCATTTTGAGGAATAACTCACAAAATCTCTAAGGAAAGAACAAAAAAGCCCTGTATTCATCAGAGGGATGACTATAATGCACCACCTCTTGTCGTTGAAGACATGGTTTCAACACTTTAGGTGGCCAAAATCTATTTTTAAGCCTCTTCATTTTTGCACACTTTCACTATTACCTTTCACTATTGGCACTCTATGCCGTCTGTGCCATGTTAACAATCTGTTGTTTTCCTTAGTCATTTTAACACTACATGCCTACATTTTAAAATAATATTCCACATTCATACTATAGTGAAAAAAGAGTGTAGATTTTTTTTAAAATGGATTTTGTAAAATAAATATAAATACACTGTTAGATTAATTTGGTGCTATAATAAATAAACATATACTGTTATACTGAAAGGCTAATCTTATCCTTTTGGCTATGTTCTGTTCACTGGTATGGATGATGTCCAAGTTTGAGAAGTGCTAGGCACCAGTAGTAGTAATAGTATTGCACCATCAAATGTACACTGTGCTTTATAGTAAAACAACCAAAAACAGTGGGATCCTACCAAAGACATGCAATTTAAAAGATATAAGTATATACCTACTCAAACAGAGGAAAGGAGGAATAACATTACATGTTTATTTTAATTGTATATTAGTTTATGGCATTGTATTGTTGCCTATGTGTAAAGTTGCCTTGAGTCCCCTTTGGGGTGAGAAGGGTGGGGTTCAAATATGATAAATATAAATATAAATAACATTCCAAAGTGGTTTATAATTCCACATGAAGGTAATGGTAGAAGAGCAATGACTGGGGCTTGCAAAAGATCCCAGAATACGCCTGGGAATAATTGCAAAGTTCTGTTTGTGCTGGATTGCTGTGCAGAAGATACCCAGTTTTCTAGTTTACCTGTACAACGTACACCATTGGCTGTCTCTGTCATGGAGAACCCCAGAGGGCACACCCGTGCCATTTCCTGGCAGCCCCCATGATTGCAGGCCAGGTCACAGCCATACTCTCCACAGGCCCCAGGAGGGTCTGAAAAGACAAGAGGGACAAGTGTCAAAGTAGCTTTCCAAGGTCGGGTACCCACCTGGAGAGCCTTTGCACATTGTGGAATTTTAATAAAACCTTTCAAACTGTGGCATGCTGTTGCCCAACTAGCTTAGCAGTCCTTTCTTCATGCGTGGAATCGAACCCATTAAAACTGGAGAATTTGCACCATTGTCTTAACCTGGAGATGACCCATGGAAACTAGAGACTCAAGGTCTGGCTGCCCCAGTGTCAGCACATAGCTTTGAGCTTCCAGAGGGTTTCAAGTAATGAAGTACTAGGTCCAAAAATGCCCCCTGTGCGGAAAAGCTATAAGGCAAGTGATTACTACAGTCACAAGACCAGAACGGAAGTGTGAAAGGAAGAATTACAATCCCAGTTCCATAATGATGAAATAAACCATGTTCCTTTAGCAGAAAATGAAGATAGGGTGAAAAGCCCCTCCGACATTTCTGTATGAGGTGGATACTGTTGAGAGGCCCTGTCATCGGAGCTCAAAAATCACAGGGAGAGGCTGGGCAGTGGGATAAGGCAAATGTCAGGAGTCATCGTGAGCAGACAAGGGGGGTCTAGTGCTGTGTTTTTCATTCTGTTCTTTTGCAGAGGGGGTTCAGGGAGGGGGGATATATATATATATATTGCACCATGATCCAATAAATTAACACCAGATACCAAAAGAAAAAAACAAAAAACACCCAAACTGCAAATGAACTTTACATGGGCATCATTGCAAAACATATGATTGCATAAACTGGAACGAATCCAGATTGTTACAACATGTTTTCTAAATCCTTGTTCTGACTGTGCAGGACATAAATTGGTTCTCGTCATATAGCGAACATCATGAAGCTATTTCCCATTAAAGCTATCGCCTTTCTTCTCTCTCTGTCTAGTCCATCTGAAAGATATTCATTTAACTTTCCTTGCTATTCTGATTTTTGTAGGACTATTCAGAGGGAAGACATCATAATAATTTGCCTGGAGCACCAAAATGTTGAAGGCTGGCTCTAGGGAGAAGAGAGGTAGAGCTACTGCTGGCAGGGTTCCTTATGGCATAGCAGACTGTCTTGCACAGCAGTGATCAGTCCCTGCAGACAGATGCTGGCTATGGTTCAACTACCCCATGCCTAGTACACTCCATTGCCAGCAGGAAGAAAGCCAGCACTGAGCAGTTCCACTCCTTAAAGAGAAAAACAACTTTAGAATAACTACAGCCAATAATTGATGGTGATGGTGATATATTTTTCACAATGTCATTTTACACTATCAAATAAATTCAAATGATGGTATTATATTTTCAGACCTGTCACGATGCACAGACTTGACCGGCCCCTTAATCACACACACAGAGACAGACTGAAGGCTAACTACTTTATTGAAGATAAAAACCGTTCCAAAGAATAATGTCCAATAGAATATAAAAGCAATCCAAAAGGCATGAAGTAACAATGTCCAAGGTAACGTAGCAAATAGGCAAAAAAGCTTAGCAAGGCTCCGCAAGACTCTGCGGATCAGGAAACAGGGCAAGGCTCCGCACAACCAGGCGGATCAGGACAAGGCAAGGCAAGGCTTGATGACCACTGGCTAACTTAGCTGGTGGTCCCACCCGCTTCACGCCTATTCAGATGAGACGTGGCCGAGCACTGAGGATCGTTCCCACGGATCCTATACTTAATCCTTCCGGCCGAGGTCCCGACGCTCTAGGCTTCTTCGTCTCCAATCGCTGCTCACGGACCTCGGCCGGTCTATGCTCTTAGACCATTCCCTTCTGCTAGACTTTATGTTCCGTCTCCTATCAAAGGTTCGACCTTGTCTCTCCACAGCTGTGTTTCTATCTCCTGAGAGCTCTCCTCCCTAGTCATTTCCCATGCGCCTTCTTCCATATCTTCCCCAGGAGGCTCCTGAGAAGATCTCCCCCCCCCCCCCAGATCTTCATAACTCCCAGAATCTCTGTCCATCTGCACCTGGTAAGCTAAATCTTAACTAGGACCAAACAACAAATCTACCCAGGCCACGCACTCTGTCGGCGACAGAGGCCCCTGAGCGGCAAGCTGCCCTTCGCCCCAGTCATCTAGCTCATCCTCTGAATCATGTTCTGGCACCGCTGGTTCTAATGCTAATAGGACCCCAGGTCCTATCCCCTGCCCTCCAGGCACAAACGAGAACTGCTGTGCTACAAGACCACAGATGTATCTTCACATTACAGAAAAAGGATACCGGAGGATCGTAGTATACTGGAGCCACAGGTGGAAAGAACTGAATCTGAGGTGTAAACCAAGTATAATATCTCCTCTGGCAACCTGTCTCATGCAGGTCCTAGAACAGGGGTGAATAATCTGTGGCTCATCAAATGATATTAGACTACTACAACCTCCACCATCCTTGACTAGAAGTTATACTAGCTGAGCTAGTTGGGAGACTGAAGCCAATATCTGAAGAGCCTCAAGTACCCCATCCTTGACTAGGATTTCCATAGACTCCATATTAATTTGATTAAGTTAGGCATTTTAAGACATGAACATGCATAAGTAGGAAAAAACAGTGTTACACTCTTGCTATATAATACAAATTATTTCATCTCTTAAAAGCTACTCTTTTCCCCTCCAATTTTTTCTGTCATTGTCACTTGAGAATGTTGGTCAGTGCCGTTTGCCTCAAGTAGATCGTTGTATTCTGCCATGGTAGGGGAAACTGCATTGGTAGGAATTCTTTCTAGGTAGATATTCACCTACAGTACAGCGGGCATTTCTTTTCCAGCAACCATGGATCATTGCACCACAAGTTAATAAATGACCATCCATGTTTTTCTAAACCCATGGAAGGTCCTAAAACAGAACCCCTATAGATACTGCAGGCCCACTATGATCCCAAATAATATGCCAATTTGTAAACCCATCCTGTTTTCACTTCTGATTTCGAACATCATATTTGAATACTTTCCAAAAGCCAGAAACAGAAGACTTCACCATTCCAAACCAAATCACTGACAACATGACACAATTCACTTCCGGCATGAGAGAATTGGTCATCTGCAAGGATGTTGCCCAGGGGACGCCCAAATGTTTTACTATCCTGTGGGAGGCTTCTCTCATGTCCCTGCATGAGACAAGACAAGAGCTCACCCCGCGACCCAGATTCGAACCACCAGGTCGAATCAGTCAGTCAGCAGCCCCGCCGGAACAAGGGTTTAATCCATTGCACCACCAAGAGCTCTCACACCAGAAGCAACTTGCAGTTTCTCAAGTTGTTTCACACACACACACACACACACTCACACACACACAAAGCATGACACAACATACTCCTTACCTTGACATGTAATGCCCTGCCCTCCATCTCTACAGGAACATAGGTTGGGAGCAATGCAGAAGCCACTGCCACAGCCAAAGGAACAAAGTGCTGGTAGAGAGTCAAGCAAACACTGATCAGATCAGGTCAGAATTAGACATTAGGGATTATATTGCAAACACACATTGAATAATAGAGTACGCCAAGGAATTTCAGGAGAAAATCAGTCTGTTTTATCAATTATAGCAAAGCTTTTATGAATGAATGGTTTATTGTATCAGCCATAGGCCATGACAGCAAATAATATACAACCTTTAAAAGTACAATAAGCACTTTCCAATATAAACATTAAAATTTATTCCATATAGTGGCTCTTTAAAATTATAGTAGCAGTGACATGATAACAATGACAATAACAAATGTCTGATTTGTATCATCCCAAACTATCTCCATGTCTATTTCTAGCCTTTGTGAATATCATGAAGAACTAATGTATAACCTATACTCAGGACAAGAGACCACTGTTAGGCAGAATATGAAGAAACAGGATGGTTTCCAGTTGGCAAGAGGTTCAGGGAAGACTGTATCTAATTAGCTTATCCATTTAATTAGTATGCTGAATATATCACACATAAAATTTGATTATCTTTAGAGGAAGGAGTTATTAAAATCAGATGAATGAACATCGGATTTTAAAATGTTTAAGATATACAGAAGATACCACCAACAGAAAATTGGAAAGACTTGGAACAACTACTGAAGAAAGTCAGTGAAGTAAGCGCAAGAGTAGGAGAACATTAATATAACAAAAATAATGACCACAAATGATCTACATACTTTGAGTCCCTCCAAGGGTGAGAAAAGGGGTATATAATACTGTAAATAAATACATTAAAATTATAGTAGACAATGAAGGCCCTGAAACAGTGAAAAATGTCCTATATCTTAGTTCAGTCATCAATCAAATTGCTACTACTACTGTAATAAAAAAAATCTAAAGAAAACTAAGACTTTGAAAACATGATCCTCAAGTGTAAAATTGAATACTAAAGTCAGGATTGTTTATCCATTTGTTTTGCCAGTTTCTATGTACAGTTGTGAAAGTTAGACAGTGAAGAAAGATGTCAGGAAGCGAATCGACTGATCTCAAATATGGAGAAAGAGGTCTATGAATAACGTAGACTACCAACAAGACAAATAGATCGACCCCGGAGCAAATCAAGACAGAGGTGCTCAGAAATGTCAATTGAGCCAAATTGCTACAGCCCGCTTGTTAACTGGGTGGTAACAGGGAGCACACAATTGCCTTACTGCAACTGCTTAGTTGGGTGCCAGTCTGTTTCTAGGTACAATTCAAATGCTAGTTTTGGCCAACAACGCCCTAAAGGCTGTGGTCCAGGATATTTGAAGGACCGTATTTTATGTATGAGCAGATGAGAGCTCTAAGGCCCCTTCTACATTGCCATATAAAATCTGCTTGAACTGGATTATATGGCAGTGTGGACTCGTATAATCCAGTTCAGATCAGATAATGTGGATTATCTTCTCAGGTGGCAGTGTAGAAGGGGCCTAAGATTGTCTAAAGAGGCTCTTCTCTCTGTCCCAACACTTCTCAGGCAGGGACTTCTTGGTGGCTGCTTCCGGACCTGGGCTCCTTGCCTAGAATGGCTATAATGACCCTGTCGTTGTTCTCCTACCATCAGCAGATCAAAATATTATTTTGTGATGGCAAAAAATATTTTTTATTATTAATGGAAAGAAAAGTTATGAATTACTATTTTGAGATCATATAGAGCAGGCATGGGTAAACTTTGGTCCTCCAGGTGTTTTGGACTTCAACCGGTAGGCTGTTAGGAATTGTGGGAGTTGAAGTTCAAAATACCCGGAGCGCCAAAGTTTGCCCAGGCCTGTTATAGAGGAAGAGTTCAACAAACAGGGAACAATAAAGACAGAAAAAGAAGAGAAATCAAACATGGTTCGCTAAAGTGCTTAGTGAATACATCCTCTCATCTTCAATTGCCAGCTGGTGGAAGTGAATGAGAGCAACTGGCAGTAGCTACCAAAATGCCAACAGCTGGATCTTATGTTCCATTGTATGAACAAGTGAACAACTCAAGTGGGGAGCACCAGCTCTGTGAACAGATGCTGCAGAATTTCATATTTGCACAGTATTGTGGTTCAGAAATGCTACAATGGGAAAATCTAGATTTTTCAGATGTGATGCCATGACATCATGCATGGTATAGAAGTATGATATAGAAAATCTGTGCATGATGAAAAATAACTTGTCCACACATTATACTGAAGGCTTTTACCTTTCCCCTTGTCAGCTGTCACAGAAAAAAAGTCCTATTGCTTTTTATACAATGCTGCAAAGCCAAATTGATTTGATATACTTTATCTATCTATCTTCTCTCAAAGAATCCTAGGAATAGTAGGTTGGTTACATGCTAAAACTGAGTTTTGGAAAACCAGAATCTCCATAACCTTTGGGAGAAAAATGACATTTACAACCATTTGAAAATCATAACCTTTTGTAAAATTATGATCTTCCAGAGAAGAACAAAAAAACTCACTTGAATAATATCTTATCTTCAGTGGTATATATCCACATTTACTTATGCAAAGCAATTTGGTTTTTAGTTGTTAGACTGATAACCTAGTTGTCTCTGTTAGGGACAGCACTTATGCCCATGCACAAAATATAGCAGTTCTTCAGAAGTGGGGGGGTTTCAGTGCCCAGAAACATCTATTCTCCCTTAAAATATCTTCTTTCTATATCATCCTCTCAAGAGACAATGAGTAACATCTCTGGTGTACTCGCAACCTTCATGTATTCAGCATACAGGTACATAACTTGTCAATCCAGTTACTGTGGTTTCTCTGTGCAGATAACACATGGTATCTTTCTTACAATCAACAGCAACATGAGTTTGCTCTTAACAGTCCAAAGTCTCATGGCATCTATCCTCTAAAATGGAGCCTGAGCTCTGAGCAGTCTCAGATCTGATTGTGTGGTCTGCAGCTCCTCCCACAAACTCAAGAAACATAGAGTAAAGGTAAGGCTGCATACCAAAACATACATATACAATACAGTAAGCAAACAGAACCATATACAAAACAAATTATTAGCAGAGGCTTGAAGAAGGTTGCTATTTCCGACAGAGAGATACTTCACTCTCTTATTTCCTTTCACAAAATTCCAATTATTATTAGGCTAAGATAATTATTATTTAGTCAATGAAAAGTCTGGTATCTAATTGTAGCTTAACTGGAACAGGTAGGTCTTCTGGCCACATGGTAAATCAAATGCTATAGCTACCCAAATCACCTGCCACTCCATCTACTGTTTGGAAACTTATTGTCTATTTTTAAATTCATTGAGAGTTCTTAGATTATTGTCTTCCAGGCTGAGAACCATGAAGCAAGAGATTTTCACTGTTTGAGTTCTAGACATGAGTGAACCAATGCCTCCCTGAGAGTACTTACGTAGGGTGCAATGTCCACTGCCTGGAGCTGGTATCCACCCAGGACAGCAGCCACTTCCAAAACCAGAGAGGCAAACATGTGAACCAAGGCGACGTCTAGGAATATCAAGAGATGGTATGAGAATATCTGAGATCAGCAACAAATACACAACTGTGTTCTGCTGTAGAGCTAGTTTGTGTGACTTTTCTGATCATACTAGGCAGGAAGCAGCATGGTACAGAATGATAGAATCATTGAGTTGGAAGAGACCTCGTGGGCCATCCATGATGGGTTAAACCCTTGTGCCAGCAGGACTTCTGACCAAAAGATCAGTGGTTCGAATCCAGGGGGTGGGGTGAGCTCCTGTCTGTCAGCTCCAGCTTTTCATGAGGGGACATGAGAGAAGCCTCCCACAGGATGGTAACACATCTGGGTGTCCCCTGGGCAACATCCTTGCAGATTGGCAATTCTCTCAAACCAGAAGCTACTTGCAGTTTCTTGTTGCTCGTGACACACACAAAAAAACCTATGGAATAGTGGGAGCTGGAGTCCAGCAAGAAGTTATTTAGTGGACCACCCCTGTTGTAGCTGTGCAAACAGTTTCCCATTGCCCTGTTGCTGTGATGTCTGATTTAGTTTTAAAAAGGTTCCATGGTGGGCTTGTGACTTGGTGATTTGCCTGCTCCTGTGGTTGGGAAGGTACCAATCGTTTTAGTTTCATAAGAAGACTACAGGAGGGGAACAGAAATAACTGGCACATCACAAAGAAGCCAAGAAGTGCACAGGAGTAAAAGCAGAAGAGGACAGAACAATAGCTCAGTGTTTCTCAACCAGTGTGCCGTGGCACACTAGTGTGCCGCGAGCGATCATCAGGTGTGCCGCGAGAAAAGCTCTCTGCCCCCCTTCCTTCCCTCCTCCTCCTGCCGAACTCCTGCTGCTTGGGAGAGGAGGAGGAAGGGCCGAGCGGCGGCGAAGAAAAAGAAGAAGAGTCCGGGGCGCTGCCTCCTTCGGCCGTTTCCCCAGCCAGCCTCCAATCCGCCATGACTCCCGCCACGACTCTCACCCCTCGCTCACTGAAGTCACGTGGAGGAGCCCCGCCTACTGAAGCCCGTCCACCGCTCATGCTTCTCCTCTGTGGGAGAACTGAAGCCGAGGGGGAGGGGGCGGGGCATGGCGCGGCCTGGCTCCGCCCCCCCCCAGCTTCAGCGCTCCCACGGCTTCGCCAGCCTTGAGGGGGCAGTGCCAAGCCAGCATTGTTCTGGCTCTGCCACCGCTAGCTTGGCACTGCCCCCTCAAGGCTGGCGAAGCTGTGGGAGCGCTGAAGCCGCGTGGAGGGGGGCGGGGGCCTGGCTCTGCCCCCTCCCCCGGCTTCGGCACTCCCAGCAGCTGCTCCCAGCAGGCCACCATCCTCCAGCTGTTCTTTACTGTGTTAGAGTGTCATTTTGGTTGGTGGTGTGCCCCCGGATTTTTTTAATGTTAAAAGTGTGCCGCGGCTCAAAAAAGGTTGGGAAACACTGCAATAGCTGATAAAAAGAAAGCTGTGGCCAGGATATATAAAAAGGCAGGCTAAGAACGACAACAATACGCCTTGCCACTCTGCCCCAGATTGGCTGTTTCTTTTCTCCAACTAAAGCACGTTTATCTAAACCATTTTTGCCTGAAGTGCAAGCTGCTGTTTTCCATGCCGTTCCAAGCTTTGCGAACACATAAAGCTCCAACTCTAAAAGGCAAGCTGCAATGAATAAACTAGCCTGAATTTTGGAAGGGGGACGACAACAACTGTGCTTGGACACACAGGATGCCAACACACCTTGCCAACACACCCTAAGATGGGGACTTCTTATGCACCCCACACCCAGTCATAGAGTCATAGAATGATAGAATCCTAGAGTTGGAAGAGACCTCTTTGGCCATCCAGTCCAACCCCCTGCCAAGAAGCAGGAAATTTGCATTCAAATCACCCCCAACAGATGGCCATCCAGCCTCTGTTTAAAAACCTCCAAAGAAGAAGCCGCCGCCACAATCTGGGACAGAGAGTTTCACTGCTGAACTGCTCTCACAGTCAGGAAGTTCTTCCTAATGTTCAGGTGGAATATCCTTTCCTGTAGTTTGAAGCCATTGCTCCTTGTCCTAGTCTTGAGGGCAGCAAAAAACCCCACAAAAAACAACTCTGCTCCCTCCTCAGCTGGTTGTGTAACCTATGGCTGCATTTCATGTTTTCTTGATGCTTCACATACTCAGTAGCTGGAAAAGTTATAGGTTGCTATTGCCCTGGCAATGATTCAACCCACTTGTTGTGTAAATAAAGTGTCGCTTGAGAGTAAGTCCACACAGTAACACTTGAGGAGGGTTGACTGGATGGCCTTGGTGGTCTCTTCCAATTGGATGAGATTGTGCAGCATGTGGCAGTAGGCACAGTGTATTGTCGAAGGCTTTCATGCCAGAATCACTGGCTTGTTGTGAGTTTTTTGGGCTGTATGGCCATGTTCCAGAAGCATTCTCTCCTGATGTTTCGCCTGCATCTATGGCAGGCATCCTCAGAAGTTCTGAGGTCTGTTGGAAACTAGGAAAATTGGGTTTATATGTCTGTGGAAAGTCCAGGGTGGGAGAAAGAATTCTTGTCTGTTGGAGCTAGATGTGAATGTTTCAATTGGCCACCTTGATTAGCATTTAATGGCCTAGTCGTTTTCAAGGTGTGGCTTCTTACTGCCTGCGGAAAACCTTAGTTGGGAGGTGATTAGCTGTCCCTGATTGTTTCTTGTCTGGAGCTCCCCTATCTTTATTTACTGTCCTGATTTTAGAGGGTTTTTTAAAATATTGGCAGCCGACTTGCCTAGTTTCCAACAGACCCCACAATCTTTGAGGAAGCCTGCCATAGATGCAGGTGAAACGTCAGGAGAGAGTGCTTCTGGAACAGGGCCATAGACTCATAGAATTGGAAGAGACCTCATGAGCCATCTAGTCCAACCACTTGCCAAGAAGCAGAAAAAATCGCGTTCAGAGCACCCCCAACAGATGGCCATCCAGCCTCTGTTTAAAAGTTTCCAAAGAAGAAGCCTCCACCACGCTTCGGGCCAGAGAGTTCCACTGCTGAATAGCTCTCACAGTCAGGAAGTTCTTCCTAACAGCCCGGAAAACTCACAACAACCCAATAGGCAGAGTTTTGCCCTTTTTTTTCTTTCCTGGGAGATGATGAAAAAGGCAAGGCAGGCAGGTAGGGCAGCACTACTGTTGGAAGAACAGACAGAAGGAGGTGGTGGATGTTCTGCGAAAGAGACAACATAGAGAAAGAAGCGAAGGAGACACAAGGCTGGGCTCTGGCAGTGCTGCCTCTCAGGACATGCACAAAAGATGCTGAGAGCCAGGAAGAGAGATGCAGGCCAGGGGCGACTGGAAGGGCGACCGCTCTTCTCTGCTGCCCGCAGACTAGTTGAACTGGGAGCAAGGCTCGACTTTGGGGCCAGATCAGGGAGCGTGGGTTGTCCCTAAACCTCCAAAGAAAGTCCCCCAGGAAGAGGAGGAGGAGGGGAAAGAGGAGCGGTGGGACCTGGGTGGGAAGTGTGGGGACCCTGCTGGGGAGGTACCTCTCCAAGGCGAAGTTGGCCAGCTTCTTCCTTCCGCCGTAGGCTCTGCCCTGGGCCCCGGGGAGAAGCGCGGACCCCCAGGCCGCCTGGAAGAGCAGCAGCCGGGCCAACATCTCAGGCCGCGTCTCTCTGCCTCCTCCCCCCTCCCTCCCACCCGGGGGTCAGGCGGGGGGCTCCTCCGGGGCTGAGCAAGGCTCGCAGGCGGGGGGCAGCTGTGGGCAAGGCAGGCTCCTCCTTCCCCGCAAGCCGTGGAAAAGGCACTGTCTGTCTCCGAGTCCTCTGGGCGCGATCTGGGGGCAGAAGGTTCCAAGCACAGCCGCTCCGCTCTTTGACTGGGAAGAGAGTCTGGGCTCTCTCTCTCTCCCCCCCCCCCCTCTCCCACCACCACTCTCTCCCCCTTCGCAGGAGTCTCCTTTCCCACATCTGGCAAGGCTCAAGCGCCCCCTCCCTCGCCTCCCCTTCCCTCCAGGCTGCTTTCCCAGCTGTGCCAAAGAGGATCCCGAGCTGAACAAGCGTCCCAAGCCCCACTCGGGGAGGGAAGGAGACCCCAGAGCCCCAAGATCCAAAGGAGAAGCTGCTGCCAGTGGAGAGGAGCAGGCTGGAAAGAGGAAAAGCTGCCCCAAAGGCCCCCGTTTTCCTCAGGGGTCACTCTGAATCATCATCACCAGAACAGGTGCCTCCAGCCTTCTGGACCAAAGCATTCTTAGATGGGTTGCTATACGTTTTTTGGGGCATCACAATTGAAGAGAGACATTGACAAGCTGGAATGTGTCCAGAGGAGGACGACTAAAATGATCAAAAGCCTGGAGAACAAGCCCTATGAGGAGCGGCTAAAAGAGCTGGGCATGTTTAGCCTAAAGAAGAGAAGGCTGAGAGGAGACATGATAGCCATGTATAAAATAAGTGAGAGGAAGTCATAGGGTGGAGGGAGCAAGCTTGGTTTTTTGCTGCCCTGAAGACTAGGATGCGGAACAATGGCTTCAAACTATTTATTTACTTATTTATTCAACTTGTACACTGCCACTCCCAGAGGCTCGGGGCAGTTTACAGAAATTCAGCACAGTAATAAAACAGTAAACCAATACACATTAAAATATCATTAAGACTCGAAAGCTTGTCTGAACAAGAAGGTCTTACAAGCTTTGCGAAAAGTTACCAAATCTCGCAAAGCCCGAGTCTCACATCCACATATAAGCATCTTTCCCAGTGCAGGGGCCGATTTGTTGAACCACAATAAGCATCCTCAAGGAAAGTAGGGTAGTGTTGTTCAAGGCTTTCATGGCTGGAATCACTGAGTTACTGTGTGTTTTTCGGGCTGTATGGCCATGTTCCAGAAGCATTCTCTCCTGATGCTTCATAGGAAGTCATAGGGAGAAGGGAACAAGCTTGTTTTCTGCAGCCATGGAGACTAGGACGCGGAACAATGACTTCAAACTACAGGAAAGGAGATTCCACGTGAACATTTGGAAGAATTTCCTCACTGTGAGAGCTGTTCAGCAGTGGAACTCTCTGCCCTAGAGGGTAGTGGAGGCTCCTTCTTTGGAGGCTTTTAGACAGAGGCTGGATGGCCACATTTTATTAGTTTCTTTGTGAGAATGAAACTTGTCAAAGGCCTTACTGCAATGCTATATTGACAGCATTCCCCTTCATATACCAAGCCTGTAATTCTATCTTTAAAAAGAGAGATAAGGTTCATCTAGCACAGGCATGGGCAAACTTCAGCCCTCCAGGTGTTTTGGACTTAAATTCCCACAATTCCTGGCTTTAGGTCTCTTCCTTTTGCCCCTCAGCCCCCTAAACTTAAGGGGCCTGAGGCCAGGAACTGTGGAAGTTGAAGTCCAAAACACCTGGAGGGCCGAAGTTTACCCATGCCTGATCTGACATGACTGTTTTTGTTTGAGAAACTGATATTGACTTTTTGTGATTGCCTGTTTAATGACCTCAAAAATATTTCCTGGTATTGATGTCAAGCTGACTGGGCAATAGTGTGGGTCTCTCTCCCCCTTCTCTTTTTGGAAGGTTGTGAAAACATTTGCCTTCTTCCAATGTTCTGGAACTTCTCCTGTTTTCCAGCAATTGTCAACAATGACTGCAATTGGTTCTGAAAGTACTTCTGCCAGTTCTTTCAATACCTTTATATGCAATTTACCTTGCCTTAGAGACTAAATGAATTCAGGATTAACCAGACATTCTTGCACTGCCACTTTACCTTTTCTGTGCTGCATTTCATCTACTGTATTTTCCGCTTTATTGTTGCCAATTTGAGCATGGGGGTGTCAAATAAGGTATTGAGCATTTCTGCCTTTTCTCTGTCCTCTGTAACAACAACAACAACACTTTATATTCCACTGTATATTCCCCCCAAGGGAACTCAGAGTGGTTTACTACATACAGATAGGCAAATATTCAATGCCTTTAATACAGTGGAATAACAATGACACACAAATACACAGAACAAAGGTAAAGACTTCACCTTTCATCTCTGGCTTCTGGAGGCAGTACTTAACTCTGGCCAGAAAGAGCACCATGGGGAGGTGCTCTTTCTCCATTTCCAAGACCAGGAGTCTGTTGTCCATAGATACCTCCTAATCGTGTTGCTGGCATGGTTGCATGGGCGCCTTTATTACCTTCCTGCTGAAGCAGTATCTATTGATCTACTTACATTTGCATGTTTTTGAACTGCTAGGTTGGCAGGAACTAGCTGAAGTATGATAGAAATTTTGCCCTACACTGCCTGGTTCATGGACATTTACAGACGCTCCAGGCATGGCTGTGTACTGTTTGCAGCCATCCAATGTTTTCCCCATCTTTTTCCCCCTAGAGAAAACCCACTAACGACAAAAGGCAGAATAGCTGCCATTGCCTAATGCAAATAAACCTCAGGCTGTGTCTCTTTCAACTACAACCACATCAACCTTGTGTATTCTGCCAAATCAGTGTTTCTCGTGTGGGAGGGAAATAAAACACAAAGACAGACAAGATCCTCTTCAAAAAGCTGGAGGCGGCTGTTTTCTTCCAAAAGATCTGCTTGGTGGATGAAGAGCTGCTCCACTTGGGAGACAAGGTAGCAAACGAGCCACAGGTGAATAATTATTTTTCCGCAGCTCCATGGTCCTTTATATTGTGAGAAATTAGATAGGTATGAAAACTGAAGGTGATGTCAAACACAGATTTAAGAGGTCCTGCCTAGACTCTATACTGATATAGAGTTGGTCTACAACAGGGGCTCTCAACCTGTGAATCCCAGGTGTTTTGACCTAAAACTCCCAAAAATTCCAAATCCCAGTCAGTTTACCAGCTGTTAGGATTTCTGGGAATTGAAGGCCAAAACAGCTGGGGACCCACAGGTTGAGAACTACTGGTCTACAAGCTAAATAAAATGTACTGTGTTGCAGAAAATTGAACTAAATCTCCAATACATCTTTCAACTCTAAGGTTCTTTTAGTACACCACTTCAGAAACCTAGTACAAAAGGTGATATTTGTGGATACTTTCTTGTATTAAATAAACCAAAACAATAATTAGAATCTTCTAACATGCAAGGTTTATGCAAGCAGGGATATTTTCAGATATGTTCTCAGATACCTTGTACAGTAGGTATCTTCTCAGAGGCAGGTCTCAGGGCCCTTCCACACAGCCCTATATCCCAGAATATCAAGGCAGAAAATATCTGCTGTGAACTGGAATATATGGCAGTGTGGACTCAGATAACCCAGTTCAAAGCAGATATTGTGGGATTTTCTGCCTTGATGTTCTGGGATATAGGGCTGTGTGGTATGGCTTCAGATTCAACAGGACCTGCTTCCAGGAATTTGCAGGATTCATTTTTAGAGTTTTAAAATATCAATTACAGTTGTTATTGGAACATGGGATGAACATTTGGCTATACCCTAATTAATATTTTTAGTACAAACCCAGGGGACCTATAAAATGATTGATATCCACTAATATGCCACGTGGACTCAAGCTTCATCAGGTTATCAGTGATAGATGTTTCTGATTTTATTGAATGTTTGCATTGGTTAAGAACCTTGGTCCATATGGTTGTGTAATGTTCAAATAATTAGTTGCTTTTCTTTATTGTATACAAAATACTTGTTATAAGCATTTAACAAATAAAATTCAAGTACACATGTTAACATAAGAGTTTTGAAATGGCCATCAGGTATTCATGGGATGGGGGCTAAACTCTCCATGTGGTACCAGGAATAGGTACCACTAGAGTTAAGGTTTGGATGGCATGAGTCAAGGGTATTACACCAATTCTCAGTTTTGTCCTGCCTGTGGATATTGGTAATTGCAGTTCAGATGTGTGGTAGCAGCAGATTAGGGAAGCCCTAATACAAATAATCATAAGCATTCAACCTATAGTTTATTCAATTGCTCACGATGAATTAAGCAGACTTGCATCTTCCAGAATTTTGACCAATGACTGCAAAAGTGTCTGATGTTAGTGAAACATTTAAGAGAAGCAGTGACTGACCCTGTCTAATTTTGATACTGACAGAAGATGGGTATGGTGGACCTTTCACATGTAGAACAGGTTGGTCTTTTTGATGGGGGGAAACCTGGGGAACATGTTTGTGGCAATTGCTTGCAGACACAATGAATGCATACATCGTTGCTCTTTTCTGCTGTAGAGAGAGAGATTCAGAGATGCTTCAGCAGAGGACATAACAGCAAGCAGAGCCACTAACACCTCTTATCTGCTGAGAGACCACCTTTATCTGACACCAGCAGCAATTAAAAAGTAGGACCACTCCATCAGCTCAGCAGTGAGACTTTTGAGATACTCATTCAGCTGTATACAATCTAGCTGACTAAAAGAAAATTGGACTATAAAAGTTCTAGAACTGACAGAAATGGCTAAGTTATCTTGTTTTGACGGTTGCAGGGGAGCTTTTGCCCAATTAAAACTTGTGTGCCAGCTGCACCCATACCTTGGGAAGTCAGATTTGGCCACAGAAGTCCATTCTCTGGTTACATCCCAAATAGACTACTGCAACACACTTTAAGCTACAGGCAGCAGCCAGATTGACGTATAGAGAGAGAGGACATCTCCCTATTGCATCAGCTCCACTGGCTGCCAGTCTGCTACTGAGCACAATTCAAAGTGCTGGCTTTAGCCTATAAAGCCCTAACTGGTTCTGGTCCAGCTTACCTGTCCGAACGTATCTCCCCCTATAAACCATCTTGGAGATTTAAATCATCTGGAGAGGCCCTGCTCTCCGTCCCGCCTCCTTCACAGGCGCAACTGGTGGGGATGAGAGACAGAGCCTTCTCAGTGGTGCCCCCCCTCCCCCGGCTGTGGAATTCCCTCCCCAGTGATATTAGATCATCCCACTTCCTCCTGACCTTCAGAAAGACGTGGCTTTGAGATCAAGCCTTCAGAAAATAATTATGGTGCAATAGATGGATATGGAATTGTGTGCAATGACTACTGGAATGGCCCGGATTACGATTATGGATAGCATGGTTTTAATAAGGAATGTAATGTTTTAAAATGTTTCGATGTGCTTTAATTTCAATGTTTATTTTAATTGTACATTGTTGTAAGGCATCAAATAATTGTTTATCTGTTTGATAAAAGAGAAGATAATTGGCAACCTTTTAAAAGAATGGTAACCATTTCTATTGTTCACAAAGAAAAAACTGTAAAAATTGTGGGGTTTAAAGATTAAAACATTGATATAGCCAGGTAGAATGAAGAAACTATCTAAACAAGAGATTAGTAGGATTACAATATTTTCATGATGTATCTTTGAGTGGGGAGGCAGGAAGTACATTTTAACCTTTTAATTTTATCATTTTGAAAATTGTTTCTAATGGGGGAGGGCAGGGGAAGCTAGTTTAAATTGGTGTATATAGTAATATGACACGTATGGGAAAATTATTGTCTTTATATATTGTATAACAATATTACTGAAAATTGTAATAAATATGTATTAAATAATATGCATTAAATAATATGTATATGTATAAACTATGGTTGCTTACCTGTAACCGTGGTTCGAGTGGTCACCTGTGGAATCCACACATATGATACTCTGATGCCTATGTGCAGCAGTTCCGGAAGTTTATATAAGTAATTAGGTTTGAGTATAGACCCACCCCTCTTCTCCTGACAACGTGTGCTCAGCGTTAGTTCCCTGCTGCTGAAGTGGCAGAGAAGAAGGCATGAGCAATGTGGGGAGGATGGGCAGGGATGTGTGGATTCCACAGATGACCACTCGAAGAACCACGGTTACAGGTAAGCAACTATAATTTCGTTCTCGTGGTCTCTGTGGAATGTACACATATGGTAGATTTTAAAAAACCTTACTCAGGATGGTGGGCGTCATGCCAGAGCCAAGAAGAGGACTGCTCTCTCGAACGTTGCTTGGCGTTTTGATAGGTCGAACTTGTAATGCTGGATGAACATCAGCGGGGAGGCCCACATGGCTGCATTGTAGATAACAAGCGGGACGCCCCATGACAAGGCAGTGGAGGTTGCGATGGCTTGCGTGGAGTGAGCCTTGAGGCCTACCGGAGGGTCCTTGCCCTCCAGAAGGTAGGCGAGATGGATAGCTTTGAGGACCCACGCCACCACTCCTTGTGGGGATACTGGGTTACCTCTGGTGTCCGGCCTATATTGGAGGAAGAGGCGGGGGGACTTCCTGAAGGCCCTGGTGCGGTCTAGTAGTAGAGTATCGCCCTGCAGATATCAAGAAGGCGATACTCTACTACCTAGACCGCAGCAGGGCCTACTACACTCGAGAGGAGTCGAGGGGCCCTGGAAGAACGATGTCCTGAGCGGCGTGGAAGAGGTAGGAAACCTTCGGTAGGAAGATGTCCATCTGTAAGACCACCTTGTCCTTGTGGAACCGGATGTATGGTTCATCAGCGCGGAGGACACAGAGTTTGCTTGCCCAGCAAGCGGTGGTGATGGCTAGGGAGAACAGTTTTCCACGACAGATGGGACAAGTCAGTGGAAAACAAAGGCTCAAACAGAGGTTTAGTGAGAGAGGAAAGGACGATGTGTAAATCCCATGAAAGGGGAGGGAGGAGCCGGGGTGGGAAACTGTTCTTGTAGCCCTGGAGGAACAGTTGTACCAACGGGTCCTGGAACGGGGAAGGGTGGAGGTGACGTTTCCTGTATGTGGCAATGGTCGTGAGGTAGCACTTGAGAGAAGTAAATGCGAGGCCCTTGTGCACCAGGGAGACAAGGAAGTCGAGGACAGGTGCGGGGGCCATGAGGGGGTCCGCCCAGCGGGACTGGGCAAAGTTGGAGAACATAGTCCATTTATGGGGGTAGGACCATTGTGTGGATAGCCTATGGGCTGCGGCTAGGATGTCCAGCACTGCAGTGGAGAGTTCCGCGGGTGGATCCTCCAGGCGGTGAGGTGGAGCCACTGGATGTCTGGGTTGTGAGTTGCCCCGTTGGAGGTGGTCAAGAGGTCCGGTCGGTTTAGTAGAGGGTGGTGGTGCCCACCTGACATGTGGGAGAGCAGGGGAAACCAGGGTTGGCGGGGCCACCAGGGTGTCACTACGATGGCATCTGCGTTGTCATGGTAGAGTTTGGATATGACTTTCGGGAGAAGCAGGATGGAAGGGAAGGGCTAGAGGCGATGCACCAATTCCAGGTGGTGATGGTGAGTATAAGGAGGTACTGCGACCGTGTGCCCCCGTTTTTTGACATACCATACCACAATGGTGTAGTCTGTGCATACCTGGATGGTGTGGCGGTGCAAGAGGTCCCGGAAGGTTTTGAGGGCCTTGAAGAGAGCAAGCATCTCCAGTAGATTGATGTGGTGTTGCCATTCAGCCGGTGATCAGAGGCTCTGAGTCACATAGCAGCCGGTGTGCGCTCCCCAGCCTGTCAGGGAGGCGTTTGTGGTGAGCATGCGGTATGGATATGGTCCTCAATGGTCCTGGTGCAGACCATTGAGCAGAAAAGCCACCAGTGGAGGAAGTGGCAGATGTGGTCTGGTAGGACAAGGCGGATCACTGGACAGCCGTGGCAGTGGTTGAAATGCCAGAGGAACCAGGACTGGAGGGGGCGTATGTGAAGACGAGCGAAGGGGGTCACAGCTGTGGTCAATGCCATGTGTCCCAGGATGAACTAGAAATGGGAAGCGGGGACCAAGGGGCAGTACCTGGTCATGACCATGGACGTGGGGAGGAAGGCGGTGCGGGAGGTGGTGTCGAGCACTGCTCTGATGAATTTTATGTTTTTCGTGGGGGTGAGTCGGGACTTGGTGTGATTCACCACAAGGCCAAGGTCCTGCAGGAGTGGGTCTTAAGGAGGGATTGGCAGGAGCGGGGGAGGAGCCAGTCGTCGATGTAGGGGAAAACAGTAATGCCCTGCATGAGGAGGAAGGCTGCTACTGCGGCCATGCACTTTGTAAACACTCTGGGTGTGGTTGAAATCCCAAAGGGGAGGACCCGAAAGGAGAAAGCTTGATCCCCCATGACAAAGGAGAGAAACCTGTGGTGAGGCTGGGCAATGCCGACGTGGGAATAGGCATCGCTGAGGTCGATCTTGGCGAACCACGCCTCCGAGGGGATGAGGAGGAGGATGGTGGGCAGAGTCACTATCCGAAAGGTGGGGGAGTAAATGTAGGTGTTGAGGGTGCGAAGGTAGAGGATGGCCTGTTGGCCTCCTCCCTTCTTGGAGACCAGGAAGTAGCGAGAAAAAAAGGCTGTCAAAAAAAATTGGGGTGCAAAGGGACAATCACTCCTTTTGTTAATAAAGAATGTACCTCATCCCATAAGCCCTGGGTTGGGCGCGTGGTTTTCACGGAGTCCGTAGGCGGCAGCGTAACAAAATCAATGGAGTGGCTGTATTGGACTATGTCCAAAACCCATTGGTCTGTGGTGATGGCCCATCAGGCCGAACAAAGGCTGCCAACCATGAACAACACTGAAAATGTACCCCGGGCATTAGCTGCTACCGTTCTAGGGCGTCGAACTCCAAAAAAAGGGAGGGCATCACCGTGCTGTAAGGGGGAGGGTTTCAGTGAGTGCGAAGGAGCGGGTGAGAGAGACGGGGTTGGGGCAGCGTTAAAGTCGGTGCCTACCCCTCCCCTGGAAGCGGGATTTACCTTGTTGGCGGAGTCGAGTTGGTTGTTGTTGTCCGGGAGGTTGGGTGAGGGAGGCCTGAGGGAAAGGCCTGTTGCCTGACAGGTAGGGCCTACAGTTGTAGGCGGTGGAAGGCGTCCATCGATCCGAGATGCAGGAGGAGTTGTGTAACCGAACTTATGGGGCGCCTGCCTGACTTCTTGTGTTTGTTTTAGTTGGGTGTCTGTGTCTGGATTGAAGAGGACAGGTTTTCTGCCAGCGCCGTGCCCTCTCCTGAGAGTGTGGATGTGTGAAGCCATGCGTGCCATTGGATGGCAGTGGAGGTAGCAAAGAGGCGCCCCACAGAGTCAGCGGCATGCTTGGCCATGTATTTCTGGGCTCTGGACAACATGAGCGCTTTTTGGGGGATTGTGTAGGCCATGGGACGACGGTCATCTGGAAGATAAGGGATGTAAGAGGTCATGTGTTTCCATAGGTAGGTCTGGTAAGAGGCAAGGTAGACTTCGTGGTGAGAGAGGCATGTGATGAAGGCTGCACTCGTATGTACCTTTTTCCCCATGGAGTTTCTTGCGTTTTTTGTCAGAAGGAGTACTATGCGGTTTGAAGCGCTTGCCCAAAGTCATGTTGCCAACCACTGTGTTGGGTTTGGGGGGTCACACGACCCAGGGGGCAGTGGAAAGGTCAATCTTGTAGAGCAGGTCGTTCCTCCTCGAGACGGGTTCACGGAGGGTGGAAAGTCAGGGTTTTTTGTAAGCTATAAAAGGTAAGGGATCCCGGGAAGGACCGCTGACGGGAGAGGTGCTTGCTGTTGTTCATCGGAAGGGAACAAGAAATCATCAACAGGCTGACGTGGAGCAGCCACGGAGACCATCAGTACTCTGGAGAGTTGGATGAGGAGGGAAGTGAAAGCTGTGGTGTCCACAGACAACTCAGGTTGGGCGGTGGAGGTCTTGGACTGGGAGTGGGAGGAGTGGGATCCAGAGAAAGAGAGGACCTGGGGTTTGGTGCCCTCATCGTCAACATCTTGAGGTGCCAGGAAGGGAGAGGCACAATGGGTAGAGGGAAAATAAGGAGCGGCAGGATTATGCTCAGGTACAAGGATAGGGCCATATACGTAGGCCCAGCCCCCAGGGGACCGGTGGATTGACCGGTCCCTGGGCTGGGAGGCTCCTCCAGATGCACCATGCCAGGTGACCAGGCTGCTGGAGGCATGGTCACCCCTCGGGGGGGGGAGTGGGATGTTGGGAGCAAGGGCTGGGAGAACGAAAGGGAGAGAAGGCTGGCACGGCAGGTAGGTGGCATAGGCGGCCGGTTCCACGGGAGAAAGCCTATTGTGGCCTACCTCTGAAGGCCTCGATCCTGAGGCTTAGGGATGGTGGACCTGGGCTTCCAGGTTCGAGGAGGCAGCAAGTTGCACCAGCAGCTGTGCTGGGCCTTGTTGGCAGGTGGCTGTCCCCACTTCGGGGGTGCGGGCCGGGACCGCTGCCAGGTCAGAGGTTCTGCCAGGCTCGGCGTGTGCCGCAGCCTCTGCGCCGGGGTGGGTGAATCCGATGAGGCTTGAGTTGGAGATAGGCTGTGGTGCGTGGCTATTCACTCCGCCTCCCTCTTCTTCTTAGGCTAAGAGGTGGAAGAGGCTGCGCGAGGCCGCTTAGAGAAGGAAGGACGTGGAGAAGAAGGCAGGCCATGATGAGTGGGAGCTCTCTCAGCCGAGGGAGCTGTGGAGGGCGGGTGGAGCGTTGCCGGAAGAGGGAAGAGCACGCGCTAATAGAGGAGCACTTTAAGGCGAGTCTCCTTATGCTTCCTCGCCTGCAGGGTGAGGGCTTTGCAGGCCACCCAGGAGGAGACTAGGTGTGCCTCCCCAAGGCAGAGGAGGCACCGGTCACGAGCATCGGAGTCGGGGAAATTCGCCCCGCAAACAGAACATCTCTTGAAGCTGGACAACATGAGAACACAGGGAGGGTGGATGGTAGAGAAAAGCAAAAGGAAAGAGAAACTTCTTGATCTGCTGCTTCT
This sequence comes from Anolis apletophallus, assembly GCA_030556195.1. Lineage (NCBI taxonomy): Eukaryota > Metazoa > Chordata > Lepidosauria > Squamata > Anolidae > Anolis > Anolis apletophallus. Next base: position 104,264,657 of record JARBWK010000002.1, on the reverse strand, counting down.
GTGGTGGAAAAAAGGGAACTAACGCTGAGCACACGTGGTCAGGAGAAGAGGGGCGGGGCTATACTCAAACCTAATTACTTATATAAACTTACGGAACTGCTGCACATAGGCATCAGAGTACCATATGTGTGCTGTGCATTCCACAGAGCCCACAAGAACGAAATATTTAGCAAGTGTTTTGTCCTTAGCTGGACCGCATGATGCAGGCAACAAATTAAACCTAATGAAATTGTCTTTTTCACATACAGAGAAAGAACCATGCTCAGTTTTTAGGCGAATACTGCTTTCCAGTGCAAATGAAAGTAAGCACCTTTTCTTTCTCTTGAAAATAAGTCTACTATTTTTATTGTAAAAGGAAGAGAATCCTGTCATGACATCACATTTCTCTGATCAGGAACGAGAAAATTCATGCCTTCTTCTATACGTTATCAGCTTTTTCAGGTTTCCTCTGCAAGCCTGTCTGTACAGAGGGATTTCTGAAGGAAATTAAACATTACTGAAGAAAGATTAGGCAGGCTCACATGCTTAGAAATAGAGTAATTAAAATGCAGCAAACAGAAGAGTATCGACTATTTCATGTTGTTGTTGTTATACAGTACTCAGGGGAAGATTAAGACAACAGCAACCAAACATTTTCCTTTTGGACTACTTTTATTTGGTAAAGTTCCAAAATCAACAGAAAATTTTGTTTTTCAGCCCCTTCTCCCTGAATGAGTAGCCAGGCCTGGGGGTAGAGAGGCCATCTACCCACATTTGGGTTCCTTACCCAAACAGGCACCTCTATAAGCTAGAGTAGGCATCGCGTCCATCTCCCTAATGCCATCTAGCCACATTGCATTAAAATGGATGAAGAAGAAAATGGGAATGGGGGAGAAAAGAAAGACTCCCACTTCAAAACACGAGGAACAACAAAAATAATAAATCTAAAAAGAGAGTAAAAGACAACAACAAATGAGTTGTGGGAAGAGTCTAGGTAGGGGTGCACCTTTGTCAACTGCTAGCTGTTTATCAATAGGGACAACTGGCTGGGACGAGGGCTAGGTGGGCAAGTGAGAGCCCCAGGATGAGCAAATCGAAGCAGGAGATGATGCCATCAACAGCCCATATTTGCACCCCCAAGTCCCTAGTGATACAGCTTCATTACATAGATTCCCCACTTCCACCCAGGTACACTGCTACTGTCTCTAGTGTTACAGTGCAACTGGATAGGGGGCCCCAGCTGCAGGGAGGGGGGAAGACTCCACATGTTAGCATGGAGGAAGGAAGGTGCTAGGAAACTGTTCTTCATCCAGCTAGTGGATACGGGTGAGCTCCTCCACAATCTTGATCAGGTCATCGACTGTGGCCTCTCTCTTCATGCCACTGCCATCATCAATCTGAAACAAGGGGAAAAAAACATCAAGCAGAGAAGAGTCTTCTGCAAAAACAGCAGCAAGGATATTTGTCTTCCTAAGATAGTCATAGAATCATAGAGTTGGGAGAGACTATATGGGCCATGCAGTTCAACCCCATTCTGTCATGCAGGAAAAGCACAACGAAAGCATCCCAGACACATGGCCATTCAGTCTATGTTTCAAAGCCTTTAAAGGAGATTCCACCACATTCCCAAGTAGCAAGGTTTTCTGCTAAATAGCTCATAGAGCCAGGAAGTTCTTCCTAGTGTTTAGTTAGAATCTCTTTTCCTGTAGTTCCATGTCCTTGTCTCCAGGGCAGCAGAAATCAAGCCTGCTTCCTCTTTCTTATGATAGCCTTTCAAATAAGGAAACATGGTGTCTCCTCTCACTCTTCTCTTCTGCAGACTAAACATATCCAGATATTTAAGCCTCTCCTCATAGGGCATGGCTTCTAGGTCTTTGATAATTTTAGTTGCCCTCATCTGGACACCTTCCAGCTTGTCAATATCCCTCTTGAACTGTGGTACCCAGGACTATATTCCAGGTGAGATATGACCAAAGCTTTTGCTTTCCCCTCTAGTGATTAGTGTAATTCTATGTTTATGCAGAAAGAGGCACCACTAACTTGAAGACCATTTGTTCCAAGGTAAAAACACATAACTTTCAGCTTTGTTTCATTTATAGGCATAGCAGCCTCAAAAAGGTAAAAAAAAAACCCATTCCCATCTCACCTGTAGGTTTGCCACAACTTCCTGCATCTTGGGTCGACTAATATCTAGAAAGCTTTCAATCAAATCTCCATCAATAAATCCTGTTGCTGGTTCTGTCTTGCGTTCTGTGTGAAATGATCTCCAGGTACAATCCAGAATCAAGGAAACAAAACCTTCAGCCAACTATTCTAAGATTTTCTTAATGACTCCTCTCCCCCAAAATGTATCACATGTATTGGATTCATACTTTTTTTCATATGCAGATATGGTGATGACGCATACAAACACATGACCATGGAGCAGCAGAACATTTACTGATCTTCCTTTATAATCAGTCAGATTTTAGGGGAAGAAAACTTATGTATACTTCCAAGGATAATGTAAATCAGTGCTGTCCAACTTCTGGCGGGTCCAGGGCCGGATAAGAGGTCACTGATGACCTGCGGGGCCACTCGGCCCCGCCCCAGGCCATGCCCGCCCCTCCTGGCACCGCCTACTCCTCCTTTTCGCGCCCCCCCTTCCTAGGCCGGGGAGGCCGCGAAGGAGGGTAAGCGGCAAGCAGCGCGTCACAGGCCTGGCGTGACGCGCTGCCCTTGGCACCGCCTACTCCTCCTTTTCGGCGCCCCCTCCCTTCCTAGGCCGGGGAGCCGCCGAAAGGAGGGTAGGCGGTGCCAAAGCAGCGCATCACAGGCCTGGCGTGACGCGCTGCCCCCTTGGCACCGCCTACTCCTCCTTTCGGCGCCCCTCCCTTCCTAGGCCGGGGAGCCGCGAAACGGAGGAGTCGGCGGTGCCAAGGGGCAGCGCATCACAGGCCTGGCGTGACGTGCTGCCCCTGGGAACCGCCTACGCCTCCTTTTCGCGCCTCCCTTCCCTAGGCCGGAGGGCCGCCGAAAGGAGGAGTGGCGGTGCCAAAGGCAGCGCGTCACAGGCCTGGCGTGACGCGCTGCCCCTGGCACCGCCTACTCCTCCTTTCGGCGCCCTTCCTAGGCCAGGGGAGCTGCCGAAAGGAGGAGTAGGCGGTGCCAGCCACACAGGCCTGGCCTGACGCGCCGCCCCTTGGCACCGCCTACTCCTTCTTTTCGGCGCCCCTCCCTTCCTAGGTCGGGGGAGCCGCCGAAAAGGAGGAGTAGGCGGTGCCCAGGGGCAGCGCGTCACAGGCCTGGCGTGACACGCTGCCCCCTGGCACCGCCTACTCCTCCTTTTCGGCGCCCTCCCTTCCTAGGCTGGGAGGCCGCCGAAAGGAGTAGGCGGTGCCAAGGGGCAGCGCGTCACAGGCCTGGCGTGACGCTGCCCCTTGGCACCGCCTACCTCCTTTCGGCGCCCTTCCTAGGCCAGGGCCGCCGAAAGGAGGAGTAGGCGGTGCCAAGGGGCAGCGCGTCACAGGCCTGGCGTGACGCGCTGCCCCTTGGCACCACCTACTCCTCCTTTCGGCGCCCCTCCTAGGCCGGGGGCCGCCGAAAGGAGGAGTAGGCGGTGCCAGGGGCAGCGTGTCACAGGCCTGCCGTGACGCGCTGCCCCTTGGCACCGCCTACTCTCCTTTTCGCGCCCCCCTCCCTTCCTAGCCGGGGAGCCGCCGAAAGGAGCGGCGGTGCCAAGAGCAGCGCGTCACGCCAGGCCTGTGACGCGCTGACCTTGGCGCCGCCTTCTGCCCTTTTCGGCGGCTCCCGCCCCAGGTAGGAGGAGCTAGCTCTCTTCCTCCTCCCTGCCCCGCTCCCCCTTTCCCCCGGCCGCCATTTTTTTTATAAAAAATCGATTTTTTTTTTAAAAAAAAAAAATTAAAATGGCGGCCGGGGGCATAGGTGGGGCCGTGTCCAACAGGCTACGGGGCCGGATCCGGCCCCGGGGCCGCCAGTTGGACAGCCCTGATGTAAATAAAGAGTCCTCAGATAAGTATGTAACTAATCTGTTGCATCAAAACTAACAAAGAATCTTGCGGTATCTTAAAGGCAGACAACTTGACAATGGCATGCATCTTTAGGAATACTATTCACTTCATCAGATGCAAGAAGTTTTAGTCTCCAAGACTACTCATGGATTGGGTTAGGAATTGTGCTATAATCTAAATCAGTGTTTTTCAACCTTTTTTGAGCCACGGCACATTTTTTACATTTACAAAATCCTGGGGCACACCACCAACCAAAATGACACAAAATTACACTCTGTCATTTTACTAACTGTCACCCTTTCCCTCTCTGACACCACAGCTTCCTCCAAACCCTCCTGCTTCCGGCAAACCCGGGGAGGCCCACACGCAGGGGGCCCATCACCGTCCCGCAGGGGAGGGCTGCGCTGAGTGGCCGAAGCGCGTGCGGGCTCGGCTGAGCAGGACGAATAGGAATTGAGCACATGGGAACAAACTGTGGCGGAGGCCCGCAGCCGTCGCCACTCCCAGCTCTCCTTCCCAAAGGGGTTCAGCCCCCCCAGGAGTGCCTCCCTCCTGCGTCCCTTCGGCTTCCCTGCTGTTGCCTTGGGACCAGATCGGGGAGGAAACAAGCTGGGCTGTGGAGCTGCGCATCCCGGCCTCTGCGCTTCAGCGAACCCGGAGCCCAGCCAGGAGAGGCCAGGAGATGAGGGGTTGCTCCCCTTCCCCGGCGTGGAGGGACTAGAGGGCAGAAAGCCTCACCTCGAGCCTCCGGGAGCGGGATCGGACAGGGGCAGCTCCTGCGGACTCCTCCTCTTTGCTGCCGGAGGGGAGGAAGGCAGAAGAGCGCCCAGGAACCAGGAGGAGCCGCAGCCCAGCCAGGTAGCCCTTGGCACGCAGAGGGAGTGAAGGAAGGAAAGGAGAGAGAGGAGGGAGGGAGGAAAGTTCTGGATGCCGAGGGCTCTCCCTGACTGCAGCCAGGGAGAACCTCAGTTCTGCTGCCTGAAGTTTCCTGCTAGGCTCTCTCTCTCTCTCCACTGTAATTTCCCACAGCACACCTGATGATCGCTCACGGCACACTAGTGTGCCCTGGCACACTGGTTGGGAAACACTGCTCTAAATAAAGCACAACTAAGTTTTTTTGTATCAAAATCCTTTATACTTTCTACACTTGAACTCCTTCTGACCTGATCATCTATAACTCCCTATTTCTCCTGCACCAGCACATGCATCTATCTGCTAAGTTGGTGTTAATGCTTCTTGCATCTGATGAAGTGGACAGTGTTCATAAAAGCTTATACTATCATGTGTTCATAAAAGCTTCTATCATCATAAGTTTGTTAAGTTGCCACAAGACCCTTGCTAATAAATATCAAAAGTGACTTGTCCCTGTAAGATAAGAAGTCTGCATTCTCAACGTGACTTCAAAAGGAAACATCTTCAAAGGTTAAAATTAACCACATCAGATATTAAGATTAATACATAAATAAAATATCAATTTTCCAGGCAGGCTAAAATTGTATTTCACAAGAAATTTCTGATCCAGATATTTCGTATCATGAAATATTCATTCCTTAAGAAAGAAAGATCCCACCCACTTTAACAGACGTGTAGTTTTCAGATATACAATAATTTATGGAATCATTTTAAAAGAAAATATTGGTTTTCTAACTATATTTCTTTAAACTGATTTCATCATTGGGGGAAAATATCTCATTTATTTATTCCAAAAATTGGAACTGAAAGACACTGGGGTTAACAAAGCTGAGAGTTACCACCACCTTGGAAGGACAAAATACTGGTAACTGCCATTCAAACTAGTGATGGAAATTCCCTTACTATCTAAGCAAACTCAATAACCAAGTTTGGATAGTTCCACAGCACCAAGACAGCAACATGTTTGAGGATACATTACCATTTAGGATTTCTTGCTCAAAACATCCCCATTTTTAATTGGCAGGACAGTCACAATGTAAGTTAGTTGCCTCCAGGGAATAGTAAGCAGAATACAAATTACACATCTGCATTTATGTAATTTATATTATAAAGTCTACCCTACTGGTCCAATTTCCTTTGTACAAATAAGATACTTCATAAGGAATCTATAAAGAGGCAGGGTACTTTAAAACAAACCTGAGATTTGACAAATTCCAATCCTTTTGATCAACTTAACAAGTATCATTCTTTGTTTTATCCACAGTGCAATCCTATGCACACCTATTTCAAGGCAATGTCCAGTGAATAGATCAAGAGTTTTATCTTAGGGTTAACTATGGGACTAGAGTGGACCATATACTTGGCTAACAGCAGAGAACTGCTCAGAGTACTGAGACTTCAGGCAACTATGAGTGAAAAAAATTATCCTGTCTTTTTAAAAATACCTTTCTGGCTTCCTTCCCACATTTTAAAAAGGAAAGAGCATGCCAATAACCTTCATATGGAATTTCCATCTGTTACTATTGCATTTGGCCCTGCTTTCATAAACTTTCCTATATAAAAACTTTAAAAAATCCAGTCACATCTTGATTCCTCTATCTTCATCCATATTGATCTCCCTGCTATTTTGACAGAATTATTAATTCCTATTTTGGATACTCGTGAGTTTCAGGAATTTGTCCTATTCAGTCACTTACTGGTATTTCATTAAAATGTATCTCATGCTATGTGCCAGCAAAGTGCCTCGGGGCTCAGTTCTTATTCTTTCCCCCCTTGCAGACCCACTGAGGAATCATATGAAGCTTACATTATCTTAAATATGCTTGTCTCTTTCAGTTCTCCATAAATGTCTCAATTAAAGTTTTGTCTGATCCTTTAACATAAACTTTTATGTTGAAATCATTTTTGAACCCATAAGAGTAATAGCACTTATGGTCTGAAAAGCACCTCAAATTACAATGACTTCAAGGAATTGCCAAAGCATCTTTTCTCAAGAGGGAGACATTATTTTCATCCTTGGATTATTTTACTGCAAAGACATGCATTAATAATTATGTAACATGCTGAAGAACCCATATTTCCCATTAATATTGTCAAGGCAGTAGTGATAATTCTTGCCTGGCTCCAAAGATGTCCCAGTGCTACTTCATCCTTAGCAAAGGGTTTCTCCTTCTGTCGATCTTCTTTGCTCATTTGGCCTTGGTTAATCGTTTGGTTTTAAGTCCCCCGATTTCCATATTTCCCTGATTTTTATTCTCAGTGCTGCAGCTCATGTCACCTGTCTCATTTAATATACGTATTTGCCCATACTTTTAAGGCTTTAGTTTGTGCTGTGATGTTTTTCCACCATGCCACACATCTTTTAATTCAGGAATTTTTTTAGTTCTCCTCCCTTATTCTGAACCTTTTCTCCAGCTTTCTGTATTTGGAAGGTTTCTAGTTATGATATTCATTTTGTTCATTCTTTTAAAGAATTTGTAGACATTTCTGGTTTTGGAAAACCATGTTTCACTTATTTTCCCTTTTAAATCCGTATCTCTGCATATAGTCGTCTTGAATACAAATTTCATGTCTTCAATGGTTCATTCCTCACTTCTTTGTGTTCTAGGTTCTAAAATGTTGCCTTAGAACCTTGCTTTCAAAATATTATTCTGGATAGCCAAACAGTGCAAAGCATTTTTTATCTGAACTAGGACACCGACAGGACAAGGAAAGGATATAAGGAGTGTTCAATCTTTCCTACGCTCTTAATGACTTTGTTAAGCCTGTTCTGCACATCCAGCAGGAGGTTATACCAGCTTTCTGATAGTGAAGTCACCAGTCCTGTGAAAGGAAAATGATAGCTGTTACAATCTTTTCAAAAAATAAAAACCACCTACACCAATTGTTACCCTCCAAGGACTTATTTGGCCAACACACACATGGTGCATACTGCCTTTATCTAACATTGATTTAAGAAACATAACTTTGTAGCCCCTATTTTTCTCTCTTGTTGTCTGTTACTCCAATTCTTTTAAAAGCTTATGCCACTCCTCCACCCCGCTTAGCAGTCTGCTACCACTGCTACCCTACCAAGCTCCATATTCCAAAGCCTGCCAAGAGTGATGACAACGTTATCCTTTTGCTATTTAGGGAGACAGTAGAATCCCTGCATGGTTCTAACCTTACCAATCATTCCATTGACTGTGCCAAAGAGGACAGAGCCCTGTGTTGGTGTTGACGTTTCACCAAGATTCTGCATGACCAGGGACCCATGGCAGAAGACATTCACAAATTCGCCCAAATGGAAGAGCCCAAACTCCTGCAGGTGCTGACGTTCCTCATCTGTTGTGGCAGCACTGCAAGACAGAATATCTGTTAGGCAAAGGGACAGAGCAACATCTCCCTCATCCTCACTTGCTACTGAAGAGGTCAATTGCATCCCTTAGTACTTCTATTAGGGGGAGGTATCTTACCTGTCCTTCTGGCACACAAACAAATTGAAAGCATTCTCTGCCCCTAGGAAGTTATCATCATCCAAAATCTCCACAGCACTCATCCAATTAGGATTAAAGTCACGGGCAATCTAAAAAAAAGAGATATAGAAAACACTTCCAACAAACAACTGATGTGGTCCCAATCTTTAAATGTAAGTGGAAATTCTAAGCAACTGTCAAACTACTTCAACAAATATTCACATTATGATTAAAATGCCTATTTGGGGTTGCAGATATTGAATTCTGGCAAGTTACTGTTTCAGTGTAAATCTTCTAACTTAAAGAAGACCGTGTTTCCATTTCAAACACCACTTGTTTTGTTTAGGCTGGCTGTGTTGTTTTTCAATGTTTATCTTAAAGTTTGCAAATACCCTGTATTTGCATTCTGTACTAGGGCAGCATCTTTTAGGGAGAAAGAATTAGCTTAAAGTTAAGCTAACTCTGTAGAATAAACAGGCATATGAAGCACCTACCTCATATTGTATAATGCAAGGATTGGCAATTACCAAAATTTGGTCAGTTCCCACTGCCCCCCACCCCCATAACAATTAGAGATTTGCAGCCCCTGCCCCATTTTTTGCTTAATTTTTGAAATTCATAATGCCGTCCTGCACCCCAAGAGTCCTGGAAAGATGTTGTTTGAATCAGAAAATACAATGAAAATGGGGATGAGAGACTAAAAAAAAGCCTGCCCTTTCTCTAGCCCTGGTCTAACGTTAAGAGCAGCCCTGAGGTAGGTCTGACAAGCTATGTTCAAAGTCCAACCCAAAATCAGAATATCATAATCAAACATACAGAGAAATAGACCTCCTCATCAAATCATCTTTTTTCTGAAATACTAAAGCTACCTCTTCAAAGTTCCCTTCCATGGGTTTGTACGCAAGCAGAAGGACAGAGCGCATCAGATCTCCGACTAAGATGAAGTCGCCCTTTGTCTTTACATAGAGTGCCATGATATTGTTGTAATGATTGCATTCTGTGCGAAGCTCCTTCTCTGCTGTCCACTCATACAGCCGAACCTGGGAAAACAAGTCAGATCCCTGAAAGTCAATGCTGAAACCATCAGGTACAAGACCACCAAGGTCAAAAATGATTATCCTCCTCATTTAAGGAGGGACACTAATGGGAGAGCCCCTGGGAACCTTACCGTACTGTTTATGCTGGCTAAGAGTTTTCCATTGAATTCTACCATGGAATAGACAGCCCCTTTCACTTCTTTCTCAGCCACCGTTTGCAATTTACCTGGGATTAATAAAACAGAACTTGAAAAAATGTACATTCCATGAGGCTTCTAAAATGCAAAGTTACTCTCCAAAACCTATAACTGCATGGTTGCAATGCTGATCCCTATCCAGAAGTGTTGTGGCAATGACACAACTCACATTACTATCTGATATTTCATTGGTTTGTAACAGCTATAATCTCTCTGCTTCCCCGAGACCTTTCATGATACAACACTGAAAAAAATCAGCAGCTCAAGACCATGATAATAATTCCATCAAAAACTTCCCTTTTATTGGTGAAAATGTGCTGTGGTAGGTAGCACATAATTATTAGATTGCAAGCAGGGCTGGGTTACTTTCATTTGTCTGTAAGACATACTGGTAACCATTCTAGCTGAAGGTCAGAATAGGAATGTGATAAACATAGAAAACAAAAATAAACTGGGAAGAACTTTGCGGGCAGTTCTGGAAATTTATGGCCACCTTTGGAAAGGTGTTAATTGTTCTTAGACTTATATTGTTGTTTTATACGCTTATGTATTGTTGTTTTATGTACGGCACTTTAAAGTGCTTCTATGAATTCCCCCAAGTTCCTTCAAGGAGATGGTGGCAAGGTACAAATAAACTTATTATTAAAGGGGTAACCTGATTTGTTTTTCCAAATCTCTGCCCTTCTGGCTCTGCTAGGATCCTGAGACCGATCTCAATAGGTCTTCTTTTTATTATTTTCCCAACATGTGGTGGAATCTCCTGCTCTCAAACAGAATGGCTGGTCATCTGTTGAGAGTGTTTTGATTTTTTATTCCTGAATGGCAGGTTGTTTGACTGGATGGCCCTTGCAGTCTTTTCAGACTATGATTCGATGAAGTAAGGTGGGAGGATACTATTAAAAGAATGCTCTACTCAAATTTAACTAGTTTAATTTTTATTCTGAGGTTTCTGGTGCTAGCTAGGACTTTTCTAAGACTTTCCATTTCTTATTTTTAAATCTATAATTTACCGTACTTCGTGGCATAATTGTTGCACTTTTTACCCCCTTTTAATTGGAAAAAATGGGAGTATGACTATTATGCGATTAAATAAAATCTGAAACTGTCTGCGCAGGAGACCCATATGTGTGCATTTCACAGGGACCACATAGAAGAAAGGGGGGGGAAACCATTTTGGGACCCCCAAAATGAGGCTGTGTGACTATTATGCTAAGAAATACAACATTTTTGTTGCTTTAAAAGTGCTTCACTACAATGACATAATTCTCTGATGGATTATAGTTTATGTATAGCTGACTTTCATTATTATTATTTTTTAAATGGACCGCTTATAAATATGACAAAAAATTAAAATGCTGAAATGCTATGATTTTTAAAAAGCTATAAACATCCCTCATCCTATATGAAACAGATAAGGCTGTTATTCAGACAATAAAAAGGGCCCATGGCTTGTAAGGCAGATGAACGTAGGAGCCGCGCTCTCCCATTTCACAGGACATTTCTCCAAGTAAAATAATAATAGCCAAATGGGCTTTAAAAGATGCAAAAATCTGAACAGTTCCCAAGTAGCAATGTGGAAACTTCATGAAATATTAAAAGTCTTACCATCTGAATAGTGGAACACCACAATGCGGCCCTGTTTGGGTTCAGCCTCATCAGGATACACCATAGCTGTCCCCACAATAAAATATGTGTTGGGGTCTTTGCCCAATTTGCAGGAGACCAGGCTTAGTGCATATTCATTTTGCAGGAACTGATGAGCATGAAGCACTGAATGTGAAAAAGTGAAGGATTGAATTAATATTCCAAATAAGTTCTCCAAGTATTGTATATGAAACACACAATATTCAAAGCTACAAAAACTAAGGGGACTCCAAACTATCCATTTAAAAAGCAGAACACATTTCAGCATCTTCCTCAAATTACCCCAACAAAACCCTCTACTCACATCCTCAATTGTTTCTCAAGTAGTAGAGCTCTGAAAAGCAGTAAAACATGTGTTGCATGTGTTGGGAATAGTACCTTCAAATGTGTGTTGGTCTATGATGAGCAGATTGTGCACTTCCACTTCCTCACCAAATGATGTCTCGTGTGGGGCAGTGCTACTAGAGAACAACTTGCTGGAACTCACACTGCTAGAGAGGGCCTGAAACATGGAGAAAAGAGTACCTCTTTTGAATTATGGGTTGTGGAAACATGGATGAGAAGGAAAACAGGAGTGTACAATGTAGAAGATGAAATAACCCAGACTCAATGAATAAAGGAAGTTGATGGCCAACATGTGTAAGAGAAAGAGAGGGCTTACATTAACAGTTAAAGAGATGGCACGTTTACACAGTTCATGGCCATATTTGGACTGAGGGGAAGGAGACAATGGAAAGGGTCAAGAAGAGTGTTTGTGTTTATGGCACAAGCAGATTAGTACTGCCTGTTTTTCTTGTTTATTGAAGAAGTGCTTAGAAATAAGCCTCGAAGGAATGAAATGCCAAAATGTCCTGGGGGATATTCCTATAAGGGGAGAGGGGTAAATTTAAATAAGCAATAGAAAATTCATCAACAAATTACTGAAGATGCTCCAATTTTCAGTCAGACTAAAATATTAATGTTGGAAAATAGCAGAAGTATCTAAATCCAAAAAAAAGAGGATTACAGAACTCTCCACTCTAGTTCAAACTGTTAGGCAAGAGATGGAGGGGACAACTCACCAAACAATGCTCAATCACATGACAGCAGTGATAAGAACGTTGTGTGCCATATATTCCTCGATATAATTGCAAAAGTCATAAAACTGATACCAGTTGTTTGGATGCCACCCTAATGGGCTACTGTTTTGCCTTTCTGCATCATTCAAAAACCTCACATCTACCAACAATGGTCCAACTCCAGAAGGGGCCCTTTCAGAGTGACCAATTCTCTCATATTTCCTGGGAATTCCCATATTTCAGCTAGTTTTGGGTATTTTCCATGTTGATTCCATGTTGCTTTTCTGTTTTTCACTATATTTAAAGGTACACATACTGTGTGTACATATATTAAGGGAGAACTACGGAAGTGCTGGGAGTGTTATGAAGAAGTCAGAAACAGTGGAAGAGAGGGAGAAGTCACCAGGGAGGGGTGAGGGAAAAGCAACGCATGAGCAATGGGCCCTCCTCCCCTGAGATGTGGGAAGTCCAGTTGGTTCTCCCCTCCTCCGCCTCAAGCTTTCCTCATTGGTTTAGTCCAAACCCCATCCCCACAGTGAAGAAAGGGGGTAGGGACCCCCCCCACACACACACACACTTCTAGGAAAGTGAAGGAAGAGGAGGAGGAAAGGAGGAGGAGATGAAAAGGAGGGGGATAATAAAGTGTGAGGACGAAGAAGAGGAAGGGAGAAAAATTAAGGATGAGGAAAAGATGGGAAAGAGGAGGAAAAAGAAGGGAAAGAGAAGGTGTGAGAAGGAAAAGAAGAGGAAAAAAGAGAAGGAGAAGACTAGAGGAGAAGGAGATGAAGGAAAAGAAGGAAGAGGAAAGGGGAGAAGAGTAGAACAGGAAGAAGAGGAAGGCAGATGAGGAGGAAGAGGAAGACAAGTTTGCCGTATTCCCATAAACATTTCATTCATAACTAACAATATGCATACATGAAATGAAACAAGATCAGGCAATGCATTCTTTCCCACTTCAAATTTTATTACAATGTTCATTGCTGACAATGCTACTGCAACCCAGCACTGAATGTCTGTGTTTCTCCAGCCCTAATTTACAATCCTCCTAATACAGATGCTGTTAAAAAAATCCACCTAGTCAAAGGATAAGAAAAAAAAGTAGTGTGACTGCAGGACAGGCTTTGTAAAAAAAAGTTTCACTAACAGATAATAAATCGTTTTGTTTAATGTTATTCATTCCATGAACATGTGATGGAGTGAAACCACGCAGCTAAAATGTGCAAAATTTATTACGATTAAATCTCCCTTACATTCATGGTCACTAGTTGGTTATCCAAAGTCCCTTTGTGCTGTCATTTGTTGCTGGGAAGGGGAGGGGATAACCATTTCAGATCATGAATATCTGGCTGTTTAGGGCTTCTGCACTCCAGTTGAGAGTGTATTCTCAATGCTTCCCCCAACAAAATTGAGATCAGATAATTCTCCGTGGTCTGATTTCCTTCTTTTGTCCCTCCTATCCTGACCAGTAAGTGGCAGCAGTGTTATGGGCCCCTGACAAAGACTGATCAATTGCCAGGTGGTTAGGAGGATATGGAAATGTATTTGCAGATGCAGGGTCCTGTCACAGTGCTTTTTTACCTGAGTACTTGCACTGGGCCTCAGTGCTGTGGTGCCTCCGCTGGCATCCTGAACTTCAATGCGACTGGACAGCACACCGAAACACTGGGATACCTCTTGATAGCAAATTTTCCTGTATGAAAAAAACAGACACAAGGGCAGGGAGAGACAAGAAATAAGCACACAAACAGTAACGTAGGAAATGTAACATAGAAAACTCACTTTTTCCCCTTTTCACCAAACCCTTTAAAAGACCTTAGTGCTCCAAGTAGCAGCAGCATTCTGCTGATTTACCATTATACATAGGTATACATGCCAGAAAAAGGAAAAAGACGCTTCTTTGGACAAAGAAAAGGGAAGCAATCTCTTCTATCTAATTGACAGGCTGAATATAATCCAAGAATAACTGGCTCTACTTACCTGGGTGACTCCGAAAGGGGAACAGTACGGATGTGGAGCTTCTGAATTTCATCAATGGTGCCAATTGTCAAAGTGCTGTTGTTGGCCAAAGCAAGGCTGCAAAGATAATGACAAAGAGGAGTACATTTATTCCAGTATGTGGTTGACTTGTGAGACAATACATTTTTTCTTAAAAAGGAAGGAGAAACAAAATAGGGAAGGAGTTTAATGATAAGCAAAAGAGCAAGTGCATGATTTATGGTTTTCCCTGTTAAAAGTTTTACATCAGTTTGGGGGGTGGGGAGAACATAGCCAGAGTCTTTCTTGAAGCAACCACATCTTATCAAGTGTTGAACAAGAAGAAAGAAAAGAGGAAAAACCTCTTCCCCTCAAACTTAGAAATAGAGATGGCACTAACAGTCTCTTATCAGTCAGGAAGGAGCAGGGAGAGTGTGCTGCTGTGCTCTACAGGCCACGGGACACACTCACCTGTCAGGGTATCCATCTGAGTTGAGAGGACACATATAGTTCACCTCCTTAAGATTGACATTGGAAAATACCAGTTTGTGATTGCTGCTGTAAATCACAGTCGGGCGGTCGGAGCAGGCAAATACATTGGTGGTAGAAAGGGAGCGAAATGTCCTTAAAACAGTGGGCTGAGTACCAAGAGTAACTTTCTTACGATCACTTAGCAAACCTGTTGCAGGAACAGAACAGCATTAGATGTTAACGAGCATTAGAATGTGCAAAAAAGAAGAAGAAATGCATTGCCATGTCAAGAGTTCTTTATCTACTACACACAGAGCAGGTAACAGTTTCATGAAATTGGAACAAAGGGGAAAGTCACATGCAAGAGTGTTCATGAATTTCCTGGGGTCACAATTTGGAATTGATGTCTAAACAATCCATACCAAAAATAGAAACTGTAATGACAGTCACAGCTATAACTTGCCTGTCTCAATGTTCAGCCCAAAATAGAAGAGAGCCCCATCTCCAAGGGCACAAAGCAGATAATGGCTGTTTTCAAAGGTGGTCATCAGAATGGAACGTGGGATAATCTCTGTAGAGAGAGGAATAAAGTTTGTCAACATCACGTTTCCAGACCTTCTCATTTCCCGATGCAGATTACACACCAGCAGCTCCTACCTCCTCCCAACATCTCCTTGTGTAACAGATCAAATGAGGGCAGCTTAAGAATACGCGCCGAGATGTCAGTCCAAAGGCCAATAGCACACAAAGGGGACATGCCACTGGCATCTCCCAAGGGAGTGATGTCCAGGCAGGCCACCTCGTGCTCCATCTCTGTACAACTGACAAGGAAGGAACAAATCAGTATTACAGCAGAACGAAGTTTCAAGACACAACAGCCCAGAGCAGGGGTCCCACACACTGACCTTATTTGCTTGAGTTCCTGGGGGTGGATCTCTAGGTAGTAAAGCACTCTCCCTACAGCTACCACCACTTGACTGCTGTTGCAAGAAGCCACACTAATGTTCTTCCCATTTGGCTCTTTCCACTCACTTACAAGGGCCTTGGGCTCCTGAGTGACAAGTCGTACTGAGGCGGATGTTATCTGAAATGAGAAACCAAAATATATGCTTCTTCCCAGCTCAAAAACAGGCTGTTAATCTATTGTCTTCCAACATTGCCAAGACATCAAGTTATCAAGATTGATCCTCAAGAAAAACCTAGCCATTACCTGAATTAGCTGCTGATGAGCCACATTGCCACAGAAGAAAGTTTGCTGATCATCCACAAATCCTGTCAATTCTGTTTCCTCTACCTCTTCCCCATTCAACATCAAGACCCTACAAGATGCAGGAAATTCAAGCAAAACTTAGCACAGAACATGCAATAATTCTTAAAGGAACATCCAATCCTTCAATAGATCCCAATTCTCCTACCTGGTTTGTCCCACAAACGACAGCACTAAGGTGTTATCAGTTTCATGGTGAGGGTCTGATCTCAGAGGCCACAATCCTGCAATCCAGGGACAAAGATTTTGTGTTTTAATTAAAATTTATTGTCATGCAAAACCAAAAATATGCCAACCAAAGACATCTCTAACCTAATTTCTTATGAGAGTATACAATATTCATGCTGTGCCAAAATTTTTCATTCCTGGCTTTGTGTAACTTGGTTTAACAACTACACATTTACTTATTCCATATAATTCATTCTGATTTTAAGAATGTTTTAAAATAATTTTTAAAAAAGAAGTGGGGAAGGAAGTCAGAAAAGGCAAGGCAAGCATGCTAACAAGGAAGATATAAGAACTTAAAAGCAAAAAAAAATTGAGATACTAAATGGGATATTTTCTGAAAACCTGTTTGACCTCCTAAAACTTTATCAAACACCTTCAGTTTCATAAACCTCAGTGCTGAATCATTTGGATTATAACTGTGTACTGAAACAAAGCTCATTTGTAAAATTGATTATGTGACTACTATTGCAATAAATCAAAACCGTAACTGTTTCTGACATGTGCTACCACAGCCAAAGATGGTGCCATAAATAATCAATTTGCTTCAGAATGACACACCTTTAATCCCTGGCAAATCAATGCTGGCATGTTCATGAATCCCAATCCCATTCCGGATGATCCTCAGAGAGCCCTCCTTAAAGGCACCAGAGCAAGTAACCAGCTGTGAGAAATGAACAATAATGAGTCCCAAGCATAAAATATATATTTGGACATGATTAATCTAATTTAGATCTTGACAACAAATATGATGTCCCCTATATTTTACAAGTGGGATGACAAAGTCGTCCAGTCAGCCCAAAACATGTGGAAAAAAGAGCTTTTGGGGAAAAAAGCCCACTAATCAGACTCAGAAATAGTGCCCAATACTCAAAAAGTCTTTCTCAAATCAACACTGGGAACGCAGGAGCCCCTGGTGGTGCAGTGGGTTAAACCCTTGTGCCGGCAGGACTGAAGACCGACAGGAGGTTCAGATCCGAGGAGAGCATCGATGAGCTCCCTCTGTCAGCTTCAGCTCCCCATGCGGGGACACGAGAGAAGCCTCCATCAAGGATGGCAAAACATCAACAAAAAAAAAACCCCATCCAGGTGTCCCCTGGGCAACATCCTTGCAGACAGCCAATTCTCTCACACCAAGTTATTCCACACACATACACACACACATACACAAAACCAACAACTGGGAACGCGAGAAGAGATATGCTGGATCAGGTCCAGCACAGGAGCAGGTTTCCACAAAGGCCAACCAGATGCCTTTCAGGAAGCTCACAAGGAAGGCAACATTTTCCAGCAACTGATAATCAAAAGCATACTGTCTCTGACATTGGAGGTAATACACAACATTATCATGAACAGCTACTGATAGTCCCATCTCCCATGACTTTGTTTTAAAGTCTTTTAAAGTCACCCAAGCTATCAGTTGCTAATGGAAATCCCTTGTGGGGAGAAGGGCGGGATAGAAATGTATGAAATAAATAAATAAATAAGAGTGAGAGTACTGGATGTTACTTTCCTATATTATTGCCTTTTTCCAAAGAGAGGAAGTTATTTTTCTCTCCCTTTTGGTACTGAAAACATTAGTGCTTAAATCCCTAAAGGGTGCCAGATCCTGATGAATCTTGGAAGCTAACCGACTTAATTCTTGGATGGGAGACCAACAACAAATACCAGGTGCTATAGGCTTTATTTCAGAGGAAAGAACTGTCAAAACTACCTCTGAGTATGCCTTGTCTAATTCTATGGAATTGATAGTTACCATAAACCAATAGGTGACCTGAAGGCACCTTGGCATAGGAAGACCTGAATTCAAAACTGTGCAGCCCTGATACTAACAGATTATTAATCACAGATCAGATAGTTTTGTCGAGACTAACAATTGAGTGTTTTGTGAGCGCAAACTAGCTGACTTTTGGAAAAGGAAAATCATATATATAGCTCAGAGAAACTTAAGACAGAAGATAGGATTAAAACGTGGTTCAGAATATCCTCTCCTAATAATATTAGGAATCCAAACATATGGAATAAAGAGTGAAAATTACCTGCCCTTGGCCTTGTCTCTCAAGATCTACTACACACATGTCCACAATGGGTCCAAGGTTGGTGAAGGTTTCCATGGCCACGACATATGAGCCTTGTTCATTACTGTCCACGTTGAGCTAGTAATGGAGATATTTTTACTATAATCTTCCAGAAAACCACACCAAAGTAAGAGATTTACACAAATGCCAAATTAAAAACTATGAGAGGTAGTAAAAAATAAATTGAGTGTCCCCACAGATATGCCATTTAAGTATATAGTAAGCAGAAGATAAGCAAGTAGCCTTTGACAGCAATCAAATTAGCAAATTCACCAAGGGCTACACTTTACCTTCACAAGTTGAGAGTCTCCAAGTCGAGAGCCAACAAACACAACACCGTTGTCTAGGTATGTCAGGCATTCTGCAATTGATGTCTACATGTGGACAAGGCGGAAAATAAGATGTTAAACTTTTAAAAGATTTAAAATATTTTTAAGATTGTACAATTTAATTATATCAATACAGATATAAAACTACCAGTCATCCAGTTCTGAAATATGTCAGGTCTTCTGATCATGTGATGCATTAGACCAAAATTATATGTTGGTAGGGATTTTTTTGTAGCATTTTTGTCATTAATTACATTTTAACTCCTTTTACACTGTTTTTTAATTTAGTCTTGTCTTACTTCTGTTTAATATTGCAATTTATTTTAGATGTGTTCTGTTCTAATGTATATTTTAAGCCACTTTGATCTCACAATGAGAGAAAAAATAAAATACATGGTAAAGAAATATGAGAAAAAAATGAAGGTGTTTTGAATACAGAGATTGAATCCATACAGCTATAAAATTATGGAGGAAGTATCTGACATACCACTCTCTTTCAGTTTAATCAGTTTCATGGGATAGTCGTAAAGTTAACACACTTCTCCAAGAGCCTTTGATTAATGTTCAGGATATAAATATTCCATACGTCTACTTCTGTGTGTACAAGAGTTCATGAGCTAACATGAAGTACTCCTGAATGTTGGACTACAACTATGGGATACTGGGATTCAAATCCTTCTTTAGTGGGTGATCAAGAACAAATCACACTCTCTTAATCCTTAGGGGAAGACAATAGCCAATCTCCTTTGAATAAATCTCACTAAAAAAATAAAACACAAGATAGGATGGCCATATATTGGAATCAATTTAAAGGAACAACAATTTCTGAAATAAGTTGATAAGCTGGAGAACAACATAATGAAGTATGAAAAAGTACATTTCTGACAAAGTCTCAAAGAGTAGAGATACCAAATTTCTCACCATATGAATTCCAACAATTCTCTTGATAACAACATTCTTGAATATGATAGGCCTGGCCCTTTTAATGCAACCCAGGTTCAAAAACTTTATAGGAAAGCTAAGAAAATTACTGCTTGAACGAGCATTTCCTAGGGGACCTCCTTCCCAACCTTTTTTTTAGCTTTGCAAGTGGCTGCTCCAGCTTGAGCTGCCACCAAAACCAGAATGGAGGAATGAGACTTACCTCTCCAAGTAGCTCCACACGCAAATCCTTGAGACTTACACCACCATCCATTTGTTCCTCCTTCTCTAATAGCAGCATGAATAGGCGACCCTCCATGTCCCCCAGGAGGTAACGGGAACCATTTGGATCAACACGGTTATGACACACAATTGTACTTTGCTGTTTCATAAAAGAAACATAATTCAGAACTCTTTTAAGAGAAAAGTTAGTGTTTACAGTGGATACTCTTGATAGAAAAAAATCTCAGGCCTGGAAGCTATTGGATATACTTAAATAAGCCAGAAAAACACAACATAACTATGTATTAAACAAGAACAGGTTGTTTACTGTGGTTCTCTCTGTGGTCATGTGTGCATTCACACAATCGGGCTATCTGTGCCTGTGCTGTTTTAGGAAGGTTATCTCTTAAATCCTCAGTTCCATGGCCAAAGCAGCTGCCAAGGAGCTAAAGCAGGGCTGTCCAACTTCTACCGGACCTGTGGCCGGAATTCCGGTTACTGATGACCTGGGGGGCCGAAGGGTCTGCCTCTGCCCCCGGCTCTGCCCCCTCCCCAGCTCCACCCCTTCCCCGCCCCCAGCTCCGCCCCTGCCCCCAGCTCCGCCCTCTCCCCCCACCTTGGAGGTGTCTGTGGAGGACACCGGGGCTTTGACTTGGAGATAGAGATGAACACCAAAATCCCAGTCTCAAGTCCCAGTCCCTGCTTTGAACTGGATTATATTGCAGTGTGGACTCAGGGCCCTTCACACAGCCATATAACTCAGAATATCCAGGCAGGAAACCCCACAAAACCTGCTTTGAACTGGATTATATTGCAGTGTGGACTCAGGGCCCTTCCACACAGCCATATAACCCAGAATACCTGCTTTGAACTGGATTATCGGAGTCCACACTCATATAATCTGGTTTAAAGCAAATAACATGGGATTTTATTCAGATGTGTGGAAAGGAAGTCAAATAAGAAGCCAGGGCCCTTCCACACAGGCCTATAACCCTGAATGATAAGGCATAATATTCATTCTGCCTCTGCTAATAATAATAATAATGACAACAACAACAGGTTCCTGGAGTAGGAGACCTCCAAGGGCCATCCAGGGCCATCCAGTCCAATCTCCTTCTGCCATAAGGGGAAAACACAATCAAAGCATTCCTCACAGATGACCATTCAGCCTCTGATGATGATGATGATGATAATAATAATAATAATTACAATGGGTTCAGCCTCCAAGGGCCATCCAGTCCAATGCTATAAGGGAAAACACAATCAAAGCATTCCTCACATATGGCATGATGATAATAATAATAATAATAATATTAATCACAATTGGTTCCTAGGAGACCTCCAAGGGCCATCCAGTCCTACCTCCTTCTGCCATAAGGGGAAAACACAATCAAAGCATTCCTCACAGATGGCCATTCAGCCTCTGATGATGATGATAATAATAATAATAATAATAATAATTACAATGGGTTCCGAGAATAGGAGACCTCCAAGGGCCATCCAGTCCTACCTCCTTCTGCCATAAGGGGAAAACACAATCAAAGCATTCCTCAGCCATGTTGAATCAAACCTAAACTCTCATGAAAGCAACAGAAAGTACTGAACCTTGAGTTTGGGAGTTGTAGTTCTCCTCCATCCAGAGAGCACTGTGGACTCAAATAATGATGGATCAGGACCAAACTTGGCAGGAATCCTCAGAAGAGGAGAAAGCCGGAAAGGGAATGGATGAGCACCCCCCCGCGCGCGCTCCAAACTCGGCCCCGCCCCTTTTTCACTCTGGACACGCCCCCTCTCGCTTGGTGCACTCTCTCTCTCCTTCCTTCTTTTGTTCAGGTGGTGGAAGGGGGAAGGAATGAAAGGGGGAAAGAGAGAGGGAGGGAGGGAGAGAGAGGGGGGGAGGGAGGGAAGTAGGAGGAGGAAGGGAGCCTGCTCCTCCTCCCGCCCCCCCCCACCCCCCCGTGAAATAAATAAATAAATAATATTCAAAAAATATTCCAAAAAATATTCCCAAAAAAATATTCAATTTTTTTAAATTTTTTTTTAAAAAAATCTTAAAAAGCAGATATCTTGCAGGAGGGTAGGGGGCCGTGGGGAAGAGCCTGGGAGCCGTATACGGCCCGCGGGCCACCAGTTGGACAGCCCTGAGCTAAAGAAACACAGGACAAGGCAAGGGGAGGATAGGCAAGGTTGTGTGAATTCACAGACAACCACTTGAAGAAGCGCAGTTACAGGTAAGCAACTTCCTCTTCTTCTTTGTGCATCATATTTCTCAGCATTCCTACCATCAGCTTGACTGGCTCAGGCTACTGAGAACTGCAGCCCAAGGCGACATTAAGGTTTGGGCAAATGGAAACTCTAAGTGTTCTGCACTCCAACTCCAATCAGTCTTTGCCAGCATGACAAATAATTATGGAAGTTAAAACTCAAAACATCTGACAATCTACTCTCTGCCTATACAGATCCAGATCAATAGTGGTGCATTGTGGAGATGGAATATGAAAAATGCTCTAAACCAGTGGTTCCCAAACTTTTTTGGCCTACCACCCCCTTTCCAGAAAAAAATGTACTCACCGCCCCCCAGAAACTGTTTTTTAAAAATTTAATAGCAATTAAACAGAAAGATACATGTATTGATGTTTCTACTTTTTTGGAAAATAAAATGTTTTAATGTGTTTTAATTTTAATTTTAATGTTATTTTAATTGCATGTTGTTTTTATGGCATTGAAAAAAGAAGGGGCTGGCACTGGACAAGCGAGGCCCACCTTAAAAGTGCCTCTCGCTCACCCCACCCCATGCCGGGCCCAGAAAGGCGCGCTTGCGAGGACGTCCCCATTGGAAGAAAGAGGCAATACACAGGACTACGCCATGGGCGGGGTTGACGAGAAAGAGGCGCGTGCTGTGGTTTCCACGGCAATGCCTGCCCGGTGATTGTGCTTGCGACTGTCCCTGCGAGTTGGAATCCCCAGGCAGGCATTGTCGTGGAAACCGCAGCACGCGCCTTCTTTCGCCAACCCCGCCCATGGCGCAGTCCTGTGTATCGCCTCTTTCTTCCAATGGGGACGTCCTCGCAAGCGTGCAACCCTGCTAGTGGCAAGCCAGCCTGGCTCACGCAACTGCCCCCTTACAGGGGTTCAGCGCCCCCTAAATTCTCCTGAGCCTCCCAGCATCCCCTTGGATCGCCCCACTGCCCACCAGGGGGTGATACCACCCACTTTGGGAACCACTGTTCTAAACTGTTCACATTTCTGAAAACTAGAGCTATTATTTTCTTTTACCTCAAAATACAAAGATCCCAAGATTGAAATGTTACAATGTCAACACCACACATTATGTTTCAAAGAAGATTTAGCTACAAGCAAACTTCATTGCAGACAAACACAGTTGATTTAAAGTGATACCACTGCTTCTCAGACTGTGGCATGTTTGCTCCCAGAAGAATGATAGTGCTCCTTGAAAAGGCAAACCATTATGCCTTTCTGCAGCACCTACCTGCCCCAAATCCAAGGTCTTTCTACACAAAACTGCACGTGAAAACTCTCCCCTTGATTTCAGTTCAGTCCTAATACAATGTGTAAGCTATATCAGCTTAGATACTCAAAGAATACATGCTGCAAGGATACAAGAGTGGGTGATACTCCTAGCTCCAAATCAACATGTTCCAAAGAGAAACATGCACTCACCTTGATAATGGGTGGGGCTATAGCAAGATATTTATCACCATTGTGGTAAGTGATGGATTCTTGTCCAATAATGATAGCTCCTCCAAATGGTTCAGGCACTGTGAGGAAGAGCATGAAAATGAGAAGAGTATAAGATCAGCAACAGAGGAAAGCAATAAAAAATAAACTACAAGATAAAAGCAAAGCACAATAAGTTTTGATCACCCTCTTCTGTGTGGGATCTTCAAATCTTTGCCTATTGTAGACATAATTATATGCTCTTTAATACACACAAAATCTCCCACCTTTTCAAAGGAAGAAAGCAGTTTGTAAAAACACTGAGCATGCACTAGTGACTTTGAAAAAAGTAAAACAAACCAAGAACTTATAGAAGTCAACAAGCTAACTATAATATAACAATAATACTGCTTCTCAGTCCTTAAGAGAAGAACTTTAATTTTATATCTAGCTTTTCTTCTTGCAATTGAACCTGTTCTTAGATAGTGATCATTAGCCTGCATTACAAAAAGTATAGTATAGAAACAAATAAATATTACAGGTTTCTGCAGCCTCTCATTCAGTATCCCAACTTATCTTTACTATATTGATCACCTTGCAGTCTAGGTCTTGTTTCTCTTTTTAAAATAACATCCCTGTAGAATTTTTAGTAATTTAGACACATGAGGTCTTCCAGAAAGCAAGCATCTTAAGGTGATGATTCAAAAAGCACCAGTGTTAGCATTTTTGGACTACACAAATGTCGCGAGATAATCTGGCAGATCTCTGCTTTGACTCAAGCAAAACTGTGTGTACTCTCTTTAGCAGGCTTCTGCATATATCATTCTGTTGGAAAACATCATGCAACGTTTCAGTAAATGTATGAAGGCTATATAAAAGACATACCCACAACTGCATTTCTATTTTAATTTGAGCAGTGCTGGCTAAGCTTTATGGGTGGCTCAGCTGCTAGCCTCATGTTTTAGTTTCAAAATATGGTATCGATGGGTAGTTTGATTTTGCTTATTCACTAAGACACAAAAAGCCACTGAAGCATCACAAAGTGAGATTTACTAAAGAGCAGGAACAGAAATGACTAATGCCACAACCACCAATATTTGCAAGCACATGTTAATTGAGAGTAGAGCAGCTTATAATGGTTTTACCATGAAAGTCTCCTTTTTATGCACTTCAATAGATTGCTATATTTAGATGAGCCAAAGTGGGCAGAAAGGTGGCTGAAGAATATAAGGGTGCAAAACCGGCTTTTCTATTACATGTTAGTTGCTTGTTGTAGTGGTGGTTTAGCAAACAAGCCATTAATACAATCTTTATTACGGTCACTGACCAGCACAAGCGCCCTGAGAGGGAAAGGACAACTCCCCAGTGAAGCAGTTATTTAAAAGTAGATTAGAAAACAGTTTAAAATCACATTTTAAAACACATGTTATTGTAACAGGTATGGAACCGAGGGGGGAGATTGACAGGAGGAGTCAAAAACACCTGGGGGCACTAAAGTGGAAGGGGAAGCCATCAATATAGGAAGCTCCCATTTATCTGACAAGTTAGGGATTGGCGTACTGCCAAAGGAGGAATTCATTGAAAACTCAGGTTATTTTAGCTTGCAAATGCATTTTGGCCACTGAAAGATATAAATAAAACACTAGCTATAACTTTTGAAAACATTATAAAGTTAAAAGAGTTTTTGCACTCATTCAAATGTGATTCAAATAAAGGAACACTCTTTTGGTAAGCAGGTCTTGGGACAGCAGACAACTGAACATCGCAGGCAAGGAAAACTGACAAAAGAGCAGACCGCCCATCAAATTAATGGGACTTGTTTGCAATTTGTCAGCATTGAAAGAACGAGTCATGACAGAGTAAAGTGCCAAAAGGTAGAGGAAGTCTTGTTGCTTCTGCGTAAGCAAACATTTAATCAGCAACTAGAGGTTAATTTGCTACATTTTTAAAGGATCTATTACGAGAAACACAAGTGATAGGGACAAAGGAGAATAAAATATTCAGCCACCACGAAATGTAAGATTTTTCTGCTAGAATGAAAAGCTGGCAACACAAGGTGACTGCAGAAAAATATATAGCTGACATGCTAAAAGGATAAAGAAAGCTGACTTTCTAATTGCAGCTTTTCAGTCTAGTAATCTGCTAACAGATCACTTATGGGCATGAGCATACCTGCAATTACCATGGAGGCCTCCGCCTCCACATTCTCCTGTTTCCAGGGACCCTTGTTAAACTCCTTTTCTCGTAAGGACACTTCATACGTCTTGACATGCCGACCCTGTGGATCCTAGAGAGAAGAAAACAACGCAGTGAATGAGTACTGCAGTGCTCTCACTTAATACCAAGTAAGATAAGTAGAACTCAAGGTTGCTTCTGTCTCAAACGTCTCCTATAAAAATAGCCGACTTTCTAAAACTACCACATGCAAAAAGTAATAATGAGTGAGGGATAATTATCACTACTATTATTGAATTAAGGTAATTTGAAAATTTAAAAGGAGCACCTTTGTTCCACAAAGTAAGATTGGGAGCTTCTCTAGGTCTGAAGAATGCTATTTTGGTACCACAGCAGCCAATGGGAGTTGGAACATTATGTAACCTGCAAGTTATTTTCAGATCAAGAAATGAGTCTTTCTGAGCAAAATGAACAGGTAACAATAATTCCTTGTCCATTGTTTCCCAAATAATCTTTCCTCATATCAACTAAAATATTCCATTTCTAGGTAAGTATTGCTGGTAACATTTCAGTTTATATCACTTGGGTAAGAACTAAAATCTTCCAGCTAAAACACCAACTAAAGATGTGCAGATGAAGGGCAAATCCCAAAGATAGTCAGGATTCAAAGTCAAACAATTAATTCTACTCATTAAATGCCACTTTGGATTGCTGTTTCTGGAAAAGCATCCGCAGTCCCTCGGGGAATGCCAAAGTGCTTTTGAATCTGAGATAAATTCAAAATACTCATACTAGTGATTATGAAAGTGGAACCAAGAAAGGACAGGTACTCCTGGCTAATTAAGAATTGATTTGGTCTAATAAAATTACTATCTTATAACATTTTGTTTCTTTTTCACCCCAAACAGGGGCTGGTGCACTGAGCACTCAAGTGCTTTTTTTTTTACTAGCCTCTCCTATAGGTAAAGAAGAGGGATGAAGGAATATGGCCTTCTACCGCTGACTTTATTGATCAGTACAACATTTTAGGGGACTGCTGCCAAAGGCACCAATCACGCTATCTTGTGACCACCAGCCCACCATAATTCTGTGATGAACAGCAGACAAGGCCTACAGGGTGGAGTCCAGTTTAGAAGTCAAGCAAGTTAGTAATGTGGATATAGATTGTCCCACCCATCTCCTGCCAGCCTAATCTTCTTCTGTACTATGCAGACAGATTATTCCACATCCAGCATAGAAAGCAAGAGGACTGGTGGCAAAAGTATGAAGCATTCTGTCGCACCAGTATATGCTTCTGTGCAAAATACACAGGATGTTCATGGTGGGCTAAGAGCTATAAAAAAACAGTATAAAGAAGCAAGTACTTATGATGTTTTATTGGGTCAATGTTAGGGTTTCTGAAAAAAAATGAAAGCCATCCAATCAAACAAAAGGTTTTGCTCAAAACAAAAAGCCTTATGTACACTGCCATATAATGCAGTTTGGACCTGCATTATATGGTCAGTGTATACTCATATAATGCAATTTAACTGCATTGAATTGCAGGTCTACACTGACTACATATCAGTTTCAAACTGCATTACATGGAAGTGGAAATGGGGCCCTAAATATCAAACCTGGTCAGCCCATGAACAAAAGATGACTTTTCTTCACTAGAATTTGGCAGACTCATTTAATGACTACAAGTACCTTATTATTGAAGTTTATGGCATCCTGAAAAATGATATTGGAAGAAATATTGCTATAGTTTATAATTTTATTATTTGGGGTTCTTCCTGATATTCAAGTTATGAACTAGATCATATTTCGTTAAGAATGGTGAGCAATAAGGATAACTAGATAGAATTTAGCTTATAGTATGAGTAATAGGAATGACTAACAATAAAGCTGCAGAATATACTCAAAGACAACAACACAATGATCACTGAATTATTTCAGAATACTAGACCACTACAGTAATGAAGGCAACAATCAATATTACCGTATATACTCAAGTATAAGCCGACCCGAATATAAGCCGAGGCACCTAATTTTACCACAAAAAACTGGGAAAACATATTGACTTGAATATAAGCCAAGGGTGGGAAATGTAGCAGCGAATGGTAAATTTCAAAATAAAAATAAGATAGCAATAATATTGCAGTAATTGAGGCATCTGTAGGTTAAATGATTTTGAATCTTTACATAAAACTGTAATGTAAGATAAGACTGTCCAACTTTGATTCAACCATTATTCTGACCTTCTTCAATGTAAATTTGCTTACGTATCCTTCCAATAATAATAGAGTAAAATAATAAATGTAATAAAAATAATAATAGTGTAAAATAACATAAATGTAATGATAATAAATGTAGTAAAATAATACATGTAATAAAAATGAAAAAGAGAGAAAAAATAAACAACCTTGACTTGAGTATAAGCCGAGGGGAGCTTTTTCAGCTTAAAAAGGGGGCTGGAAAACTAGGCTTATACTCCAGTATATACAGTATATTTCAAAGAATAGCATATAAAGGATTTCAAAGTTAAGCATTTTCTAACTTATTTCTGCCATTAATATTCTGGCATTAACATGAAACTTTCAATAATAATCCTACAAAATGGAACACATTTTAGCCCGGCTCAGATGTAACATGCTGTTTCTGAACTAAACAGTCAAAACCTCATAAAGACACTGGGTTGATAGAGTGATCCAGGTGTGATCAAAGCGTACTTTATCAGTATGAAAGGATGGAAAAGGTGAAACTGCCTAACTCCAATTGGCCCTTCTATTGCCCAAAGTATGTGAATAACAGTGGGTCTAGAAGACAGGAGACCCTGCTATCCTCGGAGACTCTCCCTGTGAGCTGGAACACTTGAATATCAAGTATCTTGGGAGAACGTCCATGAATGGCAGAGGCGTTTTGCTTCAGCTTGATGTCCCCCATGCATAAAGAGCAATAGAACTAAAGAAGGGGAGGGGGTTGGGGAAGAGCTAGTGTGGTCTTTCAATTCAAATGTTGAGTAAGCATTATTTTGATTATTCCTGAATAGGAGTATTGAAAAATCTGGATTTGGGCACTTTAATTCAATTTGGGACTGTAAACACTGATCAAATCATGATTTGTATGAAGTATTTAAGAAGCAATTTACTGATTCAATTATCCTAGGGAAATTGTTGTGTAACAAACCCAAAGACCTCCTCTGAAGAGAGGAGACAACACTGGAATTTCAGTCCAGTTCCAGCAAACGAGTTTGTTAGAACAGATATGCTAAATCTGAATAAGTTTTTGAGAAAGGGACTGGCCCAGTTATAAGAACAAAAATCTTAAAGGCATCATAAAAAGATGAGAAGAGAGAAAATGGGAGCAAATCAGTGAAACACTGCTTGAAAAGCTGTACCTAGGAAACTGCCGAAATGCACGTATTCTTCATAACAAATCTATGATGAATATTTATCTAGTCTGAAATCCAAACCATGTGTCATGGAATTATGTGTCATTAATGCAGGTAGAAAGGCAAAAAAACCCGCCTATCCTACCTTCAGAAACAGTTTTAAATAGCTTATGCAAGAATAAGCAAGATGAATAAAATGCCTCCCTCTAATAAAAAACATTAGCTATGGTATATTAAACGGTTTGTTGGGAGACATGCCAGATAACCACTACCACAGCTTATGAAAGAATAGATTGCTTGTTATAAAACATAATCAAGAAGAATGTATGGTAAGTTTTTGAAGGTTTGTGACCAATTTGACAACTGGCCTCTTTTCTATTCCATTTCACTCTGATCCCGCCTCCCCAGCTTTGGAACATTCATACCCGAAGCTTCCATATTGTACTCCATCTAATTAAATTGATTGCAATCCACAAGATCTAAAGCAAGATAGGTAGTCTTGAAGATGCCACAGCACACTCCCACTATCCTCACTCCCCTACTTATTATACTGAAAAACACTAACAGAGTTATCTCTAAATATGTTATACTTCAGTTGGGAACATTAGTAGTATTCTGTAGCTATGTATAACAGCCACACATTCTGTTGCCATTGAAGGAGAATTTATTGGATGGATACTGCTGATAAGCAAGGCAGGGAGCCAGTTTGATATAGCAAAAACTTAAATTATTTATTGTTGATGTTGTTTTAAGTGCCTTCAAACTGACTCCAGCTTATGGCAACTACCATAGGTATTTCTTGGCAATTTTTATTCAGAGACAGTTTGACATCTCTATAGTACTTGACATAACCTTCCTTGGCTTCTGAAACCAGAAGGGATCTAGTGTCTGCAGAGCATTGAGGCAGCCTGATATCTGATTTTAAACTTTAAAAGGAAGATTATTGAAAATGTAAGCTCTCAACATGGAGGAAAATTTGTGGTGATGTATTATGTGACTTAGGGCACCAATAGTTCAAGTAAAAGACAAATATAAAGCGGGACAATGTTGCTGTGCACAAACATCATAAGTAACAGCCACCAATAGTCTCATCTTCCATGAATTTATCCAATCTGCTTTTAAAACCATCCCAGTTGACAGACATCGCTATATCTTGTGGTAGCAACATCCAGAATTTAACTACAAGCTGTATGAAAAAGTACCTCCCTTTTTATCTCTCCTGAATCTACCCCCATTCAATTTCAGTGGATGACCACAGATTCTAATATTACTAGTCATATTCTAATATTCAAAGACTACTGGCTACTACTAGCTCTGGGCAACAGTTTCCATTCCAACACAGAACTTGAACATGCATACCTGATAGACGAAACAGATGGTAGGAGCCTGACACCCATACAAGAACTTGACATCAATGACTTGCAGTTCCTCCAGTCGAATGTTAAAAGCTTTTAATTCCTTATTTTCTCGCTCCAGAGGAATCACTTTGAAGAGGCCATCATAGAGGCGCAATCCAATCATCCTGCACTCTGGGTCAATTATACCAATTATTCCTGTTTCTGAAGGACGACCAATACGATCCTAGAAGGCAGCAGAGGAAAAAATGCAAAGATTCTCCTTTAATTCTGTATAACTCTAATTAAGTTGCAATCCAAATGTAACGTGCACAATTAAACCCACTGAAACCTGTACACTATTTCTTGTCTGAATTTTTAAAATGATATTCACTTACAGAACTTTTCTGTGTATGTATGTGCTTTCAAGTAATCGTCAATGCATGCAGACCCCATGAACTTCAAAAAGTTAATTTAGTCAAGGAATACACAGAGTTAATTTGGCCCGTTCCTTCCTCTGGAATTTAGCCTAAAGCAAGATCTCTTAAACTTTTTCCACTTGCAACCCCTTTTCTTTGCCTGAGAAATGTTTATGTGACCCCAAATATATAGGGATATAAAATAGCTAGGAAATCAAACATTTGAAAGGCTTGCTAAACAGGCTGATTTTTTCTTCTGTTGAGTACACTTGAAGCACCTTCTACAGAGTCCACTGTAAACGCTGCATACTGTTGCTAACAGATTGCTTCCTTTTGTCATGTTGTACTACTGAGGCAATTGAAGAAGGATGAAATCAAGCACAGTCTCTGTGGTAATCCTACTTTTGCTATGAGGTATTTTCTGTATTTTTAATAATCATAATGCTACTTTGACAATATGTCACTGAAGATCCATAATTCCACTTATAAGCATTTTATTATTTATTTATTATTATTTACTACTTCGTACTTATCCGCCGCCACGCCCCCCCCCCCCCGATGGCTCGGGGCGGCTTACAGCAATTCATAAAATACAGTCAATAAACATCTCATAAAACCACAATAAAAACACCATTAAAATAAAACAACAATTAAAAAACAGTTAAAACAGTGGATAGACTCACAGTGGGCTGCATGCTAGGCAGCACAAAAGGAGAACTATAGTCTAGCCAACCCCGAAGTCCTGCTGAAACAGCAGAGTCTTAACTGCTTTCCTAAACGGGAGAAGGCTCTGGGTGGCGCGGATGCCAGCAACTCTTAACAGGGCATAGGGTTACACTCCCCCTGAAGGCACAGGTTCACAGTCTGGGAGTGAACCTGGACTCATCGCTGAGCCTGGAACCCCAGGTCTCGACGGTGACCAGGGGAGATTTTGCACAGCTTAGGCTTGTGCGCCAGCTGCGCCCGTACCTTGGAAAATCAGACTTGGTCACGGTGTTCCATGCTCTGGTTACATCCCGAATAGACTACTGCAACACTCTCTATATGGGGTTGCCTCTGAAAACTGCTCAGAAGCTGCAATTAGTCCAACGCTCAGCAGTCAGATTACTAACGGGAGAAGAGTACAGGGAGCACACAATTCCCTGTTGCACCAGCTCCACTGGCTGCCAATTAGCTTCCAAGTGCTGGTGTTGACCTACAAAACCCTATACGGTACCGGCCCAGTTTACCTGTCCGAACATATTCTCCCCTATGAACCGTCAAGAGTGTTAAGATCATCTGGAGAGGCCCTGCTCTCGGTCCCACCACCTTCGCAGGCACGTCTGGTGGGTACGAGGGACAGGGCCTTTTCTGTGGTGGCCCCCCAGCTGTGGAATTCCCTTTCAAATGAAATTAAATCCGCCCCCTCCCTCCTGACTTTTAGGAAGCGGTTGAAAACGTGGCTGTCCAATGAGGCCTTCGCAGAATGAAGGAGGAGATCGCGAATTGACTAAAGTCACCAACCACTAGATACGGACCGAATACATGGATTGAGTTGGACTCGATTTTACTTTGGCAAAAGGCTTTTCAAATGTATTTATTGTATTTGTAATTGATAATTTTATTGTAAATTTATGTTTTAGATTTTAAATGTTCTAAAACATCATAAATACTTGCTGTTTGCCGGTCTGCGTCCCTCTACGGAGGTGAGAAGGTTGGGGTACAAAAGTTTTAAATAAATAAATAATAACTAACTCTAACAAGCACCAAACCTTCTCACAATATTGGACACAGAAGAATGTAAAAGGCTTCATCCTGCTCCAATTGCCTCAGTAACATTACATGACAAATAGAAGCCTCAGCCTTCCCATTAAATCTTGTATTAGGGACTGTTTTGGCAGGGGGTTGAAGCTGTTTTTCTGGGCCTCAGAAGCACCCACCTTGCCATTCCAGCCCAAAGAAATATATGTAGCAGAGTTTGTTTTGCTGCTACACTTCCAAGTGTGCCAGACACCCTGAAACTACAATGCAACTGTAAAAGCAAGTCATTACCTTACTACCAAATTGAGACCAAGCTGAGGATTCTCACTGTGTTCTGAGTTTAGGAGGACAATGCAAGGTCAGAGCGAAGACAGAGTCTTGATGATTGAAAAAACGGTATTTGCCACTGAAGACATCAATCATTTTCTAATATTTCATACTAAACTTATTGAAAGGTGGGCTATCAGATATTCACTGAATCTTAATTGCATAGGGGCCTTGTAAAGTATCTCGTTCTGGCCATGGTCAACCAGGTGCTTCTAGGAAGCCCAGCAAACAGAACATAGATGGCAATGGCCCTCCCCTTTCTCCTCCCTTTGCATAATGGTGCACAGATCTTCTTTTTTGGAGAAAGAAATCAAGCATACAGTTCAGCCACAGAACAACTATTGGGATTAGACTACAAAAAGTACTTCTGCTCTTAAACAGTATTTAAAAAAAACATCAGCGGAGAGCTGATGTTTTAAAAACATACTGTACATATACAACAATGTATAATATGATGGTCTGCACAGAGAGACTACAACATTTACAAAAGGGAGGAACATTAGCCCCATGTATTCTCAGTCATTGCCTGAATATTTCTCTTCCAAGTTCTGAGTGGGAACTCTAAGCAGTTCCTAAAAGAGCAGCTGAGGATGACTGAATCCCCCATCACCTTCTCCAGGCAAGAAAAAAATGAATCAAGATGCCTCGTTGAAGTGATGTGTGGGAAAACTCTGCCTACTGTTTTGGACAAGAATCCAGAGATGTCACAGGGTGCCCAAGGATCTATGGATACAGGAATCCAACCAAACTGAACCCTATTTTGGTTCCTCACCTTTATTACATGAGATCTATTCCGAATTGAACAAAAAGGAACAACATTAAGTGATTATCAGTGCTGATCTGTCAACACACCCAATATCCTCCCTTACCTGCACATTGCCATGGGCTCGGGTGATGATGTCAATGCTCTCCCCACTTTGCTTGTACTCAAGGATGCAGGCATTATATTTTGCTGTCAGGATAAAGAGCAAATCCTTGTTCTCTCCCTTGGGAGAAAAACACAAGGAGATTGTATCAAAGTTCTGATTAGGAAAAATCCATTCAGTCATCTTGGACTTCCTAACTCCAAATAGCATAACCTCAAAATAGCAATCTCTTATTTAAAGCAGATTTATATCCCACTTTCCTGAAACTCAAATCTACTTGCAGTAAATAATGTCATTCAGAAGACATTTTGAAGCTCTATTTTTCTGTAACTAGTTTAGCATTTGTTTTACTAACTGCTGACAATTGCATTTGCTTTAGTTTGGGTGGTCAGATATTTTTTTTGCTGGTTGCATACAAATATCACATGGGCATCACAAATCACATGTACTGAAAACTCAATCACTTTTGCTGATTATTTCAAATGAACTGCAGCAGATAGATGAAATATCTTACTCTAAATGTCCAGCACCAGAAGAAACATTCAGAGGGCAATACTAATTGTCAGCAGCAGCTAGTGTGTTGATACAGGGTAATATCACTATTTCAAGTTGAATTGTGATCATGTTAAATATAAAAGGGACAGAGGAAAGCACTAAGGCCAAATATCAACAACTTCTAGGGCAAAAAAGTATGTGCGACAAATTCAGCCTTGTTTGTGGGTCAGGAAGGCACAGATTCACACAATAATGTCACAGTATTATTTAAAGGCAATTTCCACAGAGATCCATAACTCTCTCCTTGGCAAAAAGCAGGAACATGACATGCACATGAGGGACTCAAGTTGCTACTGTGGCCATGATCATGCAGCTGGGACTCATGCCGATGTTGACCCAATAACACTTGTGATGATGATGGCAAGGAATTCTAGGAGATGCAACAACACCCAGAGGGCTGCATGACTTCTGGCCCTGAGCTAGTGCAACCCCCTAGTAATGCTATCTGAAGAGTAGGCAAATGAAAACAAGTTCCTTGCCAATCAGTATAGAATTAGCATCCCCTTCCTGGAATTCAAAAACACTCAGAAATCCAAAATCAACCATATTGGTAGGTGAGACAGGGACATTTTTGTTTTCTGATAGTTAAAGATACACAATATTTGGGTTGCTGTGAGTTTTCTGGGCTGTATGGTCATGTTCCAGAAGCATTCTCTCCTTATGTTTTGCCCACATCTATGGCAGGCATATTCAGAGGTTGTGGGGTCTGTTGAAAACTAGGCAAGTGGGGTTTATATATCTGTGGAATAGAAGGGTGGAAAGAAGAATCTAATGATTCTGGCCATGAAAGCCTTCGACAACACACAAGATTTGCTTTGTGCACAAACATTTACTGACAATAAATCAGCATTTCCAAGGCTTGCTGAACATGCTGATTTTTGTTTTTGTGGAGTAATAACAATAATGTGAAGCCATTGAAATCCATAAGCATGTGGACAATTTCAACAGAAAGGAGGAAATCATGAAAATGAACAAAATCTGGCTACCAGTATTTAAAAATACTCTAAAAACAGGACAGTAAAGAAAGAGCCACGCTCAGAAAATGGGGGAATTCCAGACAAGAATCAATCAGGCCCAGCTAAAACCTTCCAACAAAGGATCCCCCAGCCAGCAACCAGCCAGGCTTTGAAGCTGCAAGGCCATTCAATGCTAATCAAGGTGATTAATTATAACATTCATACTTGCCTCCAACAGACACAAGTTCTTTCTCTTACTCTGTTATCTGATGTGGACTTAGATAACCCAGTTCAAAGCAGATATTGTGGGACTTTCTGCCTTGATATTCTGGAATATAGGGCTGTGTGGAAGGGCCCCAGATGTTTTGGACTTCAACCCCTACAACAGTGTTTCCCAACCAGTGTGCTGTGAGCGATCATCAGGTGTGCCGTGGGAAATTGGAACCTCCAATACCCTTTCTTCCCCCTCCTGCCAAACACTTTTTCTTCTCCACTCGGGCTCCCTTCTTCCCAGCCTCGCTCTGCTCGCTTTGCTCTGGGGCAAGTCTGCACAGTAGCGCCCGCACGGGTCACATCTTCCTCCCTTCCCCCTCCCCTCCTGAACACACTCACACTATTTCCCCCCAAACTCCATCTGTGTTCACATTTGGGCATATTGAGTATTCATGCCAAGTTTGGTCCTGATCCAACATTGTTTGAGTCCACAGTGCTCTCTGGATATAGGTGAACTACAACTCCAAAACCCAAGGTCAATGCCCACCAAACTCTTATAGTATTTTCTCTTGGTTATGGGAGTTCTGTGTGGAAAGTTTGTGTCTTTCTGCCATTCCTGCCAGGATATCTATGTTGAGTTCATCGAAACAGGCCCAGGTTTCACACTGAGTGTATAAATACATTTTAAAACATATTAACTATATGCATTACTGTGTTAGAGTGTCATTTTGTGTCATTTTGGTTGGTGGTGTGCCCCAGGATTTTGTAAATGTAAAAAATGTGCCGCGGCTCAAAAAAGGTTGAAAAACACTGTCGCTCAGGAGGGGGGGGGGGGAGGAAGACGTGACCTGTGCGGATGCTACTGCACAGACTCTCACCACATCTTCCTCCCGCCCCCTCACCTCCTGAACACGATCACGCTGCCTCCCCGGATCAAAATGGCGGCAGAAGTGGCAGCGTGAGCAAAGTGAGGCAAAGCGAGCAAAGCGAGGCTGGGAAGAAGGGAGCCCGAGTGGAGAAGGAAAAGTATTTGGCCGGAGGGGGAAGAAAGGGCGTGAAGGGGAAGGGGGAGGAAGAGGTCTCTGTCGAAAGCTGGCATGGGCAAACTTGGACCTTCCAGGTGTTTTGGACTTCAACTCCCACAATTTCTAACCTCCTCAGGCCCCTTCCTTTCCCCCCTCAGCCGCTTAAGGAGGAAACCACGAAAATGAAGAAAATCTGGCTACCAATATTTAAAAAACTCTAAAATCAGGACAGTAAATAAAGAGCAACACTCTGAAAACAGGAGAATTGCAGTCATGAAACAATCAGGGCCAGCTAACCCCAACAAAGCATTCCCCCCAGGCAGGAATTAGCCAGGCTTTGAAGCTGCAAGGCTTTGCAACGCTAACGCTTAAGCTGCTGAGGGGGGAAAGGATGGGGCCTGAGGGTGTTAGGAATGGTGGGAGTTGATGTCCAAAACACCTGGAGGGAGGGCCCATGTTTGAGTTAAAAGGACCCCGATTGGGATGGAGCCTCAGGCTTAGAAGCAGGACTGAGGGGGGCGGAGTGCTCCCAAGTGAGCGAGCGAGAGAGGGGGAGAGAGGCCTACCCCGCGGAGGAGGCGGAGGGTGGCTCACCTTGGGCCGGAAGAGCTCCATGACCGCGATCTTGCCGTACATGCCGACCTCCTTGACGGGCCGCAGCCCTTCCGCGGTGACCACATAGATCTCGAGGCGGGTGTTCTTGGCGATCAACAGGTTGAGGTCCTCGGCGGAGGTGAAGTGCCCTGGTTGGGGTCCGAAAGAGCGCAGGGTCGGCCTCAGGGGGCGCCCTTCCCCCACGCGCGCGGCCTCCCCACCCCACCCCCCAGGCACGCGGTGACAGTTGCCCTCAGAGGTCTCCCCCTACTCCCTCCCCCGCCCCCCCCAATCACCTTACCGGTGACGCAGCTGTTGACGGCGGTGGGCTTCTGCGCCGTCACCACGTAGTTGCAGGACATGGCGGCGGGGCGGAGGGAGGCCCTCGGGCGGCGGAGGGGCGCGCGCGGAAGGAGCACGTCCTCGACGCCACCGATGGCACCAGCGAGACGCCACCGCCGCCGCGGCCAGAGTGCCCGCGCGGGGCACCACGGGAAACGCGACGGCAGCGCCTCCCAGGCTTGGTGTTAAGGAAGAGCGGCCCCTAGTGGCCGGAGGGAGGCCAGGCAAAGAGTGGGCTTCGAGGCGCATGCGCGGAACCGAAGAAAGGAGCGGGATTCGAGGCGCATGCGCGCAAGCCTGAAAGTGTGGTGCCTGAAAGAGGAGGCGACGGTGGGGGCTGAGGGCGCTCGCGCAGGCGCGCTTGGTCCGAGTGAAAGGCTCTCCGCCCGCGCCCCCGCCCCAGGCGTTGCGCGTGACTGGAGGCAGATCCGGCCACCGCCATTCAGTCAACCGTCGACGCTCGAGCGCGCCGCTGCCAATCAGCGCCTTGGCCCCGCCCAGTCAGGCCGGGGGCGCGCGTTTCGTACTCCAGCCCAGCGGAGTTGGCATCCCAGGGCGAAGTCCGAGCCAGGGCCGCGAGGCCCTCCCCCTCCCTCCGCCCCCACGAAGGGGTTTGGCCTCTGAAGAGCCGCCTGACTTCCCTCCCTCCCTCTCTCCCTGTCCCCCGACGCAGCTCCTCCTGGCAACATGCAGGTGAGCCCGCGGCCGCAACCCAAGGCTATCCAGTCCACCCCATCCTGCCTTGTAGGAACACACCATCAAAACCCTCTCGGCAGATGGCCACCCAGCCTCTGCTTAAAAACTGACAAGGCCTAGTGACGTTTTTAAACTCTCCTCTTCCCTGGAGGAGCGAGGAAAGCCCCTGCCTTGGTGCACTTGCACTCTAGGAGTCGTGCACTTGGGCCCCCCTTGAACTGCCAGGCCTCAGCCCGGTGGGAGCCTGGAAGGGACACTCTGGCAAGGCCCTTCGCCGCCTCCTCTGCCAAAGAGACTTGGGGCCCTACCAAACTACACCTCCCACGGTTCCATAGCATTGCGTCAGGGCAAGTGGTGTCCAACTGCAGTATATTAACGATAGCCCCCCCCCCCGGTTTCCCCTTTCCCTGCCCATCGCTTCTTGTGCCATTGGATTTAAAGAGACCCATATGGACAGAAAATTATTTATTTATTTACTATTTTTATATGCCGCCCTTCTCAACCCCGAAGGGGACACAGAGCGGCTTACAGCAAACAACAACACTGCCAGAGTGGCTTACAATGTACATATAACAACACTGCCGGAGCGGCTTACAACAAACTGAAAAAACAACAATTAACATTACTGTCATAGCACAACATCAGCACTACACATCGTATTGCACTACAACATATCGCAATATTGTTAGCAATATTGCATGTAATACAAATATACAAATAATAATATCACGATATAACTATTATATCACATTATCATTGGCAGTATTATACTGTGTTACAATACAACAACACCAATACCAAATGCATATTCCACACACCATAGAAAACCATTTAAATCTTCGTTTGTGATCAGTTTTCAATCTTTCTAGCCAGTGAATGTGGTGTAAATGCTAATAAAACTAAATAGATTAATGTGACACATTTTCCCTATCTATGAATTCTGTATCCACAGATTCAAGCACCCCCTGCTTGGAATATATATGTGTATATATATATATATATATATATAATCCAAAGAGCAAACCTGGATTTGGCCATTTTGTATAAGGGCACATTTTACTATGCAGTTGTATATATATGTGTGTGTGTTGCCGAAGGCTTTCATGGCCAGAATCACAGGGTTGCTGTGGCTTTATGGCCATGTTCCAGAAGTATTCTCTCCTGTAGTTTCACCCACATCTATCGCAGCCATCCTCAGA
This sequence comes from Anolis apletophallus, assembly GCA_030556195.1. Lineage (NCBI taxonomy): Eukaryota > Metazoa > Chordata > Lepidosauria > Squamata > Anolidae > Anolis > Anolis apletophallus. The sequence continues at coordinate 104,225,386 of JARBWK010000002.1, read as the reverse complement.
GGTTGGTCTAGACCAGGCCTGGGCAAACTCCGGCCCTCCAGGTGTTTTGGACTCCCAACTCCCACAATTCCTAACAGCCGGTAGGCTGCTAGAAATTGTGGGAGTTGGAGTCCAAAACACCTGGAGGGCCGAAGTTTGCCCAGGCCTGGTCTAGAGATAATGTTTCTGGGACATGGCCATATTGCCCGAAACTCACAGCAACCCAGTGTATGTATATAGATAGATAGTCCTGGAGTCAGGGGTGCAGGAAAGTGGAAAACTACAAGTGAAAACCACACATTTTAAAACTGAGATAACACTTCTTTAGTGATCTCTAGATCTTCCAGGAGCAAAAGTTGATCACTGGAGAACACAGATTCCTAGAGAAATCATATTAATCTAATCCACAAAAGTGGAGTTTTAAACTCACAGATGTGGAGTTTAACTTTTGTGGATTTAATATGATTTCCAGATGATGTATAATTCTGGAACCAAACACCAGCCAATTCTAAAGTCCTACTGTACTGTAATTAGTTCATTTTGCCATATTTTTACTCTGCCATTCCACTTCACTCCTAGGAGGATGGCACAGAACCCTGGTCTGAGGTAACAGCCGGCCCTACTTAGAGCTTGAGTTAGGGATTTCTCACTGTAAAATCCTTTCTTTTGAACAATAATTTTGTTATCTAATTTTGAAATTGTTGAGTACATACAACATAGAAAGAAAGGAGAATATACAGTATGTTGGAGAATACTGTGACTAGACAATGAGGGCAACTCTACAGAGATCTGAGTTTTGATTGTTGCAACTGCTGCTGTTGTTGTTGCAAAGAAACAGTTCCAAATGGATAGTTGCATAACTATTCTATATTATTCCTATATTTTTTTTTCTATTCTGTGATTTTGCTTTGTTTTGAAATACTGAAATGAAAGTGGTTTGTAAGCATTTTTTAAATAAGTCATACATCAAATTGAGTTTCCTGGTTTTCTTATCTTGGGGCATGATGGGCGCCAAAGTCCAAGAGGTGAAAGGTCTGTAAAAGCAGTTGTTCAAGTAGTCCCCCATTTTCTTCAGCTCTGCAATTTAAGAGGAAGTTGATGTGGGGAGATATGCAGGCTCAAGTACATCTAGAAACTTTCCTGTGTCTCCTGCAAGATTTCCCTTGCTGGTTTTACTACAGAATCATCATACATGCTTAAGTCCCGCACCAACAAGACGTTTCGTAAATCTCTGAAACTGGTAGAATAATGACCTTGGAACTGTTTCCATGCTGAAAACATGCCTGTGTGTATCTTGTTTTTTTTCCTTCCTTTTTTTAGGGCTCAAAAAAGCTAGTGAACACAATTCTGGGTTGTGCAGATGATTCATTGGCTGGGATAGTGGCATGCAACCCTCATCTCCAGATCCTGCAAGGACACAGAGTGGCACTGCGTGCTGACTTAGAAAACCTGCAGGGCAAAGTGGCATTGATTTCTGGAGGTGGATCAGGACACGAGCCTGCACATGCAGGTTAGTGGAATTAGTGCCATAGGAGGTTTGGGCATGTGTTAGGATGGTCCTCTTTTACTATCCAAAGCTCAGTGAAATGTGCATTATTTCCTCAATACAAAGATAAGAGAGCACTCTTAATGTCCATATTTAGAGATAGCTTGAATAGAATACCTTTCCACAACCATTCTTTCTGTTAGCTGCTGGGTTTGATTGCTGGTTATATTGAAAGAACTGTAATGTAAGTGTGCTCTATTAATACCATAGACTGCGAAAAAGACAAATAAAGGATTCCTAGAGCAAATCAAGTCTGAACTCGCACCTTAGAAATCGAAGTGAATAAACTTGTCTTCCCTACTTTGGGGATATCATGAGGAGACATAATTGACTTGAACAGATAATAATCCTTGGTAAGGTAGAAGGCAGTAGGAAAAGAGGAAAACCCCATTCCAGATGGACAGACTCAATCAAGGAAGACGTGATCCTGAGTCTATAAGACCTGAGCAGGGCTTTGTGATGGTCAGCTGATTTGAAAGCCTCATTCATGGAGTTACTATAAGTTGAAATTGATTTGATGGCAGCAAACAAACTTCCTTTTGTGCACAAAATTGTTTATTTATTTAATGTATCAGAAGCAAACCGAGGGGTCGCTTCTGGCGTGAGAGAATCAGCCGTCTACAAGGACGTTGCCCAGTGTTGCATTCCTGCGGGGAGGCTTTTCTCATGTCCCCTCACAAAATTCTTTAAAATATGGTATAAAATTATCTTCAGGCTATGTATGCAAAGTATATATGAAACATAAATAAAATTTAAGTTTAGACAGCTCTCATCTGAGATATATGTAATTTTGAACATATGTATATGGAAATAAAGGTATTGTGTAATGTAGTCCTGTCTTTCTCCCCCCCCATACATGGGAAGGGGAATGCTCAGTGGAGTGGTAGCTGGCCCAGTATTTACTTCTCCTGCAGTTGGTAGCATTTTAGCAGCAATTCGGGCTATGAAAGAAGCTGGAGCAGGTATAGTTGTGTTTCTGGTAGATTAATATCTCTTCTGATTGAAGGATAGAACATAACTCCGTTTTTCATCTCCTTTATAGTTGGGACACTGCTAATAGTGAAGAACTATACTGGGGACCGCCTGAACTTTGGGCTGGCATTGGAACAGGCACGGGTAGAAGGGGCTGATGTGGACATGGTGGTGGTTGGGGATGACTCTGCTTTCACCAAACAGAAGAAGGCTGGCAGGAGAGGACTGTGTGGCACAGTGCTTGTACACAAGGTAGGAATGGCCTGTCTCTCACTTTCAGGACTATTTCTCTGACCAGAATGCTTTCTACTTTGAGGCCTAAGCACATTGTAATGTGAGGTATCAGTGATAATTCCATTCTGAACATTGCACTGATTGAGCATCCCGTGTTAATTATTTTAGATATGTTTTGCCCACAGACACTTTTGATTGTTTTTATCTGCTGTAGGGTATATGAGTTGACCTATATTACCTTTTGGCTAAAATAAGGTAATGGTGATAAAGCACATGAATATATGGTTTAACAGGCCTTAAAATTGTGCTATAGGTGCTCCAGCAGACCTAAAGCTTTGAATCTCTTAAAATCTCATCAAAGCATCATGAGATAGCAAGGATGAAAAACATATTTAGTTTTAAAAAAAGTATCTAGACCATGTTTAGCATGAAAAATTCTGCTTATACAGAATTACAAAAGATGAACAGTTCTGGAGAAATAGTATTTGTGTTTCAAAATTGTTATACCCACAACGAGGAAAATGAGTTCAGGTTATGACAGTGTTGGTGACCTTATAATGTTGCAGCTGCATTTTATACACCCCTATGCTCAAGTTGATATTAGCCTAGTGGTTTTCAGTGTCTTTCTTAACCATGGAAAGATTTTCAATTTTTATGGGGTCAGTTTATTGTTAGCCATGTTCTGATGGTTTTAAAAAATGTTTTAGTATTTTAATAATATAAGATGTTTAATAAATATATTGTTTAATATTTTATAATATGATATAATTTGACATTAATATAAATAATATTATTTATGTGTACTCAGTAAATAGTCCTTAGGACATATTATTAGTATTATGTCCAGTTAGATTTCTGAATAAAGTTAATATTTGATGTACAGTATGCATATATTAGAAACTTGGAATGGGAGAGAATCTGGAATCTGGAGTATAATACACAAGTATCTTACTACAAGGAAAATATTAGTAGTATATCTGCATTTGTTTTGCTTCTGCTTTAGGACTGAAGCTTTTGGCTGTGTCCATGTTATATGAATATGTGCAAATGAACAGTGATCTTTCCCATTCCTTGTGTTGCAGAATCAGTGTAGCATTTTTCCTTACTGTAATTTGTATTTAGGTAGCTGGGGCTCTTGCAGAATCAGGGGCTAGTCTGAAGGAAATTGTTCGAAAAGTTACTGCTATCAAAAGCCAAATGGGTAAGCGTCTAAATACTTCTTTTTATTGGAGGTAAATCAGGATGTGCCCTGTTTGATGTTTATTTCCTTGTCCTGCTGCTGAAATATATGATTTTTTTTCTTTCTCTTGAATAGGCACCCTAGGTGTGAGTCTGTCCCCCTGCAGTGTCCCAGGATCAAAGCCCACCTTCCAACTTGCTGATGATGAGCTTGAACTGGGTTTGGGTGAGCATATGTTTTCCACTGTTGCCTACCAACTTCCTTGCAATCGTCTTACGAACCCTGCCTCTTTGACCCTATATGCCCTTTATCTTGCAAAGCTATATGTGCATCTCAGTTGCCAGTTATGACCCATTGCCCATTCTGTGTGGTTGTAGCAGTGGCTCTGTGGTATAAATGGGAAAAACTGTTTTATTGTCTGTGATAGGAGAGCTTTATTTATTTATTGTATTTCTTTGTTGCCTTACTCCTAGAGTGGGACCGAGTGTAGTTCCCAGGGACAGTTAAATTAAAAAGTTTCACAATAAAATGTAAAAAGAAGTAAAATCACCACACAGTTCACTGGTTATGTACTCGTATTTATTAAGGAAGACCTCACATTTCCTAATACAGTTTAGTATCTGTGAATTAAATTAGCTTCAATTTCAGAAAGAGCTAGCCATGGCAGGTTCCTTTGCTAACATTTTGCACTTTCCGTAGGAATTCATGGTGAAGCTGGTGTACGCAGGATGAAAGTAAGTTGCCTAATGCATCTCACAATTAGAGAAGTACAGTTTTATCTGTTGTATTAGTGGTGGGCAATGGTACAGGCATCAGTTTTTGTCTCACCGGCCTCAGTCCTAGTGCATCAGATGTCACTAATTTTGCCAGTTTCCGGCTGATTTTAAAGATTGGGGAAGAGTGAAAGACAGCATTTGTGAGTGCATTGGGTGTGTTTGCTGCAGTTTTTGCATGAAAATCTTCATATTTGAAGGGTCTGAAGGCCTTAGGGGACTGCAGTAGGGCCTCAAATGAGGTTCAGGGTCAACAAATGACTTATTTATATATACCTTCTTCGTAGATGACCTCAGCAGATCAAATTGTGAAGATAATGTTGAATCACATGACCAGTCATTCTAGTGAGTCACATTTGCAGCTCAAGCCTGGTGAGTAATGCATATTATTTCTATTAGCCAAAATGATGTCAACTTTGATGTGGAGAAGCCAAAAAAAAAAAAGGTCTGAGGCTATGATGAAGAGGAAATAATATCAGTGCAACTACACCAGCAAAGTGCTATCTTGCCTTATAGACAAAGAACAATTCTGTGTGGACAGCACTTCTAGAAGGGAAAGCCAATAATAATGTTTCAGTGCTTGTTCTAAAAAAGAAAGCATGATGAGATGTTGTGTGGGTTCGTTAAAAGGAAATTAGGGAATAATTCCCTCTATAATTCATCTAATAGTCAATTGTGCCAGATTATGAAGCTGCATTTCATACTTCAGATGATATAGAGATGAAGGAAAGGCCGAAGAATATTGAGGGATGATACGAACACTTCACAATAGCAATCTGAACAGAAACACTAACAAAAGTTGACCAATGACTGCAGTGCTCCACAGGTCCTACAAATTAATTTCCTGGTGAATCATCTATCCTGTAGAGAAAGATTATGGTTCTTCTAGACATAATATTACACAAGAATTTGTTCTTTTTTATTTCTGAATCTTCAACTTTAACTTTCCTAGATGTGCATGTAAGATTAATAACAGTGTAGCAAAGTGCTGGCTTTAGTCTATAAAGCCCAACCTACCTGGGCAAAAGCATCATCCCTTATGAACCTGCTAGGACTTTAAGATTGTCTGGGGAGGCCCTGCTCTTGATCCCGCCTGCGTCACAAACACGTTTGGTGGGGACGAGACACAGGGCCTTCTCTAGTGGACCCTCAGCTATGGAACACCCTTCCTGGGGACATTAGATCGTCCCCCCTCCCTCTTAACATTTCGAAAAAGAGTCAAGACTTGGTTGTTTGAACAAGCATTTGAAAATGCAAGGTAAATGACATAGGAATTGGAACAACTGGATGACGAGATTGGACAATGTTTTTTTAGGAGACGTAATTGATGTATGTTTTTAATACTATTGTTATGGTTTTATATTATGTGTTTATGCTTTTAAATGTTTTATGATGTATTGGACATCGAATCGTTGCCTCTGTAAACCGCCCTGAGTTGCCTGAGGGCTGAGAAGGGCAGAATACAAATACAGTAAATAAACAAACAAACATGTTCCCATTAGTGTATGTATGTTGAGTACTAACTACGTCTACTTACAGCAAGAATGCAGAATCTGAATTCAAATGTAACAATATATAATGCCAAACAAAATAAGCTTTATACCAAGCATAACATGTTAACATAATATCCCACTATAACAGATTATAGCTTCTTTCTCAAGATCCCCTATTTTACTCATACCCATTTTGTTTTTGCTTTCAGGTGTACCTGTAGTCTTGGTAGTAAATAATCTGGGTGGATTATCATATTTGGAGTTAGGAGTAGTGGCTGGATCTGCAGTACGGTATCTTGGTAAGTTTTAGAATGAATGAAGAGAAATTATTTGTGTTACACATGATATTTATATTATACTTTATCTAAAAGCAACCCTATGGATGGGTCAGTCTGAAAGAGAGTGATTGTCCAAGGTAGCTCAGTTTTTTATGTCTCTGTGGAAAGTACTACCTGAACCCCTTAAGACTAGGCCTGCAGTCTAAACAGTATACCGCACTGGTTCTCATATTTAATATAATATATAAGTTATGTTTTTATTTTGAAAACGTGCCATATGTTCCTTAAATTTTCTTATTGGCATTTCAAACAGTCCTAAAATTAAAGGGGAATAAAAGGTCATCTGTTTTAACCTCTTGACCAAAGATGGGATGTTTAAATTGTATCGCAGATCAGTCCATGGAATTCACTTTCACTCTCCAGGACAGGCATGGGCAAACTTCGCCCCTCTAGGTGTTTTGGACTTCAACTTCCACTTGGAGGGCCAAAGTTTGCCCATGCCTTCTCTAGGAACTACTTCCTTGCCCATATATTTCAGCATTAACCATGATGTACCCCTACATCTTTATCAGTTAGTCCCAATCACCATCATCAAACAAGAGCTGACAAATTATGGTAGGATTAGGAAAGATCTTTATTCTAGTTAGACAAATATGGTTGAACCCATTTTCTAATCACAATTAATGTGGATCCATTGAATCATTGCAAATTATGTAAGTTAGCAAAGCAAGTCCTTTCGCCCCAAAGGTTCCTATTTGCATTCTAGCAAGGTTGTTACGTAAAAGAGTGGGAGAAATGATTTTTTGGCTGATAAGTCATGCTGCTTTGGAACTACTTCCTATTCTGTTCCACATGGTTTCCCATACATCCAAAACTGATTTTTCAGGAGGCTTCAAGGAAAGGGGAATCTTAAAAGAAATATCTTCCCTCTTTACCTCTGGGAGTCTTTATAAACACTGTTCTATTCTCAAATTCTAGAACGGAATTTGCCATAATCACTGTTGTACTCCCATTTAGTAATCAATTGTCTGAGTTCTTCTTAAAGTTTCTTCCTACCTTGTGGTCACTCTGTCCAAATACCCAAAATGGATGAAGTTTAAAAAGATATTTACTTTCTTGCAAATATAGCAATTATTCTGTGATTTCCTCTCAGCCTACCTCCTTACTGTTCAGTTTTCATTTCATTGTTACAGAAAAAAAGGGTGTTCATATTGCCCGGGCTTTTGTTGGCTCTTTTATGACTGCATTGGAGATGGCAGGTATTTCCCTTACCCTTCTGCTTGTGGATGATGAGATCTTGAGTCTCCTTGGTGAGTTTCCTAGCTGTCAGTTGTCTTCCTGACATTGTAATGTGTAAGCTAATATGCCACTTAATATACACTTAAAATATATATGATGTATTCATTTTACTTTCAATCTGATTAATGAGGAATTGGTGTGAGCTCACTTAGAATACACAATAATCCAACTGGTAGCATACACCTGTCTCTCATTAATACAAGCCCTTTTTACTAGCTTTCCAGCTCTTTTATGTTTGCTTATAATTAATAAAAAATATGATGAGAATTTTCAAATTTATCTGTTAATGTATTTTGAATAAAGGGCCTAAAATACCCTATAGGCACCAGATCGTGTCAGATCTTGAAGACTAAGCAGAGTCAGCCCTTGTTATTATTTTGATAGAAAATCATCAATGTATACCAGGTGCTGTAGGCCAGGGCTGTCCAACTGGCGGCCCCGGGGCCGTATACGGCCCCCCAGCCCCTTCCCCACGGCCCCCTACCCTCCTGCAAGATATCTGCCTTTTAAGATTAAAAAAATTTTTTTTTGAAATATTTTTTTGGAATATTTTTTCGGAATATTTTTCGAATATTTTTATTTAATTTTTTTTTATGGGGGGTGAGGGGCAGGGCAGGGAGGAGGAGCAGGCTCTCTTCCTCCTCCTCCTACTTCCCTCCCTCCCTCCCCCCTCTCTCTCCCTCCCTCCTTTCTCTCTTTCCCCCTTTCATTCCTTCCCCCTTCCACCACCTGAAGGAAAGAGGGAAGGAGAGAGAGAGTGCACTAGTGAGAGGGGGCATGGCCAGAGCGAAAAAGGGGCGGGGCCGAGTTCGGAGCAGGGGGGTGCTCACCCATTCCCTTTCCGGCTTCCTCCTCTCCTGAGGCTTCGTGCCAAGTTTGGTCCTGATCCATCATTATTTGAGTCCACAGTGCTCTCTGGATGGAGGAGAACTACAACTCCCAAACTCAAGGTTCAGTACTTTCTGTTGCTCTCATGAGAGTTTAGGTTTGATTCAACATGGCTGAGGAATGCTTTGACTGTGTTTTCCCCTTATGGCAGAAGGAGATTGGACTGGATGGCCCTTGGAGGTCTCCTATTCTAGGAACCCATTGTAATTATTATTATTATTATTATTATCATCATCACCATCATCATCAGAGGCTGAATGGTCATCTGTGAGGAATGCTTTGATTGTGTTTTCCCCTTATGGCAGAAGGAGGTAGGACTGGATGGCCCTTGGAGGTCTCCTATTCTAGGAACCCATTGTAATTATTATTATTATATTATTATTATTATTATCAGAGGCTGAATGGCCATCTGTGAGGAATGCTTTGATTGTGTTTCCCCCTTATGGCAGAAGGAGATTGGACTGGATGGCCCTTGGAGGTCTCCTATTCTAGGAACCCATTGTAATTATTATTATTATTATTATCATCATCAGAGGCTGAATGGTCATCTGTGAGGAATGCTTTGATTGTGTTTTCCCCTTATGGCAGAAGGAGGTAGGACTGGATGGCCCTTGGAGGTCTCCTATTCTAGGAACCCATTGTAATTAATATTATTATTATTATCATCATCAGAGGCTGAATGGTCATCTGTGAGGAATGCTTTGATTGTATTTTCCCCTTATGGCAAAAGGAGATTGGACTGGATGGCCCTGGATGGCCCTTGGAGGTCTCCTACTCCAGGAACCTGTTGTTGTTGTTGTTGTTGTTATTATTATTATTATTAGCAGAGGCAGAATGAATATTATGCCTCATCATTCAGGGTTATAGGCCTGTGTGGAAGGGCCCTGGCTTCTTATTTGACTTCCTTTCCACACATCTGAATAAAATCCCATGTTATTTGCTTTAAACCAGATTATATGAGTGTGGACTCCGATAATCCAGTTCAAAGCAGGTATTCTGGGTTATATGGCTGTGTGGAAGGGCCCTGAATCCACACTGCAATATAATCCAGTTCAAAGCAGCTTTTGTGGGGTTTCCTGCCTGGATATTCTGAGTTATATGGCTGTGTGAAGGGCCCTGAGTCCACACTGCAATATAATCCAGTTCAAAGCAGGGACTGGGACTTGAGACTGGGATTTTGGTGTTCATCTCTATCTCCAAGTCAAAGCCCCGGTGTCCTCCACAGACACCTCCAAGGCGGGAGGGGGCGGAGCCGGGGGAGGGGGCAGGGCAGGGGTGGAGCCAGGGAGGGGTGGAGCCTGGGCGGAGCCGGGGGAGGCGGAGCTGGGGTGGAGCCGGGAGGGGCGGAGCCGGGGGCGGAGGCAGACCCTTCGGCCCCCCAGGTCATCAGTAACTGGAATTCTGGCCACAGGTCCGGTAGAAGTTGGACAGCCCTGCTGTAGGCTATATTTCAGAGGAAGAAACTGGCAAAAAAAATTCCTTCTGAATATTCCTTGCCTAAGAAAGCACAACTTTCTGATAAAATCAGAGCCATGCTGTTGTTAAACTGTTTACAACTCCAGCTCATAGTTGCATTTCAATTTCCAGATTCAAATACTACAGCTGTTGCCTGGTCACAACCTGCCAAAGTGTCTGTCTCAGGCCAGAAAAGAGAGAGGATAGCACCCAAGGAGTACCTTGAGGAAGAGGAGTCTTTTCCACCAGAAGGTACTGTTTGAACCACCTACTCCTACTCAGGAATTGCTGCTATGTTGTGGCCTCATTCTTTCACTGGTTCTCTGATATGACAGGACATTTTTTGTTTAGTATATAGCTTGAGCATTTTAAAAAGCCCTAGGGACAGGCATTGCCTCTAAGGAGTCTTGTCAGTAAATCTGGATGAAATAGAGTTTTGACCAGGATAATGTATAGCTTTAAATCAATATAATGGAAGCATTGGTTTCTACTGTCCATTTGCAGCCTCTACTAGACTTTTGCCTTCTCACAATTTGCACGACATACAAAACAAAAGCCTCCCATGTCTCAATCCATCTGTACAACACCAATAATAAGATACTCTTGAATTATAGCATTTCTGTTTGAATATGCAAAAGACCAGTTAGGTTTATTTCTGTGAGATGGTCTTTCTTGGAAAGAATGTGATAGTTTCCCATATGACACTAGTATATTTAAGAACTGGAACATATTGGGAAACCTAGTAAATACATTCTGAATATGATAGTTATGTGTTTTACATTGATTGATTGATTGATTTTAATATTTGTGAGTCGCCCTCCACGTCAGTGCTCCGGGCGACTTACACATAGAACACATAAAAACAGTTCAATAGTTAAGCTAAAAAAAAATAAATAAATAAAAAAAAAATTAGAATTTGGTTAAAAGGTCTAATAACTCAGGCTAAGTCTGGAAGGTGACCTTAGCCATAGGCCTTTCGAAAGAGCCAGGTCTTCAATGCGGTCAGGAACTGGGGCATGTCCAGGATAGCTCTGCTCTCGCCGGCATCGAGTTCCAAAGAACAGGGGCCGCGATGGAGAAGGCTCTTCGTCTTGTGATGTCGAGGCGAGCCTCATTCACACCTGGGATGCGGAGAAGGTCCCTGTTCACTGGACGCGGCGGCCTTAAATGGACTGGTTCGAGCAGGCGGTCTTTTAAGTAAGCTGGGCCAGCGCCATGGAGAGCCTTGAAGGTGAGCGACAAGGTCTTATGGATGGCTCTGAGCTCGACTGGCAGCCAGTGCAGGCGCTGCAAAGATGGCGCGATATGGCATCTCAGCGGTGTCCCGGTGAGGAGTCTGGCGGCTGCATTCTGCACTAGCTGGATTTTGCGAGTGGTTGACTGCGGCAACCCCACATACAAGGCATTACAGTAGTCCAGCCGCGATGTCACTGTGGCATGGACCACCGTAGCCAGCGCATCTGATGGAAGGTAGGGAGCTAGTTGACGTGCCTGACGCAGGTGGAAGAAAGCTCCCTTACTTGTCGCAGCAACCTGGGCCTCTAGCGAGAGTCTTGAGTCCAGAATCACACCGAGACTCTTCACAGACGGGGCCGGGATAAGCGGCTCTCCCTCAAAGAGAGGTAGCGGAATGGGTGGCTCTGGGTGTCCCGGCCATAGAATCTCCGTCTTTGCTGGATTGATCTTGAGTTTGTATGAGCGGAGCCATCTAGTCACTGCTTCTAGTCCTTGTCTGAAGTTCTCAGGCACTGATGTTACGCCTGGCTCAAGCTTCAGCAGGAGCTGGGTGTCATCTGCATATTGATAGCACCCAAATCCAAAACTTCTGGCTATGCTTGCCAAGGGTTGGACATAGATGTTAAAAAGCGTTGGTGACAAAATGGCGCCTTGGGGGACTCCGCAGTCCAGGGTGGATTTCTTGGACACTTGGCCTCGCCACTCAACACACTGCGAGCGGCCCCGTAGGAAGGAATCGAACCAGGCCAGAGCTGTGCCTTGAATCCCAGAGGCTGAAAGTCGTCGCAACAGCAGGTCATGATCCACCGTGTCGAACGCCGCGGTGAGATCGAGTAGCACCAAGATCGCTGAGCCTCCCTTCTCCAATTGGCGGCGGATGTCGTCCGTAATGGCCACCAAAACGGTCTCAGTTCCGTGTCCGGAGCGGAAACCCGATTGGCAGGGGTCCAGGCTTCCTGAAGTTTCCAGGAATTCCTGTAATTGGATCGCTGCTGCCCGTTCAATCAGTTTCCCGAGGAAGGGTAGGTTTGAGACCGGCCGGTAGCTTGCCGGCGTAGCTGGATCCAGATTCGCCTTCTTCAGCAGCGGGCGGACTCTAGCTTCCTTCAGAGCGTCGGGAAAAGCTCCCAGCTCCAATGAGTGATTTATCAACCCTGTCAGAGTGGCCGAGAGGCTCCCGAGCAGGATGTAGTCAGATGGGACGGGCAGGGGTCTGTAGAGCAGGTGGTTGCCCTTGCTGCGGCCAGGATTTGGTTGATCTCCTCTGGATTCAGGGCCTTGAACTGGTCGAGTTTCTGGCTGGACGATGGGGCTGGATTCTTTCCCATCCCGCTCCTCTCCTCAGATATAGAGGGTAAATCACGCCTAAGAGCAATTATTTTCTCAGTGAAGAAATCTTGAAAATCTTCCGCTGTAATAGCTGAGTCTTCATTGTCTCTCGGTAGTGAATTGGGCGTAGCCAGGTCTCGAACGATCTTAAAGATCTGTGCCGGGCGCGATCTTGCCGCCGCTATTAGAGAGGAGTTGTAAATCTTCTTGGCCTCTTTGACCGCCCGTTCATATGTCCTGCGCATGTCTCTGAAGGCTGTTCTTGACGTCTGAGTTGGTTTCCGGCGCCACGCGCTCTCCAGCTGCTTCCGCCTTCGCTTCAGCATTTGCAGGTCATCCGTGAACCATGGAGAGTGGACTCTTCGTGGACGGATCAGGCATCTGGGGGCTATTTGATCGATGGCTTTCGACAAAACTGAATTCCATCTGTCCACCCGCTGGTTCAAGGTCCCCCCAGGAACTTCCATCGGCTCAAGGGCTGCTGCAAAACAACTGGGGTCCATACACCTCTTCTGGCGGGCTAGGATGGGTTTTGGCTCTGGCCTTGCTGGTAGAGGAATTCTGATGTCGACCTTCAGAGTAAAATGATCCGACCAGGGAACCTTCATTGTTACTTGCTGCGTAACTCTCAACCCGTACCGAAGATTAGGTCTAAGGTATGTCCGGCCTGGTGTGTGGGGCCGACTCCATCAAGGAGAGACCTAATGTGTCCATGGAACGGATGAACTCCTTCGCTAGGGGATGGCATAGTAGTGTCTGCATGGATGTTGAAATCTCCTAAAACAATAAGTCTTGGGAATCTGAGTGTCCAGTCCGCGGCAAGATCGAGCAGATTGAGTAAGCTCTCCTTCGGGGTCCCTGGGGAGCGATAGATTAGAAGAATCGCTAAGCACTCCTTGGCTTTTAGAGTGATTCCCAAGCACTCCATGCCCGTGATATTCGGGGCCTGCATAACTGTCACCGGAATATCATCCCTAGCTACTATACCCACTCCTCCTCCCCTGCCATCAGTTCTCGGTTGGTGGAACATTCGGAAACCCGGAGGGGACAGCTCATGAAGAGGTATAGTGTCTCCATTCTGTGTCCAGGTCTCCGTGATGCAGTTTATATCTGCATCTTGCTCTGTGATGAATTCATTCAAGGTGGCCAGCTTATTCCGTATGGATCTGGCGTTGAAGAGCAGGAGTGATGAGCAGGTGGGAGGTGGTGTCGGGGAGGAGCTTTGTTGGGGGACGGATCGTAGGAAGGGGGACGGATGGTGCTTCCTACTGTTCCCATGCTTCCTAATTAGAGGTCGACCCTTGAGTCCAACTTTCCTTCTGCCTGTAACTGTTGGAATTTTTTCCCCGCAGGTTGATTGACTCGTAGGGGGAAAGTGGATGGTGGTAGGCAGTTTTTCGCCTTTGGCCCAAGATCTTGAAGGGCATCCAGTTTGCGGCAGACCCCGTGAAAAGGGGGAGTCGCCGCCGCAGGCGAATTATCTATATCAGAGGACCTTGGGGACTTCATGGTTGTAATCTTGTCGCACTCTTTATCTTGGTTGATCGGCTTAGAGGTCGAACCAGTCCGAGCTTCCTTCTCCACGGTGCGGGTCGGACGGCTCTCCTTCTGGCCAAAACCCACCCCCCCGACCTCTTCCGGGTCTCGTTGGCCTTCCCTCTCCTCCGAGGGCCATGGGGAACCATGTTCTTACAAAGATGGCCATTCTGATGGCGGCCAGCTCCTGCTTGTGGGCCAGCGGTGTTCTTCCCTCTATCCCGCGAGGGGGGGGCTCCAGCACCTGGCAATGGGCCAAGAGAAACTGGTCCCGCATTGGACCGGGCAGTAGATGGAAGCGAACAGGGGGCCGGATGTTGGAGGCCTAGATTGAGGGCTGGGTCTCCGTTATTTGAGGTTTCCACGTGCCCTAGGGTACTGGTATCCTCGAAGGCTCTAGGCTGGGCCATTTTGGGGGATGATAATTGGTGTAATGAACCAGTGGTTCGGCTGCGCCTCATCTTGGCCCGTCTTCGTCTGGCCTGACCCGGTCGATTCTTTTTTGGCCTCTTTTGGTTGTTATCCAGCAATATAGGATGTTGCCGCTCAATCTGGGACGGCAAATCCGCTGGGAGGCGACAGGCGCGACGCCTGGGCCGCTCCCCGGGGGCCTTTGCCAGGATCTGGGAGATGTTTAGAGCCTCTGGTGGAGAGCCAGAGGGCTGCTGCTGCTGCTGCTCTGGCAGGCTCTGGTGATCAGTGTTCGGCACTTCTGGGCTGAGTGATGTAGGCAGAAGGGGTGGGGCTAAAGACGCCGAGCAGAGTGAGCTCGGCGCCATGTTGGAGCCTGCCGCCAACACCCTCCCCGCCAAGGATGAAGACCTCCGAGGGCCCAGAGCCCTCCATGGGCTCCACCACGGGAGAGCTGCCAACTCCCTGTCCTCCTCGGCCAGTGGGCTCCCGGCTGAAGCTCCGTCCAGGGCGGCCTGAGAGGCTTGCTCGCAGGATGCTGGGGGTTCCCTCTCCTGCTGCTCCTCCAAGAGATGATGCCCACCCGAGGGGCCTGGGAGCGGCTCGCCCCGGGGGCCAGCGGGCGGCTCTCCTACCTCTCCTCCTTCAAGATCCGCCGATGTCAGGTCCTGGTCTGCACCACCTGGAAAGGGGCTGGGGCAGCGCGCATCCTCTTCGCCACCGCGGGGGGACGGGGGGGAGACTCTCCGTCCAGCTCTACAGCTTCTCCCAGCCGGGCAACCAGCCGCTCGCGTATGGAGTCCTGCAGGCCCCAAGGATCGATTTGGGCCTGGGCCTCGTCAGCTCCAACGGGGGAATGCTCCGCTGCCTCCCACTGGATGGCAAGAAGGGTGGGGGGCTCCAGTGTCCACTCCCCCAATCCCACGTCTGTGCCCAGGCCCGGCCAGGGGACTGGAGACTGTGGCAAATGGGTCCTAAAAATGTCCTCTTTGACAACGCGGCGGCGCCCGTGCTTGCCCGGATCCTGGCTGCTAGGTCCGACTCCAGGCCGACCTCCAGGACGGCCTCCGCTTCGAACTGTAGGGCTTCCAACGGGAGTGAGGGGCCCACCAGCGATTCCCCCAGGGGCCAAGGGCTCACCCCGAAGTTTTGGAGGACACCCTCTCTGCCAGGTGTGCCAGGAGTAGTAGTTAGCCTCACCAGCGAAGATGTTGACCCGGTGGAACTGATAGAATCCCCAAGGCCCCAGCGGAGCTCAGCGTTTCTGCTGCTGCTCAGCGCGGCCATCCTCTCTTTCATGGAAATGAGGATTATTGGAGGAAATGGTTGGTATATGCACACGTTGCTTTGCCAACAGGTTCAACCCTCTGGTACTTGTGTTGCTTAATTTTCCAGGAAATTTCAGGCAGGTTCAGGCGGTTCT
This sequence comes from Anolis apletophallus, assembly GCA_030556195.1. Taxonomy (NCBI): domain Eukaryota; kingdom Metazoa; phylum Chordata; class Lepidosauria; order Squamata; family Anolidae; genus Anolis; species Anolis apletophallus. The sequence goes on along the minus strand of JARBWK010000002.1, from coordinate 104,209,354 downwards.
ATATTTCTTGGTTGAGCGCCCTGCAGGCTCTAAGCAGAAATCTGCTGACGGGTGTGCAGGTCTATTGGGTTGGAGCAGCTGGAGGCAGAAGCTTTTAAAGGCTCCTACTGTGTTTGCTCCTTCTCTCACCGGTGTGGAGGTGAGGCAACCAGGACTCCTTATCAGACTGATGTGTGCTGCTTCTGCTGTTGTTTTATGACATTTCCACTGTGCTACTATGCATCTCAACTGATTGTTGTAAACCGCCCCGAGCCTGCAGGGAGGAGCGGTATACAAAATTGAATAAATAAATTTGAAAAGCATTCAAAAATGTTGTATTTCTATGTGTTTTAACTTGGTATGTTTTATGTGCTGTAAACCGCCCTGAGCTTCGGATAGGGCAGTCTATCAAGCCGAAATAATAAATAAATAAATGAATTACTGAACAGAACAGCCATCTAGTTTAACTAACTTTTGAACCTGGGCATAGTAGCACAGTGGAAATGTCATAAAACAACAGCAGAAGCAGCACACATCAGTCTGATAAGGATATACCTGAATGGGAGGCTATAAACTAGGACACTTCAAGTACTAGTAAAGCCATATAACAGAGAGGTATAAAAGCAGGAATTTGCTGTGATAAGGACTCCTGGGTTGTAAATACATGGAAATCTGACTGTTATAGTCCGACAAGTGTTATTTTTCCTGTATGAAAAATCATTGTCAGCTTTTCAATCTTGCTTGTATTGCATAAAGCATTTAACAATAAAAGTATGAAAGATAAGTCTGGTCATAAAGTGATCCTTACCTAAATATTATATGCCCATAAATCAAGAAAGATTTCTGTATTTTCTTACAGAGACATTTGGCTGCTTGGAGACAAAATATATTCATTTTAGGACTGTTTAACACAGAAAATATATTTTAAGACAAACACTTATAGTTGTGTCACTTCACACACTAGTAATGTCCCCCATGATCTAGTGTAAGTGACTTGCATATGACTAGATGATCATAGATCAAACACTGTACGTTTGTATTATTTCATTTCAAACTGAACTCTTTGGCCGAATCATAATGAGAAATCAAAAAAATGTAACCTCCTGATAAAGCAATTGTTACCTCTTGTACACATACACATAATTGCTCGTCCAAACTAAAGTAGACCTATGAATCAATGGGAACCTGATAAGCCAACTTTTAGGCAAGTCCCATTGATTCAGAGGGCTCACTTGGATGGAGACAAATATATGAAAGGAAAATCAATAGTAACATCAATACTTGATCTACAGAGCAAAATGTAAATGTTGTTGAAATAACCTGGAATTCTTCTAGTGCCACCCTCCCCCTATGTGAGGCAAGTTCTAGAGTCGGTCTGTGACAGACTGCTGAGCCTACAGGAGCAGCTGAATGATCTGGATCGGGCTGCAGGCGATGGGGACTGTGGCAGCACACACGCAGAGGCAGCCAGAGGTTAGCCATCTTTGAACAACAACTCTGTTGTATCTTAAGCAGTTAGGTCCTGTTTACCTCCCATGATAATGTTCGGTGATGGGAACTGTTTCTTTAAGATATTTTGTGTTATATGATCATCATATTTGTTTACATCCTTCAAAATTGGAATTCAACCCATTAGTATACCTCTTTTGCCTATTATCAGTATTGATTAGAAACATTTTCTGGAGCAAGAATCCTAAGAATAGGAACTATAGCTTTTGCAGCCTATGTGTGGCAGAATAATGTATTCTTCGAATGGTGTGTTGATAATACATTATACTCAAATAGAGCAGATACTTTTCAGAAAAGGGGACAATTCCTGTTCAGGAGGGTGACAAATCCTCAATGAAGTGGTTTTCTGATTTTCTCACCCCCATCCCAAAGTTAAGTAATTCATTAGTGATGCTATGGAATGTCATCAACTTCTCTTCCCCCCAAATGTAGACCACATAGCCCTGTTGAACATAAAACAAAATCCAAAATACATAATGGGTTAGTGTCTTTTAGACGACCTAATATATGTATTATCAAAATGTGTATATTGAATATCATGTAGCAGAGGGAAGCAATATACTCCTGCCTTGAAAAGTGTGAAGGGCTTTTTTTCTTTGTTTTGAAAAATTATATTCCAATTCAGAAATGTCAGCAGAGTTGTTTTGCAAGACAAGTTCAGTTTCCCACCACCAATTTTTTTAGCTCTGTGAAATACCTGTTGCTGAAAAATATGAATTGTTGTAGAGTAAGTGGGCAAAGGTTGGAAAAAATCTATAATATGTGTTTATTGTTTCCTTAGCAATCCAGGAATGGATGGAAGCAAGACCTCTGCCAGCTGAGCCCTCTAAGCTACTTTCTTCCCTTGCAAAGCTATTGCTGGAGAAGATGGGGGGTACTTCAGGCGCGGTGAGTTTTAGACACCCTCCTTAAGAAAGCCCCAATAGCTTCAAGCCAAATACTAAGAGTTAATAGTACTCTTAGTTTTAGCGTGTATAATGAGAGAATGAACCGTGAATTAGGAAGAGAGATTTTTTTAACTGCTGAAGTAAGAAATGTGTGCATGTAAATTTGTAAACGTAATTAAATGTATAGTTCCTTGTTTTCTCTGGGTTAGTTGAGAGAAAATCTACACAATTCAGAAGAATCAGGAACTTGTAGATATGAAATTATCACTGGATTTTGAAAAAAATATGGCTTGTTGTGGAAACAAGGATTGGTGCTAAAGCTTCAGTAGAGATGAATTTTCCCCATGATAACTCTTTCAGGAGTGAATTTCCCTTCCGAGGGGTCTTATTTCTCTCATTTCCTGTTGTCTCATCCCCGTTCTTAACTATGAGTCATTTGTAAGTTGGATGTTTGTAAATCGGGGACAGCCTATACATAAAAGAGAAGTCCTACATATGATGCTTTGGTGGTTACAGATGCTGCCTCCCTTCATATTTCCTTATAGCTCTATGGACTGTTTCTAACAGCAGCTGCTCAGCCCTTACGGCTTGGTGATGACTTGCTATACTGGTCATTGGCTATGGACGCTGGTATTAAGGCCATGATGAGGTAAGTGTTGCCTTTATGTCATTGTAATAAAAGTGATGCATCACAACTCCTGCTTATTTTTGTCCTTCCTTCAAAAGTATAGTATATCTTGATTTGTTAATGCACTGTGCACTGACATGTGTATAGCACATTCATTCTGGCCTGGCTGCTGTTGCTAATGGCTCAACTCAGATAGTTAAACCAGAATCAAAAGCATATCAACCCAGGATCTTTATTTTACTTCCAAATAAGCCAGCACTTATTAGCCAAGAACAATTCCTCATTTAGTATCTGTATTGTAAAGGACTCAAGCCAAAATCCTTGTCCTTGTGGTAACATTTCAGATTCATTTGGACACCAGTGAGAGGAGCCAAGTAGGAGCACATGTATGATGTGTGTAAGATTCATGGCAAACCTGCTTGTCCAAACTCTGGCTCATGGTTCTGTGAATCCAACTGCTGTCTGTAACGTATGGTCCTGTGCGCATGCACATACTATGCTGTTGACTGTTTTTATCTGACAGGTATGGAGGAGCAGCACCTGGAGATAGGACCATGGTGAGTAATATACCCATGTCTGTCCTTTATCGTCTCTTCAGTTGCCTTGATTCAACTTGAGGCAAAAGTGACCTCTGTAGTTTGTTTGGTTTTTTTTGCTTAGCTTCACATTTTACAGAACTTGCACACAGTTCTAATAAAGTGGGTCATGCAATTATATTTGCCATATGCTTGTCACTAGTGACTTAATGATGTATCAATTCACATTACTTTTTCCTAGGGCTTCTTCATATATTACAAAGGGCTCAGTGTTGCAGGAGCACTTTAATACATGAGTAGATATATGTTTTATCTGGGCTGACTAATATTAAGGGTAGTTACTAACTGGTGTTAAAGAGATAATACATTGTGTCTCTTCTGCTATAGTCTTACATATAAACATTATTTGCGGCTTTCTCTTCCTATCAATGAGAACTCATTTGCCTGCCTGCCCTAGAGCCAAACATAGCTTCCCCATCGTAGTCCCTGTGAATTGCACATATGGTAACTCCTGCACCTGCGCAGAACAGCTTCAGAACCTTCTAAGCAAATTATTAAACATTTTGGCAGTAGCCCTGCCCACTCTCCCCTTGAGAGTACATATAGCCAGTGGGAGCGATCCGGTTGGCAGGGACGAGAGACAGGGCCTTCTCAGTGGTGGCCTCTTGGCTATGGAACACCCTCCAAAAGAGAGTTAAGACCTGGCTGTTCGAGCAGGCATTTGCAGATGAAGCGTAATTATTTAATTGAGACCTATGGAATGATATGACGGTGCAACGGAAACTGATTTTAATAATTAGACGCTGAGATTTGTATTTTATAATTTTAATTGCTAATTGTCTTGTTTTTATATGGTTGTTTTATTAATTGTTCAATGTGTTTTATTTTGTGGGCATTCGTTGCCATGTGTACACCACCTCAAGTTGTCTTTGGGCTGAGAGGGGCGGTATAAAAATATAGTAAATAAATAAATACTGCCTCCAGTTCTCTTCATTCGCCGCCTCAGCAGCAGCTTGAGAACCTTCACTCTGACTAGCATTCGTGTACTGATTGTGTTTTTGACTCGGACTGCCTGACTTGCTGATCTTTCCTTTCCAGACTCGGACTGCTTTTTGACTTGCCTAAGTACTTGCCTTTCTGTGTTGTTTATTATGTCGACAACTATGTCTTTTAAATGCTGTGCCAAATGCCCTAATAACTACCCTGATAATGATGGGCATTCTCTCTGCCTTCTTTGCCTGGGAGAGGGATATTCATCCCAAGCTTGTGCGATCTGCCAATCCTTTACACTGCAGACGTGAAAGAATCTGGAGTCTAGGCTCAAAGCAGCCTTATATGCCTTCAGCTCCCCCTCAGCTTACCTTCTTTGGGAGCCAAACAGGCGACAGGCCTGACCAAAAGGACGAAAAAGATTAAGGACCGCCAAGATGGAGGAGAGCCTTTTTCATGGTGTTTGAGCCCCGATTCTTTTCAGGAACCGAATCGTGCAGACCCCGAACCTATTGCATTAGATGATTTTAACAAATTTATTGCCCTAATGGGGAGGATGATTAAGGCTCTGGATCTCCCGAGCCCCAAACCTCCTGAGCCTGTGGAAGATCCTATGTTCCCCTCTGAGGAACAAGAACCTCCTTCCTCTGCAGCCTTGCCAGCTTTACCATACCTTCTCAAACTAAAGGTCACTGATGTTTCCCCAGTGTCTGTTCCCACAATTCCTGAACGTGTAGATTCCATATAAAAGGTTGATCTTTCCTCTACTGGGTGGGTCGTACGTCCTCCTAAGCCAAATACTGTTGTTGCTGAAGTAGCTAAAACAAAGCACCCTAAAGGTGCTTCGACTGCTCCAGTCAATAAAGAAGGAAAGAAAGTGGATTCTATGGGGGGGGGGGGTCATTTTCAGCGGTTCTTTTTACGCGCATGGCACACTATGCTGCTTATATAAGCAATTATCAGTCCTTCTCGTGGTCGAAGATTTTGCCATATCTCGACTTGTTACCCCCTGAAGAGCAGCACCTGCCTAAAGTTATTCAGGCAGAAGCTGCTGCTCTTGCTAAGGTACAGAAAGACTTTGCCAAGCATTTGGCAGAGTCCACCGGAAAACCTTTTGCGACGGCAATGTCAATTAGGTGTCATGCCTTGCTTAGGTCTTCTACACTTTCTGAAGAGGGACGGTCCCTAGCCGAAGATTTCCCAATGCATGATGAGGGTTTATTTAACCCTGACACAGATGATAAACTTAAACATACCACAGAGGTGTGCCAGGCTGCTCATAAGTTTGGGGATGTTTGACAGCCCAATTATCAATAAAAACTTTGGTGGCAGGCTTCTACTTACAGTAGGAATTTTAGCAGCTCCTTTGTCGGGGTTGCAAGAAACCGTACTATGGGAGTTAATCGATAACAAGTAGAATTTTTTCCTCGTGTTCCTCAAATTTTTAATAGTTCACCCTTGTTTGCCAACAGGTTATTCCCCTTTTTTGGTGCTTGGTGTAGTATCACTTCTGACAGTTGGGTATTGCAGATTGTTAAGGAAGGTTATTCTGTTGAATTTGACAAGCATCCCCCTTTGGGCAGTGTCAGGGTTACCTCTGCTTCTCCTCCTTTGCTGGAAGAAGTTCAAACACTACTACAAAAGGGAACTATTACTCTGTTGCACCCCTCTCTGTTCTCACAGTTTTTTTTTCTCGCATTATTTTCTAGTTTCTAAGCGAGATGGTAGTTTCCGCCCTATCTTGGACCTGAGGGGCATAAATAAGTTCATATACTCTAGGAAATTCCATATGGTTTCCCTTGGTTCCATACTTCCATTGTTTAATAAAAATGCCTGGTTCACCACCATTGATTTGAGAGATGCCTATTTTCATATTTCAATAGCAGTGCACCATTGCAGGTTCCTTTCCTTTTTGGTTGGCGACCAGGCTTATTGTTTTAATCTTTTGCCCTTTGGTCTCACTACGGCTCCCCGCGTCTTTATTAAGTGCATGGCGGTGGTGGCAGCTTACCTCTGCACAAGAGGTGTGACGGTTTATCCTTATATTGACTACTGGTTCTGGTGGCCAATTCCAATTAACAATTGCTGTCACACGTTACCTCGATGTTTCTCTTCTCCAGTCCCTAGGTCTGGTGGTGAATATGGAAAAGTCCAACCTATAGCCTGTGCACTGAATCCAATTTATTGGCAGTACTGGACTCAATGGTTGAGAAGGCTTTTCTTCCCACTGACCGGTTTTCGGCCCTACAACAATTAATTCATCAGCCAGGCAGGTGCAGGTTTTGTTGGGCCATATGGCCTCCACTACTTCCATTACGCCTTATGCCAGATTAAGGCTCTGACCCCTCCAATCCTACTTCCTTTCTGTTTTCAACCCCCTTTCAGACAACCCAACTCCTTTGGTGGATGGATTTCTGCAATTTGTGTTGTTGCCTACCCTTTCACCAGCTGTACCCATCCAGAACTGTAACTACGGATTCCTCCCTACGGGGTTGGGGATCGCATTTGGAGGGCCTCACTCTTCATGGCCTATGGTCTCCAGAAGAGTCTTCCCTCCATATAAACATTCTAGAACTCTTAGCCATAGAAAAGGCCTTAAAGGCCTTCAAAATCATACTCTAACAGGGGGTATAAATATATACACACAAACTGTAGTACAACGTATGTTGTATATATATTGAAGAAATGTGTTATGTCTGCAGGGGATAATATCTGCTACCAGTGAGGTAAACTAGGTCTGGTAATTCTCGGGGCTATATAAACCTTTACCCTATGTGAGAGACGAGGTGTGTGTGTGTGTGTATGTGTATGTGTGTGTGTGTGTGCACTCACATCAAATCAGTGTGGAATATGTTATATACAGATACTAATATCAGGACGATATAAATGTATCACTGCTAAGCAAACATACCTACAGGAGCATCAAGCATATACTGGTTCAGTCCTTGTATAGTCCAATCATACTGACGGGAAGAATTGTGCATCTGGTTACAGACAATACCACCACAATGTATTACCTAAACAAGCAGGGGGGCACCCACTCACTGACTCTGTTAAACCTCTCTACAAGGATTTGGAATTGGTGCATAGACAGGCAAATCCATCTGTTGGCTGTTCATCTTTTGGGGGAAGAGAATATCTTAGCAGATTCATTCAGCAGGAATCCTCTTACTCACCACGAGTGGTCCCTGAACCCAGAGGAAACTTTCCAATTCTTTCGAGCCTGGCAGTTCCTGGAGGTCGACCTCTGTTTTGTGCTCATCACCGCAGGAATCTATCCCAGGGATGCTTGGGAGACGCGTTCCTTCTAACTTGGAGCGCTCGTCTTTTTTACACAATCCCTCCATTCCCTCTTCTTCTGGGGGTTCTGGCAAAGATTTGCAGAGACAAAGCTTATTGCATTTTGATCGCACCATGGTGGCCACATCAACCGTGGTTTTCCCTTCTTCTACATCTATGCAAAGGAGTATTCACTCGCCTTCTGGACAGAGTGGACCTTCTAACATTTACTCAATCAGTGTATAATACAGTCAGACCCACTATCAATCAGTATTAGAAAGCAACAAAGAGGCAATGCAATGCAGTAGTTTATACACATCAATCAAAATTATATTTCATGCATAAGCATTACGATGCACATGCATCTAAACAAAAGCATAACAAGGTGTAATCCTCTCACCATACAATGAATAATAGACCGTTGCGTTACTCACAGTTCCCCCGTTCCATATAATAACAAAATAAATGAGGCAGTACTGGGAAATCCCAGTGAAGGTGTCCATAAATCAATGTTGCTGCAGGACGCTAAATGAATCCCAACACAAAGTAAAAAGCCCCCCGAGTGACTTATGGCTACAAAGCCGCCGAACCTGGAACCCGGAGGCAGGAGTGCGTCAAGCAGTAGCGTCAGGCTATTTTCCACCGCATTGGCAGTTTTCTCCCACCGGGGGGACTTTTGAAGACAACACTTGGTAAGCACATTTTCCTACCCTGCCTGTCAACCCTTCTATGCCTATGGGGGACTTATGTTGTGTTTATTTCATGTAGTTGTGTACTTTTCCCGGTCGTGAGTCATCCTGAGGAAGCACCTGAAACAGGAAAGATCTCAGTACTTCATCCTGTTGACGACACGCCTTGCCCATTGTGGGGTTTATTTTACGTTTGGGGACCGCTCCACATCGCATTTGCCTAGGCCGCTTTGCAACGCTCACCAGCATCCCTGTTTACATAGCATTCTCCTCCGGCCCCCACCTTCGGGAGGGCGGAACCACGTCCCGCCTGACGCTACTGCTTGACGCACTCCTGCCCGGAGTTCCGGGTTCGGCAGCTTTGTAGCCATAAGTCATTCGGGGGGCTTTTTACTTTGTGTTGGGATTCATTTAGCGTCCTGCAGCAACATTGATTTATGGACACCTTCACTGGGATTTCCCAGTACTGCCTCATTTATTTTGTTATTATATGGAACGGGGGAACTGTGAGTAACGCAACGGTCTATTATTCATTGTATGGTGAGAGGATTACACCTTGTTATGCTTTTGTTTAGATGCATGTGCATCGTAATGCTTATGCATGAAATATAATTTTGATTGATGTGTATAAACTACTGCATTGCATTGCCTCTTTGTTGCTTTCTAATACTGATTGATAGAGGGTCTGACTATTATACACTGATTGAGTAAATTTGCATGACCCAGTGACCCACTGGTTAGCAGGGATATGGAGCATACGAGTGGCCCGAGATTCGCCCAGGCAGAGAGACATGATATCTTGAGGGACTGGTCCCTTGACCCAGGAGAGGGCACATCAGCAGCTACAGCGGACCCTACCTCATAGAAACTAGCAGATCTTAAGGCTAAATAATTACGACTGACACACGTCAAACTCAACGCCTCAGCGCTGGCAGACTACATTAGGAGTGACATGATACCCAGGGGATTGAGGATCCCTTTGTCACCAGGTACATACAAGGAGGACAGTGCTCTTCTGAAGGACTGGTATGAGATCACGAATAACTGTTCAAAGGATTTATTATTTCTACTGCTCCAAAGGACCAATAAAGAGGTGGATGAGCTGGTGACAGAAATTGATGAGATGAAACAAGATCTGGCCGGTAATCTTCAACCTAATCACACTCAAGAGATATCCGAAGAATGTGAGAAACTCCATCAGGAGATTAGAGAAGATAAATTAAAGAAGCTCAACAGGGACAGAGAAGATTATAGGAAGAACAGGGTACATACCTGGTTCAAAAAACCTCACCAGAAGAAGGGATGGAGAGGTGTGAAATTTGGAGGGGATTCAGGGACATCACATTCCTCAGGTGAGGACACAAACGCTCAATCAGATTCCTCCAGCACTTCCCAACCCCAAACGAAACAGTATCCAAAGCGGAACAGACCTCAGGCTGGATTCTATAAACAGGGTTTTCCCAAGGGTCCCAACTCCAAAAAAGACAACATGATAGTTAATTTATCTGATGTTCAGTTATCCCCTCATTTAGAAAAAACGATTAACAAGGGACTTTCCTATGTTATGACCCCTAACTACAGCCAACTGGACCTCAGACAGGACTTAGCCACCCTTTTTCGTAATATCCGACTAAAGGATTACTTCAAAGATAAGATTACACAGGACAAACCATCCTCCTTTTACATTAAAAGTAAATTTGTACCACCTAACCCATCTACCAGCGTAAGGGCCTTCGAGAATGTAGTCTTGAAAGAAACTCAGAAGATTAACTTCAAGAACCACTACAGGAATTTTTCCCCCCAAGACTCGACAGCTCTTAAAGAACTTGGGAACAACAGTGCCATTGTCATCAAGAAGGCAGATAAAGGTGGGGGGATTGTCCTTCAGAATACTTCTGATTACAGAATAGAAGCGGAGAGACAACTCCAGGACGAGAGGTTCTACGAAAAGGTGAATTCGGATCCCACACAGAGATTTTTGAAAAATATCTCCAATATCGTGTACTACGGCGAGAGCATGGGTTACATAGACCCTAAATTAGCCAAATACCTAATCAAAGAGAACCCTAGGATACCGGTATTTTACCACCTACCGAAGACCCATAAGGGATCCTTTCCGGTGCCGGGCAGACCCATTGTCTCGGCAAGAGAGAGTATTTTGGAACCATTGGCCAAATACCTCGATAACATCCTGCAGCCTTTTGTGCGGTCCATGCGCTCATATATTAAAGACACGACGGACCTGATCAATAAAATAGAACACATCAAACTCCCTGTGGGCACCATTTTGGCAACTTCAGACATCACCTCGCTCTATACGAACATTCCACTGGAAGAATCCAGAGTAATCATAGAGAGCATTCTCAATAATAGACCCAAACCCCTCTCACCCCCCACCGGCTTCCTCCTTGACTTATATGACTGTATTACGGAATATAACTATTTTAGATTTGACCAACAGTTCTACATCCAAAAGGGGTGTGGCCATGGGGTCCCCGGCCGCACCCACCATCGCGAACCTATTTGTGAGGTCATTGGAGGACCAGCATCTTTACTCCCAGGCGTCATCCGGAACAACTGCCACCAAAGTCCTGTACTGGTGGAGATACATCGATGACGTCCTGCTCCTACTCAAACCCGACACACGCCACATAGACTGTGACCAGTGGCTAGACTCCTGGCACCCCAACATTAAATTTACCACTGTGTATAGTAATAAAGAAGTGAATTTCCTTGATATAACCATCTTCAAGAGTGATGATGGTCTGGGAGTGAAACCATTCACGAAGCCTATTGCAAAGAATTCTCTGCTGCACTACGGGAGCTTCCACCCATCACCATTGAAGAATAATCTTCCTTATTCACAATTTATTAGAATCAAACGGAACTCCACTACCAACAAGGATTACGAGACACAAGCTACCATCCTGATGGAAAACTTTAGAAAGAGAGGATACCCTCTGGATCTAATCGCTCGTGCTAAACACAAAGCGGATGACACACCACGAGATGATCTTCTCAAGTATTAAGAAAAAACCACACCAGACAGGCTGATTTGGCCTCTTAAATATACTCCCCAGAGTAAAAGGATCCTCAGTGTGGTCAAACATCATTGGCCTCTCGTTGCCGATGTTGCAGGATTGGATAAACCTCCAATGCCAGCATACAAACGCACCACCAACATTGGGGACTGGCTCACCCACTCAGATTTGGGGGCCAGGAAGAAAACTACGAGTCGCTTCCAAGCGGGGACTTTTAAGTGTGCATTTGCTGTGACTTTGTGAGCCCGCTGAAGCAGATTCAAATCCCTGGCACGTCGAATACTATCAAACTCCATCAATTCTGCACGTGTGCCACTGAAAAATGTGTGTACCTCCTTTATTGCTCGTGCCCGTTACTCTATGCTGGGGTTACCAAACGCCAGCTGAGGGCAAGGATTAGGGAACACAGATTGAAAATCCTTTCTGGTAATGAAGATGTATACTTGTATAGACACTTCAAAGAAGTTCACAAATCCATCCCGGATTTCAAGTTCGTAGGATTAGAAAAAGTGGAGACGCAACCCCACACCGACTTACAATCTACCTTACTTAAGACTGAATTGAAACACATTGTACAATGTGCCTGTGAGCAACCCCATGGATTAAACGAGCCTGTCAGTTTAAATGCCCTACTGAATTAACTTACTGTGTCAAGACTCCTCCGCATTAGCCTCAGCTGTGCCCCTTCTGCCGGTTAGGATATAGCCTTCGGTGAGGCCTTAGCCTGGACCGGATCTTCGGTCATTACCAGCCATTTGGCATATTATTTTCCACCACATTGGCGGTTTTCTCCCACCGGGGGGGACTATTGAAAACAACACTTGGTAAGCACATTTTCCTACCCTGCCTGTCAACCCTTCTATGCCTATGGGGGACTTATGTTGTGTTTATTTCATGTAGTTGTGTACTTTTCCCGGTAGTGAGTCGTCCTGAGGAAGCACCCGAAACAGGAAAGATCGCAGTACTTCATCCTGTTGACGACATGCCTTGCCCATTGTGGGGTTTATTTTACGTTTGGGGACCTCTCCACATCGCATTTGCCTAGGCCGCTTTGCAACGCTCACCAGCATCCCTGTTTACAGAGCATTCTCCTCCGGCCCCCACCTTCGGGAGGGCGGAGCCACGTTCCGCCTGACGCTACTGCTTGACGCACTCCTGCCCGGAGTTCCGGGTTCGGCAGCTTTGTAGCCATAAGTCACTCGGGGGGCTTTTTACTTTGTGTTGGGATTCATTTAGTGTCCTGCAGCAACATTGATTTATGGACACCTTCACTGGGATTTCCCAGTACTGCCTCATTTATTTTGTTATTATATGGAACAGGGGAACTGTGAGTAACGCAACGGTCTATTATTCATTGTATGGTGAGAGGATTACACTTTGTTATGCTTTTGTTTAGATGCATGTGCATCGTAATGCTTATGCATGAAATATAATTTTGATTGATGTGTATAAACTACTGCATTGCATTGCCTCTTTGGACCTTCTAACATCTCAAGGGGGGCTGGTCTTGTATCCAGAGGTACATAAGTTGAAGCTGATGGCCCGGAGAATCCTACCAGGCCCCTAGCTTCATTATCTGATTTTTCGGAGCCAGTTGTGGCTATTATAGACACTGCTCATGGGGTATCTACTAAGTGCTCTTATATCTATAAATGGTCCCGTTTTTCTAAGTTTGTTGCGTCTACGGGTATAGACCCGTTGAATGCCCCAGTGTCATTGGTTTTACACTTTTTCGTCTCTCTTTCAGTCAGGACTTTCTCTTTCGTCCTTAAAGTGTTATTTGGCCAAAATCTCCTGGTTTAGGAGGAAATTGGGCCTTCCCTTGTGTTTTTTGGACTCACTAGTGAAGTTGTTTCTTAGGGGTCTAAGTAATATCAAACCTCAGGCCATTCCAATTGCTTCTTCATGGAGTCTAAAATTTGTGCTTGCCTCTCTGACAAAACCTCCTTTTGAGCCTTTGTCTACTACTGACTTAGCTTACCTTTCCTGGAAGACAGCTTTCTTGGTGGCTATAATATCTGCTAGACATGCTAGCAAACTTTGTGCTCTCAGGTCAGATGCCTTAGATTTCATAAGGATAAGGTTGTGCTGTGAACTGACATAGCTTTTCTACCTAAAGTGGCAACTATGTTTCACATGTCACAGGAGTTGGTCTTGCCCATCTTTTTTCAAAACCCGGCTACACCATTAAAGCAAAACTTACATATGCTAGATGTCTGTAGGGCCATAGCCTTTTATATTAATGGGACTGCAAGAATAAGAAAATCCCCCAGGTTATTCATCAAATGCAGGAAGGATGCCACTGGCCTTCCTGTGTTAGCCCAACACTTATCCTCATGGATTGTGTCGGCGATCCGCTTGTCATACCAGTGGGCTGGAAAAGATCCTCCTCAGCAGCTGAAGGGCCACTCTACGAGATCGGTGTCTACTTCTGTGGTCTTTATGAGGGGTGTACCAATAGACGCTGTATGCCGTGCCGCGATCTGGCCTACTCCACTTACATTTGTATCCCACTACAAACTGGACGTGGTCTCCAGGAGGGATGCTGGATTCGGAAGGGCTGTTCTCTGCGGTGGCATGACACCCACCATCCAAGGTTAGTAGCTCGCTAGTCTACCATATGTGCGATTCACTGGGACAACGATGGGGAAAGTAAGGTTGCTTACCTGTAACCATGTTTCTTCGAGTGGTCACCTGTGAATTCGCACATCCCTGCCCATCCTCCCCGCTTGTCATGCCTCCTCCTCCTGGCTGCTAATTGCAGAGGAAGAGAACTGGAGGCAGTAGCCCCTCCCACTGGCTATATGTACTCTCAAGGGAAGAGTGGGCGGTTCCGAAGCTATTCTGTGCAGGCGCAGGAGTTACCATATGTGCGAATTCACAAGTGATCACTCAGGGAGCTATGGTTACAGATAAGCAACATATATATTTTAGGATACTAGAAATATTTCCCATTATAGTGAGTAATAATTTAAAGTGGGGAGGGCCAGGCTAAGCCAGGCAAAATTATCCGTTTCACAATATGAGATAAAGACTTTCTATTATTGCCCTGATAGAGGCAATAATATTTATCTGCTTCATAAATCTCTTGTCTAGCTGGATTCACTTTGTGCTGCTGCTGTAACACTCAGAGATCTAAAGAAGCCAAAAGCAAATGCACTGCAGGTCCTGGCCAAAGCTGTACAGGTGAGTTTATTCATATGCATGCAGCCTAAAGTAAATTACATTTTTATAATTTAATGAGAAGAGGCATACTGTTGAGTAAATTTTTTCACACCACATGCATACATTGGGTATCCGTTGTTTGAAATAAATTCTCTATATTTTTCTCTCTGATTAACGATTATGGCTAACAATCTATTTGAAATAATTGTAAAGAATTTTGCTTTGGGAATCTGAAAAATCCCCCCAAAATTTAACCCTGCTGTTCTGTCAGGAAAAACTTACTCTTGTTATGTTCGGGTCATTTTTGACCCGGATGTTATTTTGAGCCACTGAAAAGTTCTTTTTGAATACTTGTTGCATTATTATACTTTGTGTGATCATAGTTAACAACATCAACAACAACTTCAGGTAACTATTAGTACAACTAACTTAAAACTAAAATAAATTTTAACAGTATAAAAGCATTTTGAAAAAATAATCAGAAAAAATAATCAGAAAAAATTAAAAAAAATCAGTTTTTCCCCCAAAAGGTTTCTGCTAATCTATTTATTCAAAGGCAAAGAAAGAAAAGTCACTCTGAATAACCAGAAACTACTCACAAGGGTAGCAAAAGATCAATAAACTGTAATATGTAGCAAAAGTATAAGGAAGGACATCCCAATACAAAGCATGGGACAATATATCTAACATCAGTAGTAATACATATCATAAGGAATAACAATCTACATGTATACAGTCATAGGTCAGATGTAATGCCTTCCAGGTGGGAGGTAACAGCACAAAATAGATGATCACAAATGGCTATTACATATCAGTCATATAGCAAAACACATGGCAATCATATATCAATCACATATCAGATATAATAACAGGCTTATCATTTATCATTTATGCAAAAATACATCAGTACAACATACCACAGGTACAATGAATTCAAGGCTTTGAGGTAAACTCTCTCAGCTGCTTCTGACTGAGGAAATGGGAGAGGCTAGTATTGTGTTACGGTTTTGCATAACAAAGGTACTACTCTGAGGGCATGGAGGAGTTACACAAGTAGATAACTTGATAAACAATAGTAGATGCAATAAGTAGTCTCAAAATAAACTAAAAATCCTTTGTTTTACTCAAAATATGGTATTAGATTAGTATAAAGGCTACCGGGTCATTTTTGACCCGAACATAACAAGTGTATAAAAACTGTATCTCAAAAGTAAAGCACCGAAACAAAAAATTTTGTACCCTTAGTATAAACCCCGTAAATTAGGAAAAGTCAAGGAACCACAAGTTTCAAAATCAAAAAATGAATAAATAAACAAATATCAATTTCCACAGCGGGTCATATTTGACCCTAACATAACAGCAGGGTTTTAAACAGAGGGAATCTTAACAGTGGTTTATTTGCAGGGTTTCAAATCATAGTTAGTTGAAAGCAAATGGGTTCTATACTGGGGAAAAGGCAGCACATAAATGCAATCAGTCAATATAAAGTCCCTCCACATTTGCAGGTCTGATTATTCACATATTTGATTGAAATATTATTTTGAGAAATCTATAGGTTCTCTACTGTGACTTTAACAAACTTCCTCCAGATGTTTCCCACAATGCTGAGGGATGTAAAGATTCCTAGAAAACACCTCTCTAGAAATGGCTGATCCTACAGTGTTATTCTATGGTCAGTTTCCAGCAGAGGTAGACTATAGAGTCATGCTGGAGAATGTAGAGATTCCCAAGAGTGTTCTCTTAGGTTAAAAAATAGACTGTATAATCCAAATTCTGCATTATGATTTCAAGTTGAGAAGAATGTAAATGCCTTTGCCCTAGATTAGTCTATTTACTACTACATTTCTGCTGGTTTTCATCAGGACGCTGAAGTTGCTGCTGAATCTACAAAGAACATGGAAGCTGCTGCCGGCAGAGCCAGTTACATCAGTTCAGCCCGCCTAGAGCAGCCGGATCCTGGGGCTGTGGCAGCCGCTGCAATTCTCCGTGCGATTTTGGAAGGGCTGCAGACTAAACCATCCCATTCCAGGATTCAGAGCATAGCCTAGAACTTGCTAAAATGCCATGCAGCTGTTCTCCTTCTCTTCTGCAAGGCTTTCTCCTTGAATCACAGTACCTTCAAAATGATTCTGTGCTCCTGCTATAACTTACCCTTCACATTCCTGACTGAGAGCCCTCTTGTAGTGAATTGCTACTGGGGGTTGTTTCCATGAACCCACATATAAGAAGAGGACTGGGCTTTATGGTCTTGTTTCAGGATCAATCATTTTTGTAGTTTTTGTGAATAAGAGGCCTGTCTTTTTTTTGCTTTTTGAAAGCTGGTTCTACAGTATGTCTGTTCCTACACTGTGACCCGAAAGTGAACCTTCCTATTGAAAGGATCCTCTGAAGTTTTTGGCATAAATCAGAGGTGAGAGTTACGCAAGCCACCAGAGACTATTGATCTGCAGGTCCCAGCATTTCTCACCAGTGGTTATTGTGGCTAAGGCTGCTGGGAGTTGTAGTTCATATTCATCAGGAGGGCTGCACAATTCCAAACCTTGACTTTTAAAGCCCATTTGCTGGTATTCTTGATATTTGCTGTAGCACTTTTAAGCATTCTGATTTAACTATGCCAACTAAGATTTCAATATATACCCTTCTATTATTAGAGCAGGGTATGAAACACTTTATAAATAACTATGTTCAAGAATATTGGGGGGCAAGGTTAGTAGACTTGGCCAATTTAACTTATCTACCTTATTAAAAACACATCAGAGACTATGTAAAAGCAACTTTGTTTCTCGTACATGTCACTCTCCAAAAATAAGAGTAGGTCTTTAACTCAGAATTTTGTATCTCTGAATTCTGAAAAGCATGCTACTATACAGTATAGTTGAACAGATTACTCTGATGCATAACATTTTAATCCTTTTAGTCCTTACTCAAGAAATTTGCATAAAGAGTCGATCAAGTTGTTTTATCTGTGGCCCAACTTCTATTACAAAACATTCTGAAACGAATGTACATTTAACAAATGCACAAAAGTACAGGAACAATGCAATATATTATGGAATGAGCAAAAATAACAAGGGTAGCTACAACTCATTCCCTTTGCAATCCACTGCCTTTAAGAATTTGCAGCAGATCTTGCAGCTGTTACTGGAATACAACAGATGTCACTCTTGTGGGATAAAATAGTTTTAATAGTTGCAGCTCACAAAAGGTAAATTCTGTAAGGATTATAAGCGTATGGGTTAAGGCAATACTACCCAAACTCCTGATACCCTAAAGCACATTAAGATTTTTAGACACTCCTTCACCTAAGTAGCATACAAAAACATAAAAATCAGAGTGAAAAGGTTAAGCTTTAAAACTGAACAAGTGGGTTATAGGTAACAAAGTTCAAAACAAACTAGGAACAGAAGTAATAATCACATAGATATATATAAACCTTACAGGTATCAATATTATATATTTGAATATCATACAAAAAGTGCAAACTGGAAGTACACAACATAATTATTCAAGGAACTCTATAGAAACAGTCCTGTAATTAGTACCTTTTAGTGAGTTCACAGTCCCTCCGTGGGGGGAGGGAAGAGTAAGTCCCACGTGTATCGTAGAGTTGAAGGAAAATACGAGAACTAAATTCAAAGGCAAAGTTGCTGTCAGGTAAATCCAAAAAATGTTCATGGGAGAGCGGCAAAGATCGAGTATTCAGGACGAAGTCAATAGTACAAAAGTAAGTTCTGATGTAGTGTGAGTGCACCACCAATCGTGGATTATCCAGTGAGGACACTGTGGGCGGCGGCTGACGGTGGAATTTCCAGGCCTGACCTGTTTCTCCTCAACAGAGGCTTCCTCAGAGCAAAACTCAGATGCTAAATAGCTGGCGTTCAGAAAATCTACAGGTCATATAAAAATGCAATAACACAAATTGTCCTATAGAACTATAGCCTGGATTAATGACAATACAGTAAGCTTTAAAACTACCAGGATCAAATGTTGAAAATTTAAATTTATGGAGAATTTTTTTGGCATGGTGTCTATGTGGTAATTTTATTTATTTTTGACACACTTTTCTCCCAATATAGAGACTCAAGGTGTCCAACAAGAAGTATTACATAATTGAAATTAAAACAATGTAAATGTACAGCCCATACATGCCTGATGGCAGAGAAAGCATGGTTTATCTTGACAATATAGTATCAGGAGCATGCTCATGTCTTTCCTCAATTCATGGACAAAGAAGTGGGGTGAGCAAATATACAGTTTCTTAGGATTTTTCTGCAATAAATGTGCAAACATTTTTACCGACATAAAGCAAGGAAGGATGCGGCCATCATGGTCTCTCTAGGAAGAGAGTTCCAGGGGTAAGTTGAGATCCAAATCGCCAGGGCAAATAAACCTTCACACTGAAGGGAACAGAGGTATTCACAGTTTGATCTTGAGGATCATGTTTAGCTTGATGCATAGACTCCTGCAATGACTCAACAGATATTGAGCCGCTTGCTAGTGCAGTGGCAATGTAATATGTATCCTAAAGATGAGCTTCCTAAAAAAAAGTACAACAGTACTTGAATGTCTCTGAAAACTTCAGCACAAGAAACATCAAAGTCTGTAATTGAGTTTTAGAACCACAGAGTTGGAAAGGGTCTCACGGGCCATTTAGTCTCTAACCCCCTAATCTCCAGCTAGAGCTAATGAAGAAATAAATAGAATTCAAGATTATATCCCATCTTTCTTCCAAAAGTAGGACCTAGGCAGAGCACAAGAAGAGAAATATTTACTGTATTAAAACACTTTAATTAAACATAATTAAAAACGTTAACATAAAGCATCCACAATTAACTTCCCTTTTCTCAGCAACCATGAGTTGCCAAAAAGCCATCTAAACAAAAATATATTTTTTCTTCCTTTAGTTTAGAAGGAAGTTCTATAACTAGGAGTACAGCCTTAGAGAATGCTGTGTTGTGTCTACAGAAAACAAGACCCTGAAGATGTTAAGATAGAAGAGCTTCTCTCAAATATGTCAAGCAGGCTAGTGTGAGGCAAAACAGTTAATCAGATAGTATGAATCAAAAGCATATAGGATTTCAGAGATCATTATCAGCCATCCCCATGATCGCTGTCCAGAATAAATCAGTTAAACTGTCATAACAAGGTAATACTGCACTCTAGAGTTAGCCCCGATCAATAGTCTGGCTATAGATTTAGGACCAGGTAGAGTCAGCATTATGTAGTAGCTTGAGTCTAGGCTAGCTAGAGACCCGTGTTCAAATTCTTACTAGTCTGCACCAGTCCACTGGGTGGCTGGGCAATCGTTCTCTCGGCTTCAAAGGAAGACTCACCTCATCACACTAGAGGAAAAATCCACTTAAATCCAGTTGCTGCCTCTTGTGGAATTCTGGGGTTTACAGTTTAAGGAGTAGCGATTAACAGCTTCACTAAACTACAAGTCCCAGAATTCTGCAGGAGGCAGAAACTGGATTTTAAGTGGATTTTTTTTCTCTAGTGAAGATAAACCCAATCTGAACAAATTTGCCAAGAAAGATATATGATAGGTTAACTTTAGGGATGCCTTAAATCAGAAATTATTTGAAGGCACACAAAACCAACAAGCTTCCAAACACTGAAATTTCTCCCACACGCAGTGTACTAAGGTAATTTAAATGTAGAATTAAGGCAATATCCTTGGATTTTGGTGACGAGAAATAGAGATTTGCATCTGTTAGGACCAAGCTTCTAAAGTGGATAATCCTGAGAGTCCAAACAAGTCAACTGTTATGGCACTAAACGAGTCCTCAGCTCCTCTGTGGAGGACTGGTGCCCTGCAAAACATTACCCCAAGTGCCATACGAGAAGATGACAATGGCTGATGTATCAAAAGCTGCAAAGAAGTCCAGCAAAGAATCAGTAAGAAGGCAGTCCCTATATAATTCCCAACACAGAACAAAATGCCTGTTCCATAACCAGGCCTGAAGCATGGATAAAATGGTTCTAGATTGCAGTGATAGTACCGGATACATTTCTAGGAAATAAAAGAGTTGTAGACAAGAGATAAGGCATCAGTTACTGGAGCACTGGGAAAAATGATTGCTGCTCCCCAATATTCATATGCTCTGAGAAGCAGTGTTCAGATAATCCACAAAGTTCAAGGACTCTAATGACAGGATCATATAAAGCCTGATGTGTACAAGCTACTAGAGAAAACTCTTTAGGTTGCTGTGAGTTTTTTTTAGGCTGTATGGCCACGTTCCAGCAGCATTTTCTCCTGACGTTTCACCTGCATCTGTGGCTGGCAACTTCAGAGGTGAACCTGAAGATGCCAGCCACAGATGCAGGTTAAATATCAGTAGATAATGCTGCTGGAACATGGCCATAAAGCCCAAAATACTCAAAGCAACCCAGTGATTCTGGCCATGAAAGCCTTCAACAATATTATCTTAATATTTTGGGTAGGTGGCAAAATTATCCATTTGAGGAGCTAATAATGACGAAGAATATATTTCTTCATGCCTTATAACATGTTCTAGATTTTGGTGGGTTATTTCTAGTTGTATCAAAATGAGAGAAGTCTATACAATATGAATAGCTGTGCCCCAAATCATTATTCTCCATCAAGAAACATCAAGAAGTTTTCAACCTCAATTTAAATATCATGCCAAGGGCTGGTCCCTGACCCAGAAGACATACAGTGCTTGTTCTAAGAGGAGACTCTTAATGTGGTGAACCATGAAAAGGAAGCCTCCCTTTCATGGATGACCTTCTCAAATACCACTGCCAATTTTTTTAGTTAAAAGAACAATGGCAAGCTAGCTTTGCAAAACAAAGATTACAAAAGCAAGAAAATTGGGTCACCTCAAAAAAAGGGGAGGGGGCAAATAGGATCTTGAATGTTATGATTAGACAACAACGTGATCTTATGACCTGGTAATGTATAAGGTTGGGATTCTGTTGGTAGTGGTGTAGCAGAAGGGGGGGGGGAGCTATGTACTAAGTGGTAACAGAGGAGGTTATTGGCAAAATAGGTTTGCTCAGGCCAGATGTTCTTCTGTCTTCTTTCACCACCAATCTCAGTTCCTTGGCCAACACCCCCCCCCCCCCCCAACAACAACAGTGGTGCATTGTTAAAATGCCAGTGAATCCATCTATTCCACTGCTCTCTGCCTATATAAATTTGGGATAAGCCATTTAATAAGGCCTGGGAACCAGTTTTTGGCTCCTGAGGAATTGTGGGCTGCATTTAGCACAATAAAGCAATTAAAAAATGCAACCCAGACATGACCCAGTCTCCACATCCAGTACGTATATTTTTTTAAAAAAAAAATCTAGGGCTTGGGGTGGAAATTGGAGACATTTCATTCTCCAAACAACAAAAATACAATTTTTGGAAGCCTCCAAAAGTGAAAAAATGATTTCATGTTATGGAGACCCCTTAACATTTTGTGGACAACCAAACAGGTTTTGGGGCTGCATGTGGTTCATGGGTTTCACTTTGCCAACCCCTGGGGTAATTGAATTTGGGTTCTCCAGATGCTTTAAAGCAGCATCCATAATTTCACACCAAAAAGGATAGTTACAAAGGCAGGTTCTGCTACCTTCTTGTTAGGGTGATGCAGACAGGAAGTGAGGAGAGTAAAACTTGGACCCTGATCCCACAGAGCTTTCCTGTTGTACCTCATGGAATTTCAATAAAAAGGAGAAATTATTTATACACTCAACTATACCAAGAGGGAAATAACAATTTGCTACTGAGCAAACACACACACAGTTGCGTGCAAGTAAATCACACTGAATGCAAAGGGAAGTTTTCCTAGGTGCAGGGGTACATTACTGGAAATAAAATTGGCATAAAGCTGAACTGGAAGAAACATTTCAAAGGAGGTAAACTCCATCCTATAAAACAGTGCTAGAAAATAGTTCAGAATGGCTACGTAGTCTACCCAAAAAACATTAAAATTTGCATGAACCCTGATTGTAGCTAATAAACTGCTTATTTATTTCCGTATCAAAAGCATTGCATAAATTAGTATAAAACTGATAAAAATAGAAGGTGCACAGGCAGCTAAATATCTTTTGACCAAAAACAGGCAACAGCAACAGCATTGTCTGTAGCCTCCAACAATTCCTCCTCTGTACTAAACTGCTAAAATTTAGCACACTGAGGTAACAAGTTGTTCCACAAAATTTCATATGCAAAGAGATACTGAAAGATAAAAGTCATATGATTAACATTTATGTAAAGAAAAAGGTCCAGAATGAACCACTATAAAGGAGATTGTTTGTTTTTAGAATGGTAACTGCTGATAGTAGTTCTTATTCATGTTAGCATAGTTACCCAATGGTGGTTTATGAAATCTCAAAAAAATGAAGGATTGATTGTTTCCTTTGAATCAGAAATGGAGGAAAGAAGGACCTAATTAGAAAGACCTTGCTTGTTCCCATAATGTCTCCATGGCAAGAGCTTGTTTCCTCAAAATGGAAGAGCTTGTTTCCCTCAAAATGCACCATCCAACAAGGTTCCTGCTATTGAAACAAAGTGCAATGTTTGCCTTCCATTAGACATTTTAGAAATGTGGCACTCTTACCTCTTTCAAAGCAATGTCAGATGAATTCTATGGACGGTGGATACGTTTCACTCCTGAACATTGCCAGCGGAGGTGAAAGTTCACTCATCAAGGAACATTAACAAATCAAGAATCTTGCCAGAATGAGTAGGAGGGGAGACATCAGCCATTTTCAGATAATCAAATGTACTTTCCGCACCAAGAAAGCTTATTAAGAGAATCCTCTCGCATTTAGGGGACATTGCACACAGACATTATAACTATAGCCAAGCAATCATTTCGGTGCTGATTTGAAAATTTGTTTTAAAAAACATCTCTGAAATAAATGAGAATGACAAAGTTATCAACTAGAAAGGTAAGAGTTACAACCTATTGAGTGGCAATTCACCTGCCTGACATGTTACTGCACACAAAAGAAACATAAGTTAGGCCATATACACTCGCAGATATCAGTTGGAGACTTGGTGCAATTCATGGGTTAGACTTTTTACCAGGATTGCACAGTGATGGCAAGGGAAACTAAATTAAATCAGAGAAGAAAGAGTAGGCCTGTTCTCTGCTGCCCCAGAGGGTTGAATTGGGCCTAATGATTTTATGTTACAGTAGAGTCAATTTTGATTTAATATTAGAATGAATCCAACTGCCTATAGAGCGGTGGTGGGATCTTTTACTCTGGATGCCTTCAAAAACAGGTCGGACAGCTACCTAATGGAATTGCTTTAGTGGAGATCCTTTACTGAGAAGGAAATTGGACTTTTCAACTATGCTAAGCCTCCTGGCTCTAAGCAGTCTATTTCTTCAGAGACCACCTTCACTCATGGCTTACCTACTGTCACTGCCTACACCTGCACAATACAACAAAAATTGTGGTACAGTAGAGTCTCATCCAACATAAACGGGATGGCAGAACATTGGATAAGTGAAAATATTGGTTAATAAGGAGGGATTAAGGAAAAGCCTATTAAACGTCAAATTACGTTAGGTTACAAAATTAGGTACCAAAACATGTTCTATAACAAATCAACAGAAAAAGCACAGTAACATTATGTAGTAATTACTGTATTTATATCACAAGGTATTGAAACAGCTGTGGATCCAGGCAGAAGGCAGACTGCATTGGATAATACAGAACACTGGATGAGCGAAGGTTGGATAAGCGAGACACTACTGTACCTTGCAATTTTTGTTCTTTTAAAAAATTAAACATTCTGTGGTCTGGAAAAAAGACAAAAGAACAATCGGGAAAGTACAGGAAGAGAATGTATCATAGAGATGCCCCACAAAAATGGATATTTAGTGCACAAGCACCCATATTGAGTTGAACAACAGAAGAGTTAGACAAAATCATTTATTTTAATTGATAATTTAAGTTTTTTGTGAGCCATAAATGTACAAAAAACAAACTCATATAGCAAACAGAGCATGGGTTGTCCAGGTGTCCATGGTAGCAAGAGCACTTCAAGCCACCAAAAAGCAGAGCCATTAGATAGAAGAACAGGCTGGGAATCTTGTTGCTTTTTTCTTACTGCACCAATTGAAGATACAAATTCCTACATTGAAGACAGCCTCAAGTTAAGGCTGCTAATCTCTGGAGAATTTGCAATTACACCACTTCTTGGTTGTTCTGCAGACTTACTTCATAACATTTCATCTGGCTCCATGTAGCAAAGGCTGTAGAGAAGAAACAGAGCAGGAGTCAGTGTTAAGAGCTATCACAACTCCTTGGTTGGTTTAAAATGGCCATACCTATAATCTTGCAAGGGAAAATTGAGATTAGTCTTCAAAATTGAGCTTTATAATAATACTAGCTGAACCCGGCACGCGTTGCTGTGCCCTATGTAGGAGATGCGGGAAAGTCTAAGTATGTAAGGTTTGGAAATGATGTGAGTATGTGTTTTGTGTGTGTATACATGTGTATGGTTGTGTGTATGTGTGTATGTATATGTGTGTGTTTATATGTGGGGGTATGTGTGTGTGTGTTAATATATGTGTTTGTGTATTTATGGGTATGTGTATATATGTGTGTGTTTATATGTGTATGTGCATATATTGGTGTTTGTATATATTTGTGTGTGTATGTATATGTATGTGCGTATTTGTGTGTATGTGTGTTTATGTGTATAGATATGTATGGTTATGTATATGTGTGTGTTTATATGTGGGGGTATGTGTGTGTGTGTTAATATATGTATGTGTGTATTTGTGTTTATGTGTATAGATATGTATGTGTGTGTGTACGTATATGTGTGCGTATGTATGTGTATATATGTTTACGTGTGTATATGTGTGTTTATATATGTGTATGTGTGTCTATATGTGTGGGTTTGTGTTGTTTTGTGTTGGAGGGTTTTTTTTTGTAATGGGTTTTTTTTTATTTTGGTAGGCTTGCCTGTCTGTTCCATGTCCGTCTGTTCTTCTCCCTGTCAGCCTTCTTCGGTACCTCCATGTGGAAGGGGGACCCCGAAGGCGCACGTTTGTGGCGTATCCGTCTCCTCTCTTGCCTTCTCGGTGTCCTCCGCTGCCTCCTTTCCGCTCCCAGAAGAGGAGGGCGAAGGGAGAGAGATGGCTTGGGCCCCTGTAGCCTGGGGATCTTCGGCAGGAGGCGCTCTGTAAAGGAGGGTGAACGGGGCCCAAGCGCTCTCTCTCCCTTCGCCCTCCTCTTCTGGGAGTGGAAAGGAGGCAGCGGAGGACAGCGAGAAGGCAACAGAGGAGGGCGAAGGGAGAGAGATCGCTTGGGCCCCTTTCGCCCTCCTTTTCAGAGGGCCGCCGCCATGGCTCCCCCTTCGCCACCTCCCTGCCGGGGGGGCGAAGGGGGATCTTCGGCAGGAGGCACTCTGAAAAGGAGGGCGAAAGGGGCCCAAGCGATCTCTCTCCCTTCGCCCTCCTCTGTTGCCTTCTCGCTGTCCTCCGCTGCCTCCTTTCCACTCCCAGAAGAGGAGGGCGAAGGGAGAGAGAGCGCTTGGCCCCTTTCGGCCTCCTTTTACAGAGCGCCTCCTGCCGAAGATCCCCTTGCCCCTCGCCAGGGTAGTGGCGAGGGGGACCTCCGGCCGAACTGTGGAGCCCTCCACACGGTCGCCAGTGTGTCTTGGCGGCCGCCATCTTTATTTGGAGGTCTTCCGGCCATAAGGGGCGGGACTTCCTATTCCCGTGGGGGTGTTGTCCGTGTTTCCAGGTGGATTCCTTTTCTTGTTGCTCCAACTTCCGGCGGAGCCTTTTCTGGCGTACCGGAAGTGGTTTGTCGGCCATTTGTTTTTGTAGTTTTTTGGGGTGTGTTACGTTTTTGGGCTCTGGCTTCCCCGGTCGCCCCGAGAAGCGGCGGAGACGGGCAGGAGAGGTCAACCCAGAGTCCCAGAAGGAGTTCTGGTGGGCGGCCAGAGGCCAGAAGTAAGGTAAGTGGGCCAGTGGGAATTGGGGAAGGAGTGCGAGGAGGCGGCGGAGGAGGCGGGTACGGTGGCGCCGTCATGGTAGCGAGGCCCCCTGGCGAAACCGTGCTGTTTCGGAGATGGCCACCGGCATGGAGAAGGAGGAGGGGGTGAGGGCCTGGGGGTGGGCTATGATGTTTCCCCCCTCGGCGCTGTTTTTTTTTCCTCCTCTGCCTTGTCCTCTTTATTCTTGCCGGCTCCGTTGTGCGCCTGCGCGGTTGGTCTCCCTCTGTCTAGCGCTCGCGGGCAGCGCAGAACGGGAGTCAATGGGCGGTTTTTGGGGGCTGTTTTTGGGGGGGTTGGAAGTTAGTGAGGTGGGTTTTTTTGTGTTATGTCTGTACCTCGTGGTCTGGGGGAATGTGTCTCGTGGGTTTTTTGTTTGGGGGGGTTATAGTTTGGCCGTGCATATCCATCTTTGCACGACCACGTCTCCTTTATATATATAGATTATAATAATAACTTTATTCTTATATCCCACCACCATCTCTCCAAAGGGACTCGGGGCGGCTTACAGATGACAGAAAGTGCCTAAAAATTAACATAAAAATGAAGCACAATATAAAATACAATAAAACACATACACATATAAAAACATCAACTCAAACTCAATAAAACTGGGTTCATCGACCAGTGGTGGTAAGCTGCTATAAACATGGCCTCCAGATCATTTTGGAGTACAGCTATCATTTTTCACTACTGGATATATCGGCTGAGATTGATAGGATTTTCAGAACAAGTCAAAAAACTTACCTAATCCTGGTGGAGCATAAAGCTCTGCAAGCATAGTGACAGGAAGTCTGGGAGGGAGAGTAATGGGCACTCCCCATTTGAGTGGGGAGGATTGCAACTGTTGACTCAGCACCATCTGGTTGTTATGCAAGAAAACTACAGTAGTGTAAGGATGTACTAGATATCTATGTACAACGTTCCAAAACATACTTACTCTAGTATCCCTCTAATAAGCTACTTTATGTCCCTAAAAAGATCTATTCCAATATCTGAACTCTCCAGGCATGAATTATGAGCCAGTTTAATTCCTCACCTCTTGGGTGTCTTCTGAATTCACATCTGGACGTTTCCATGCAGGTCTGGCCAGAGCCCACAACACCAACAGTGTGAAGACCAGGATTAGCATCCCAAGTACATTGCCAAACAAAGCTTCTGTAGGAAGCATGGAGTAAGGTGTTGTTGAGTTTGATCTAAAAGGAAAGACAGGAAAGTTTGATGTGAAACCAGTAGCAGCTGACAAACTTCCCCAGAGACCCAGATATGAGGAAGTGTAACCAGTAAGCTCTTTTAGATCACATAATCCCCTCCTTTAGCACATGAGGATTGAGCTTTCTGCCCTGTAACTATCCCAGATAATCTATGTTGGTTTATGTGTAGACTATTTATTTCTTATAATAATGTCCCACCTTTTCATCAACTATCTCAAAGCAGTTTAAATCTATTTCATCTGCATAACAAACTTTGGCAGGGGTGGCACTTCAACTCCCATACCTAGAGATAAATCAACTTCCATACCTAGTTTGGATTCAGCAACTTGAATGTCCATTTACAGTCTGGATTAAATCCCAGCATGGATTCATCAGTCCACAGACACAACTGCCAGTCCAATAGGGTTGGGGGGGGGGGGAGGGGTAGATAAAAAAGAGTTCTAGGCATTGCAGCTGGGAATGTGTCCACTGTGATGGCCAAGAGGTACTTCAAAGAGACATCTCTGAAGAAATATTGCTACTGTCTGTGCCCACAACTCTTGTGACCCATATTGGCAGAGCAATTTCCTTTCCAAGTTGACATTAGTAAAGAACGTTACTTCCTTTGAGTAGTCTAAAAGCTTCACCCATTCATTAGTTGTTCTGTCAGGATCAAAAAGTTTTCTCCACAATATATGATCAGCAACCATTTTAACACTGACTTCTCTACCTTACTCCTTCCCTCTAGTCTTTGAGTTCTGCTACTCACAGTCTGAAGTACAGTTTTTCAAAGATGCCAGAGATGCATGCTATCACAACCAAGGAGAGGATGGCGGAGCCAAAGAAGACATGAATGGGCTTGTAGAGGGCTCTGAGCCAGATGGGGGCCCAAGGCAGCAGGAAAGAACAGAACCCCATTAACCACTGAAAAGAAAGAGACAAGAATTAGGAACACTTCCATGTCGTGGTCTTCTGTTAATATGTACTGATGGTAATAACTGCGGGCACGCAGAGCAATCGGAACCTTCTAGAAAGACAAATGACACGTCAGCGTTAGCCCCGCCCACTCCCTATATAAGCTCTCTCCGAGGGGCTACCCAACCAGTTCTCTTAATCCGCGCGAGCAATTAGGAGAACCTTCGCTTGTTGCTTCATTTATTGAACTCGGACTGCTCTTAGGTAACGAATCTGACTGGACTCTGACTATTCTTCTGCTTATTCCCTCTGTCGTTGACGCTCTCTCTCTGGCTTTGACCCGGCTTGTTTGACTACGAATTGCCTCTGACCTGTTTGCCCGATGGCTACCGCGTTTTTAAAAAAGTGCGCCCAATGCCCCAACGTCCTTCCGGACTCAGACGCACACCAGCTATGTCTGGAATGCTTGGGCGAGGGGCATCTGGCCCAAGCCTGCAAGATCTGCCGGGCATTTTCCTCGCAAACAAGGAAGAATAGAGAGGCAAGGCTTAAAGTGGCCATTTATGAGAAGGCGTTCCTTTCCCAAGGCTCCCTTGTTGGCACGAGCGCCCTGTCGTCTGCAGGAGCGCCACCCGCAACCAAGGTGGCTGCTGAGCCCTCCCTGGCAAAAAAAGA
The DNA here is from genome assembly GCA_030556195.1 of Anolis apletophallus. Lineage (NCBI taxonomy): Eukaryota > Metazoa > Chordata > Lepidosauria > Squamata > Anolidae > Anolis > Anolis apletophallus. Next base: position 104,179,891 of record JARBWK010000002.1, on the reverse strand, counting down.
AGGGAAAAAAAGCCTAAACCGGCAAATGGCCAAGATGGCCACCGGGCGCCTTCCCCTCAGGAAACAACAACTAAAAGGGCGCGAATTGATGAAACCTCCATTGCTGTGCCGCCGGAGGACCTGTCTTCATCCTCCTTGCCACTTACCAAGGCTGGCCCTCTGTCGGAGGACGGGCGCAAGGCTCAGGTCCCACCTCACCCTCCGCCGCAGGCTCAAGTGGGAGGAGCCGAAGCGGCGCATGCGCAGCCACCGCTGTCAGCATAAGAGGAGGTTCTATTTTCTGAGGGTCCGGCGCCGGCGTCATCGGAGCCCTCCCAGCTGGCTTCGCCGCACATCCTCGCCACAGCTGATCAGAGGGAGGGGCCGACACCGCTCACCCCAACTCTGCCGGATCTGCAAACCTCTCCTCCCCTTATGGGCGGGGAGAGGGAGGAGGGGCCGCCCATTCCATCTGGCCAATATCGGCCCGCATCACTCTCTCCGATATCGGAGAGCATTCAAAGAGAGAGGGAAAGAGCCCTGTCTCGGCGTTCGTCCCAAGCCGCACGGAAGCGCCGACGCTGCTCCCCGTCTTCTTCATGCTCCTCTTCCTCATCGTCCTCCTCTTCTCCCTCCCCACGTCGCCACCGGCACAGACGCAGGAGGAGCCACAGGAGGCGATCCAGGCGCATCAGTCCAGGGGATCCTGAGCCACATCCACAGCTCGTCCTTTGGAAGCAGACCCCTGAGGGATTCATCTACGTGGGGCCCCCTCCTCCAGTGCTTTCTGCCCTGGTGCTGGCCCCTCAACAACCTGCCGCGGTGATTCCTGCTCCGGTGTTGGCCCCCCAGCGGATGGCACCGGCGCAACCCGTTGCGTCGCAGGTTATGGATCAACGCCCTTCCACCTCTGCCGCCAGCAGGGCTTTGCTGCAGCACCCATTGTCCCAGCCATCCTTTCCAACTATCGAAGAGGAGCAGCAGGGCGAGACCATGCAATCTAATTCATCCATTGCCCAATTGGACAGGATCCGGGGGCTGACACCGATCAGTCCCCGCCTATGGACCTTAACAACTTTGTACTTTTAATGGCTAGGCTTGTGAGATCCTTAAAACTGCCTACTCCTAAGGTTCCTGACTCCATGGAGGATCCTATGTGGACCTCAGAGGAGCAACGTACACCTTCCCCTCAGGCTGTACCTCCCCTTCCCTTCCTGCTTAAGCTTACGAAACTTCCTGATACTTCCCCAGCCTTAGCCTCGGTGGTCCCCAAGCGCGTGGACGCCATTTATAGGGTTGATTTATCATCCGCCTTTTGGGTAGCTAAACCCACCAAACCCAACACGGTGGTTTTGGAGATGTCTAAGGCAAGGAACGCAAACGGCCCTTTGCCTACTCCCGCAGACAAAGAGAGCAAAAAGCTACAGGCCATGGGGAGGAAAGTGCACATGATGGCAGGGTTATTTGCCAGGATGGCCCATTACGCCACTTACTTAAGTGGCTATCAGGCATTTTTGTGGGACAAAATTCTGCCATATCTGGAACTCCTCCCACCCGAGCAACAGATTCTGCCGAAGGCCCTTCAAGTGGAGGCCTTGGCCCTCACCAAATTCCAAAAGGAGTTTGGCAGACATATGGCCGAAGGGGCTGGCAGGCTTTTTGCATCAGCCACATCCATTCGGAGACACGTCTGGCTTCGCTCGTCTTCCCTCTCGGAGGAGGCCAGGATTTTAGCTGAAGACATGCCGATGCATGAGCACGGCCTCTTCAACCCAGACGTGGACGATAGCCTTAAGTCCAAACAGGAAGTACGCCAAGCGGCGCATAAATATGGGCACCCCTACCAGCCGAATTATAATAGGCAGAGATCTGCTACACCTTCGGCTCCCTACTTCAGGAGGAACTACCCCTCTTACCCTCCACGGGGAGGCTACAATAACAGGGCATCGGCCAACGGCAGATATGGCCAAGGTAATAAACAAGGCTTTGCTTATAAGCCTCGCTCTGCCCCATTCAGGGGTAGGGGTAGGTTTCAGGGGTTCAACAGGAAACGTTTCTGAGTCTCTCATTGTAGGTTATCCCTTTTTGTGTTGTTACAGGTGTTATCCCTGCTCCTCTGCCCACCGTTCCTCCACAAGGTCACTCTGTTCAGCCGACCACAGGTGTTCATAACTTTTTGGATAGGCTTTTTCCCTTTTATTTTGCGTGGACGGACATAACCACTGATAGATGAGTCCTCCAGATAGTGGCGCAGGGATATAGTTTGGAGTTACTTACGCACCTCCCGTTAGGCCAGGTTGTACACACCCCTGCCTCCCAGGCCCTGTTTGATGAGATATCAGCCTTGCTTTCTAAGGGGGCAATTTCACCCTTATCCCTGGCTGAGTTGCCGTTCTGTTTTTTCTCGAGGTATTTTCTAGTGTCAAAGAGAGGGGGTGGGGTCCGGGCTATCCTGGACCTCAGGGGAATTAACCGTTACATCAGGCCACGGAGATTCAAAATAATTACACTGGCCTCTATACTGCCCCTGTTAAATAAACATGATTGGTTTGTCACTATCGATCTCCGGGATGCTTATTTTCACATTAGCATCGCCCCTTGGCATAGGAAACTTCTTTCGTTTATGGTGGGAGGTCAAGGGTTCAGTTTCAATGTCCTCCCTTTTGGATTGGCCTCCGCCCAAAGGGTCTTCACCAAGTGTATAGCAGCAGTGGCAGCCCACCTGAGAACCAGGGGAGTCACTATTTACCCTTACCTGGATGACTGGCTTTTGACAGCTGCTTCCAGGGATCAGTTGCTTCAGGACGTTTCCCTCACCCTCTCTCTCCTCCAGTCTCTAGGGCTTGTGCTCAATTTGGAGAAATCCAATTTGGTGCCGACCCAGCGGATTCTCTTCATCGGAGCGATCCTCGACTCCTTGCAAGTGAGAATCTTCCTTCCGGAGGATCGATTTGCCGCCCTTCAGATTCTGATCCGCCAGTTAGACCACAACCACACTGTGACGGCTCATCAAATCCAAGTGGTTCTGGGCCACATAGCCTCAACGACTGCGGTGACCCCCCATGCCAGGCTAAGATTCAGGCCCCTACAGGCGTGGTTCCTGTCCGTATTCGATCCACTGTGAGACAGCCCTCGCCTGCGATTGTCCCTACCATCAGAAATTCGCCACTCACTGCTTTGGTGGCTGGATCCCAGCAACGTCTGCTGTGGACTCCCATTTCTCCCTCCCAATCCATCCCGATTAGTCACAACGGACTCCTCGCTCACGGGGTGGGGAGCACACTCGGACGACCTCACAGCTCAGGGCCTGTGGTCCCGAGCAGAGGCCAACCACCATATCAATTTCCTGGAATTACTCGCTGTGCAGAGGGCACTGGAGTCATTCGAGCAAGTTCTGATAGGGAGAGTGACACTTTTGCAGACGGACAACACCACGGTGATGTTCTCTCTGAACAAACAAGGGGGGGGCACACTCGCATCAGTTATTACAGCTCACCATGCAGATTTGGGAATGGTGTATCTCCAGGAATATTCATCTCATGGCGATCCACCTTCCGGGGGAGGAAAACACAGTGGCGGATGCCCTGAGCAGGGCTCCGCTCAACCACCACGAGTGGTCTTTGTGCCACAAGGAGACTCTCAGCCTATTCAGGAAGTGGGGCACCCCTCATGTGGACTTGTTTGCCTCGCAGGAAAATACCAAGTGCGCCCTGTATTGCGCACGGAAGCGGGCGAACCCGGTCCAGGGGTGTTTGGGGGATGCGTTCCTCATCCCATGGTCGCACCAATTTCTGTATGTCTTCCCCCCCTTTCCCCTCCTTCTACGGGTCCTAGCCAGAATCCAAAGGGATAGGTCGAACTGCATTTTAATGACTCCATGGTGGCCACGCCAGCCGTGGTTCGCCCCTCTTCTCCGTCTAGCCGGAGGGAACTATGTGAGGTTGCGCAACAGGACCGACCTCCTGTCGTCCCAGAGGGACAGGGTGCTCTACCCAGAGGTCACTATGCTGCGCCTGACGGCGTGGCGTATCCGTCCACGCCCTTAGACCCTACATTGACCCTTCCACAATCTGTGTTGCGATTTCTGAATGCAGCCCAGAGAGATTCTACCAAGAGGTCTTATACATGTAAATGGAATAAATTCTCAGAATTTGCCAGACAAAAGGGGGCAGATCCCCTTTCTGCTTCTATACCAGTAATCTTGGATTTTTTTGGCCTCTTTAGCGAAGGCCGGGATGGTCCTCTCATCTATGAAATGTTACTTGGCGGCATTATCGTGGTACAGGAGAAAAGCTGGGCTTCCCTCCTGTTTCACGGACCCTTTGGTTAAATCAGTGCTGTCCAACATCTACCGGACCGGGGGCCTGATGTTTGGTCACTGATGACCTGGGGGGGCGCTCGGCCCCACCCCGGCCCGCCCCCGGCAGCAGCTGAAGGCGTCACCCAGGGAGGCGATCCAGGCGAAAACTCTCCCGTAAGCCGGGTTCTCGCTTCCCCCGAGCCATCCAAGCTTGCAGGAAGGGTTTCGCCAGATCTCCCTCCCTCTGGTCAGAGGGAGGCGTGAGCTTCCAGCTCTTCAGGCCTGGATGGCTCGGGGAGCGAGAACCAGGCGCTCGCTTCCCCACGGCCATCCAAGCCTGCGAGAGAGCTGAAAGATCTCGCCTCCCTCTGGTCAGGGAGGGAGGCGTCCTGGCAGGGAGAAGGCAGCGGATCGCTGCCTCTTCCCTGCCAGGCCCCTCCGTCCTTCCTTCCTTTCCTCCTGGCGGCGGCGTCCCAAACGGAACGCCGCTGCCAGGGTGAAAGGAGGGAGGGAGGCGTCCTGGCAGGGAGAAGGCAGCGGATTGCTGCCTCTTCCCTGCCAGGCCCCCTCTGTCCTTCCTTTCCTCCCGGTGGCGGCGTCCCAAACGGGAGGCATTGGAAGGGCGGTGGGATACCCCGTGGCTCCTCCCTCCCTTCCAAGGCACCCTGGCAGCAGCTGAAGGCGGCGATTTCGCCGCCTTCAGCTGCTGCCAGGGTGCCTTGGAAGGAGGGAGGAGCCACGGGGCATCCCTTCCCCCTTCCAAGGCATCGGCGGCGCGAGAGAGGGACAAGGCGGCGGTACAGGGAGGAGGGGCCAGCTCTCTTCCTCCTGCCTGTATCGCCTCTGTCTCCCTCTCTCAGCGACGCCGCTGCAAACTGCCTCGCAATGGCGCCGCCGAGAGGGGAGAAGGTGCGATACAGGCAGGAGGAAGAGAGCTGGCTCCTCATCCCTGCCTGTATCGCCCCTCGTTCCTCTCGCGGCGCCGCCCGATGCGATGCAGTTTGCATTAGCGCCGCCGAGAGAGAGAGAAGGGGCGGTGTAGGGAGGAGGAAGAGAGCTGGCTCCTCCTCCCTGTACCGCCCCTTTCTCCCTCTCGGCGCGCAATGCAAACTGCATCGCATCGGCGCCGAGAGGGACGGAGGGGGCGATACAGGCAGGGAGGCGGAGCCAGCTCTCTTCCTCCTCCCTGTCCCACCTCCTCCCCCCCCCGGCCACCATTTTTTTTCAAAAAAAATTTGAAATTTTTTTTGGGAAAAAATCTTGCTGGGGGTAGCGGGGGCCGTGTCCAACAGGTTGGGGGGCCAAATCCGGCCCGCGGGCCGCCGGTTGGACAGCCCTGGGTTAAATCATTTCTTAAGGGATTTAATAATCTCAGACCCTCTGTAGCTCCGCCAGTGCCGGGGTGGGACCTTGGCCTGGTCCTGAATGCCCTGACTACAGCCCCCTTTGTGCCTCTAGCCACAGCTCACTTCTCTCACCTTACTTGGAAGGTGGCCTTTTTAGTGGCGATCACATCGGCCAGGAGGGCGAGCGAACTGTCTGCTTTGCGTGCAGATGCGCCTTATGTAAGGTTTCACAGAGGTAAGGTGGTGCTACGCACAGACATTTCCTTTTTGCCAAAGGTAGCGACATCTTTCCACATGTCGCAGGAAATAGTTCTGCCTGCTTTTTTTCAAGATCTGTCTTCGTCCCTGGAATGTTCCTTGCACACATTAGATGTTAGGAGGGCAGTGGCCTTCTACTTAGATAGGACTGCAGGGATTAGGAAGACGAACAGATTGTTTGTTAGATATAGGGAAGATTCCGTGGGCCTTCCAATTTTGTCTCAACGTATTTCTGCCTGGATTGTGGCAGCTATCCGTTTAGCATACAAGATGGCCAAGGTAGATCCTCCTCAGCATATTAGGGGACACTCCACTCGGGCGGTCTCCACTTCAACTGCATTCCTTAAGGGGGTTCCGTTAGATGCCGTGTGCCGTGCAGCCACCTGGAAGAGCCCTTTGACCTTCGCATCACACTACAAGGTGGAGGCCGTTTCCAGGAGATGCGCACAGTTCGGAAGAGCAGTCCTGTTTTCATCGGTGGCATGACGCCCACCTTCCAAGGTTGGTAGCTTGGTAGTCTACTACCATCAGTACATATTAACAGAAGACCACGACATGGAATTATTAGTTGCTTACCTGTAAGTGTAGTTCCATGAGTGCCTTCTGTTAATATGTACAACCCGCCCGTCCTCCCCTCAGGTCATGCCACTCCTTCTGTATGCTCCACGCGCGGAAGAGAACTGGTTGGGTAGCCCCTCGGAGGGAGCTTATATAGGGAGTGGGCGGGGCTACCGCTGACCTGTCATTTGTCTTTCTAGAAGGTTCCGATTGTTCTGCGTGCCCGCAGTTATTACCATCAGTAATAACTACAGTATAATGGAACTACAGTTACAGGTAAGCAACTAATAATTTCCATCACATAATATTTGCAGCTGTGATTTGCCAAGCAAAGGAAATAGTGCTACCAGTCTAGAAATCACACACCTAGTGCTACAAATAACTTTGCACACCAGTTTTATTGGCAGTTGGATTTTGGCTTTAGATTGTAAAGCCATTCTGAAACCATGACAAGTAAAGTGATGTGCAAAGTAATTGGTAGCACTATCAAACTACAGTAAATCAATGAAATCCCTTTACATATGTGATAGATCGTTCTACAAATTATTCAATGATTTTGTTTTAGTAAACATGATAGTAATATATAGTACTAGCTGTACCCGGCACGCGTTGCTGTGCCCTATTTAGGAGATGCGAGAAAGTCTGAGTATGTAAGGGTTGGAATTGTTGTTAGTTATGGTGTTGAAGTGAATTGGGTGTTTTATGTTTGTGCCTCAGCTCTTTGCCTGCCTAATACACCTTTCCAGGCTTCAAAGTTTTTTCCTACTCTGGCATTGAAATCACCAAGGATAATGATTTTATCTTCTTCTACCGTAATACAAAATAGGATAAAACAACCATCACTTGTTGTAGTTTGTCTCCAGGCTATAATTCATTTCAGTTCATTTTTTTGTATTATATAATACTTCTCTGTTACTATCTATATATATAAAGGAAGAGCCGTCATGTGAAGACTACCTCAAACAGAGAAACCTTACAATGCAGAACCACAAAACTGCATTGTGCCTCAGCTCTTTGCCTGCAGTCCTTCGGGTTTGACTTGTACCATGGCCAGGACGGATCAGCTTGGGGAGGGCTTGTCCTGTCAGGGGATATCTATCTTCACAGGTGCGTCCAGTGTCTGTTGGGGACTGTTAAAAATCCTTTCCGTATCCTTTTTAGCCACCTTTCTCAAGATCTTCATGTCTAGCTTACTTTCTGCTCCTCTCTTTTTCAAGATGTCCTGCTCTGTGTCTTTTGCACCCATTGGTCGATGTCCAATGAGGCTTTCCTCATGGACAGGCCATCTGAGGGAGCTCTTCCAGCGCTGGGCATCAGAAGGTACTTGGTGATGACCTCCATCCCTTGGAGCCAGCATTTAGAGGGCTGGAGCACCCTCCTTGGCAAACCCCATTGTTGCTGGATGGTCCTCTTATTAATGTGGAATTCAAGCCACTGGAGATCTTTTGGGAAAGGAAGAAGAGCTCCCCTTGAATGGTGTTGATCTCCATCATGGTCTTCTGATTTGAAAGTGTTGGAGGAGGCTCTGGCACCCTTCTGACAGTTTGTTATGGGTCGGAATGTTCATGTTGGCTGGCCAGTACAGCAGTTATGCAAATCCGCCCTTATTGGCAGCCAATCATGTTGTCAGAATGTAGAGGCTGGGAGAGTCTTTGGCAGCCCCGGAGGATGCTGGGAAATGTAGTTTTATTTTTACTCGTTGTTTTGGGGGCCTTTTAAGTTTTGGGGGGGAAAGTTTCTTTGCTACAAACGTACCTTGCTTGAGGCCTATTTCTGTTGGCAAGTTTTGTGTTTCTGCATTGTAAGGTTTCTCTGTTTGAGGTAGTCTTCACATGACGGCTCTTCCTTTATATATATAGATAGTAACAGAGAAGTATTATATAATACAAAAAAATGAACTGAAATGAATTATAGCCTGGAGACAAACTACAACAAGTGATGGTTGTTTTATCCTATTTTGTATTATGGTAGAAGAAGATAAAATCATTATCCTTGGTGATTTCAATGCCAGAGTAGGAAAAAACTTTGAAGCCTGGAAAGGTGTATTAGGCAAGCACGGTGTTGGAAACTGTAATGATAATGGACGCCTTCTGCTAGAGTTATGTGCAGAACAGCAGCTGACTATTACAAACACCATCTTTCAGCAGAAAGATAGCTTGAAGACCACCTGGATGCATCCCCGATCCAAGCAGTGGCACCTCATTGACTATGTTTTAGTGCGCCAGAGAAACATTCGTGATGTCCGTCATAGTCGAGTGATGCCCAGTGCAGAATGTCAAACAGACCACCGCCTTGTAAGATGTAAACTAAATCTACACCTTAAGCTCAAACCTAAGAGGGGTGGCATCTTAAAGAGGAGACTCCAAGTCAACAATCTTCAACAGGCTGTTGTGAGAGACAACTTCCGGGCAAATCTGCAAGCAAAACTTGAAGACCACCCTACAGATTCTTCTCCTACAGTGCTTTGGCAACACATCAAAAACAGTATCCTGCAGTCTGCTGAAGAATCCCTAGGATTCTCCATCAAGAAAAACCAAGACTGGTTTGATGAAAACAACCAAGAGATCCAGGAGCTGTTGGCAAAGAAGAGAACCGCTCACCAGGCACACCTCGCCCAGCCATCTTGCCATGTAAGAAAAGCAGCCTTCCGTCTCGCATGTAGTAAACTCCAACAAAAACTCCGAGACATTCAGAACAAGTGGTGGATTGATTTAGCAGAAAAGACACAATGTTGTGCAGATCTCGGTGATCACAGAGGTTTTTATGAAGCTCTCAAAGCAGTGTTTGGACCTACTTATCAGGTCCAAAGCCCCTTATACAGTATAGATCAGGGGTGCCCACACTTTTTCATCATGCGAGCTACTATGTGAACAATCAAGTTGAAAAGATCACCTGTTGTGCATGTGAGCGTGCGAGCACGCTCCTACTGCAGCCTTCCGTCCGCGCGGGGCTTCTTTTTTGCCTGCCCATGAACTCGCTGCCGCGCGCACCCGGGAAGGAGATCCTCCTTGCCTGCGCGCGCACTCACTCTTAATGTCTTCGTTGTCTTCCTCCTTCCTGCTGCGTGCTTTCGCGAGGCAGGAAGTCCCCATCCCGTCCTGCTTCTTGCGTGCACAGCAGGCCCCTCCCACGCACGCAGCAGGAGGGTATTTATAGGCGCACCTGCCAGTGCTCCGGCCAGATATGCCCCCCCCCAGCAGCAACCAATGGGCGGTCATGTCACCACACCGTGCGTGGCAAGACGAGTGCCAGGGCCTGCCCACTAAAGCCTCATTTTGGCAAAAGAAGCCCCGCAAAGGCGGCGGCAGGAGCACACATGCGCGCGCATGGCAGGAGCGCGCCATCTGGCTGGTGAGGCCCAAAGATCACCTGGAAGAGGGCCGAAGATCACCTAGGTGCTCCCGATCACCATAATGAGCACCCCTGGTATAGATGGTCAAACACTAATTACTGATAAAGCCTCCATCCTGAACCGATGGGCTGAACATTTTCAGAGTCTCTTCAATGCCAACAGAGTAGTCCAAGGTTCAGCTATCCAACACATGATACAACAACCAATGAAAAATGAACTGGACACAGCTCCCACTCTGGAAGAGACCATTGAGGCCATACAGCAGTTGAAAAATGGCAAAGCAGCCGGGATCGATGGAATCCCACCTGAAGCTTGGAAACAGGGAGGTCATGTACTGCATGTTAAATTCTACGAGCTCCTTGTGAGTTGCTGGGAAAAAGGTGAACTGCCATCAGATCTCTGAGATGCAGTTATCATCACCCTGTATAAGAAAAAGGGAACAAAATCCGATTGCTCAAACTATCGAGGTATAACACTGCTCTCCATTGCTGGAAAAATCCTTGCAAGGATACTCCTGAAGAGATTAGTTCCGGCTATTGCAGAAGAACTTCTCCCTGAAAGCCAATGCGGCTTCAGAGCTAACAGGAGCACCACTGATATGGTTTTTGCCCTTAGACAACTGCAAGAGAAATGTAGAGAGCAGAACAAAGGACTCTATGTAACATTTGTCGACCTCACAAAAGCCTTCGGCACTGTGAGCAGAAAAGGTCTGTGGCAGATCCTGGAACGTCTAGGATGTCCCCCCAAATTCCTCAAAATGATTATCCTGTTACATGAGGGCCAGCTTGGTCAAGTCAGATATGGCGATGCTCTCTCGGAGCCTTTTCTAATAACTAATGGAGTGAAACAAGGTTGTGTTCTTGCACCAACCCTATTTATAATCTTCTTCAGCATGATGCTCCAAAGGGCTACGGCAGACCTACAAGAAGAAGACGGCATATACAGTATATACGCTATCGTACTGATGGCAGCTTGTTCAACTTAAGCCGTCTGAGGGCTCGCACTAAGACTCTAAACTATCTAGTCCGTGAGCTGCTTTTTGCTGACGATGCTACCCTTGTCGCCCATTCAGAAGCAGCCCTGCAGTGCCTCACATCCTGCTTTGCAACAGCTGCAGAGTTGTTTGGGCTGGAAGTCAGCCTGAAGAAAACGGAAGTCCTCTACCAGTCCGCACCACAGGAAGAACACCATCATCCCCATGTCAGCATAGGCACATCTGTGCTTAAGTCCGTTCAGCAGTTCACCTACCTGGGAAGCATCATCTCTTCAGATGCTAAGATTGACAACGAGAAAGATCACAGATTATCAAAGGCATATAGTGCATTCGGAAGGCTTCACAAAAGTGTCTGGAGCAACAAGCACCTGAGGCAAAGCACCAAAATCAGTGTGTACAAAGCTATCATACTGTCTATTCTCCTCTATGGGTCTGAAACATGGGTCACCTATCGGCAACACCTACGACTCCTCGAACGCTTTCATCAGCGCTGTCTTCGCACAACCCTAAATATACACTGGACCGACTATGTGACGAATGTTGCTGTCCTTGAGCAAGCAGGGATCACCAGCATTGAGGCCATGCTATTGAGAACACAGCTGCGCTGGGCAGGGCACATCTCTAGAATGGAGGACCACCGCCTCCCAAAGATACTACTGTACGGTGAACTCGCCACGGGTCAGCGCAAGAGAGGTCCCCCCAAAAAGAGATATAAGGACTCCCTGAAACAACACCTCAGGCTCGGCCAGATTGATCACCAACAATGGTCCACCCTGGCCTCACATCGGGAGGCATGGAGATGCGCTATCCACAATGCTGTTGCCTCTTTCGAGAAGACACGCCGAATGGGTCTCAAAGAGAAACGACAACGCAGAAAGAACCGCAACTTGGAAACAACATCACCCAAGGAGACTTTCTGCTGTGCTTTCTGCAACCGAACTTGCCTATCTCAGATTGGCCTTTTTAGTCATCAACGCGCTTGTAAAAAGCGTGGGATGAGTCCTTCCTGAATCTTCGTTCGCGAAGTAATGCCGAGAGAGAAATGACCACTTAACAAGAAATTCTGCTACAAGATATAGTCTTTCACTGGAGACAGCCAGTTGAACTTTTTTGATCACTTCTCAACAGACAAGAGTTTGAGAATGTTACTTTTTCAGACCACATCTCTTAAAATCCCTAAGCTAGCCTAAGTCCGGGAGGTCTAGTTCAAAATAGTACATTTGCAGATATTATTCTTTGGAACATAAGAAACTGCTTTACAATAAGTCAGACCATTTGATCTGTTTAGCTCAGTATTGTTGACAGCCTTGGAGCAGCTCTCTAGGTTTTGAGACTCTGGTGTTTTCCAGCCCTGCCTGGAGATGCCATGCACCGGACTACAGACCTTCTGAATGTAAAGCATACACTTTCCTGTTGAATTATTATGCTTTCATAGCTCCTATGGCTAACAGCATCTCTTACAAGTTGTTTGGGTCATTCTGTTTTTAACACCATTGACCCCTTATTAATAAATAGTATGCTTTCTAATTTTTTTTTAAACCCATAGGTTTACATTCCGTTAGGGACAAATGCACAGGTAGGTTGCTCTTGTGAGTGTATAGGTCCTTTTTGGGGTGCTGTGGAACTTAGTATTCCTCCCTCCAGTGCCCCAAACCCACCTCCCCCGATTTAGCATACATCTCCTTCTGTGCGATATAGTAAGTGGGCAGGACAAGAGAAGTGCCTGGCTATATCCCCATACCAGGACAAGCATAGTTATGGCAATGATGAAATTTCCTGAGGATGCTGATAGATCTCATTGCTACTATACAATTGTCTTGTGTGTGGTTACAGATACATAGCCAGATGCTTCTCTGATCCTGCCTGCATCCCACAAGATAAAGAGGGGCTTCAGAGGCTGTATAGTAATGTGTAAGGTGGTATATGGCTCATAGAACGTATCAGGACTGCTTTACATCTGGAAATGTATGCCCTTACTATGGAAGACGTTGCGGATCCAGAATAGGTATCTACAGTCACTAACAATCCTACCACCAAACTCTATCTCTGGAAGAAATTTATACTCAGCCACAAGTGAATATGATGGTATACAGCTCAGCTTCCAAAGGTCCTCATGTGGAATAGCTATGCTGCCCACAAAAGATTGTAACCACAAAATATTCATTTTTACCTACCTGGCAGAAGAAGAGCAGCACAGCCGACAGACCTATCCAGCTGTGTAGTGAGTACATGTTTGGGATCTTCTGCACATTGTGAAACTCAAAGACAGCTACTAGTCCCAGGACAACAATGATGGATGCTATCAAGGTCAGAGATGCATGTAGTAGCTTCCATGGAAGTTTGGATCCCTGCCAGGAGAGGGGCACCCGATATACCAGTGCAGCTGCAGAAGAGAAGGTGTAATCAGAGCCAAAAACTCCAGGAATTCCCCATCCCTATTCTTTAAAACATAATCCAGTTGGAACTATAATATGCAACCCTCAAGTCAGTTGTGGTCCCAAGCAGTCCCATTTTCCAAGCTCTCTGCTCACAACAGTAACTGCCTTGCTTCCAGATTTTTCTACCGAGATGCAGAGAGTGGAACCAGTAAGGATCTGGATTCTCTTTCCACTTACCAGCGCCATACAAGACCAACATGCCTGTCACCATGAGAACTGGGTGCCAGTTAAACATCTGAGTCGATCCATCCCAGGCAAAGCCACCAAGCCAGTGGTGACTCCAATACACTGTGGAGCCCACACACAAGATTCCCAGAACTCCAAGTAGGATGGAAAACGGCAAGAATGGGATACCAGGCATCACGCTGCTACTGTGGAGCACGTCTAAGAGAAGAGAAGCTAGCCGTCAAAATGATGTTGGTTATTGACTATTGGTTAGACGATATTACTGATTCGCTGTTCTTGCCTGGTTTCTGCCCTTTTCTGCTTCCTTTTACTGAACTGTTTCAGTCCTCTGGACAGCCTGCTTCAGATTTCTTCTTATCTAACTTAACATGGGAGGAGCCACAAAGGCAGAGGAGGTGCTTTAGAGTGCATTAACTAACAGACACACACAGCATACATCAAACATTACAACTTGGGGGAAGACAGAGAACTCTTGGATATAATTAAACTATATCACATTCTAAGTGAAGCACAAAATCTGTTGCAAAAAGACAATAACTGGCATTACTTTCATCCTTCTCAAAACCAAGTCACATAGGAATGCAGAGAACCACCTCAGTACATATGGTACAGAAAACAGTTACTGGTAGACTGATCATCAACTCTTGTTAACTGTCTGACAGGAGCGAGAATATAGAATGAATCCATTAGATTGTCAAGTAGGATGCAATTTCTATTAAATTACATATGGAGAAACAGAGACCATGTGTTTTTGATTTCCAAATTTCTTCCATGAGCTGAAATAAACATTCATTAAAGTTACCAGGGATTGGGAGTTGAAGTCCAAACACCTGGAGGGCTGAAGTTTGCCCATGCCTGATCTATACTGTACAATTAACATAGTTTTACGCCACTTTATTTGCCATTGCTCAATGCTATGGAAGTATGTGAATTGTAGTTTGGTGAGGCAACCTCACTCTTTCACAGAGAAGGATAAAAACCTTGTGAAATTCCAACTCCCATGATTCCATAGCATTGAGCCATGACAATTAAAGTAGTATCAAACTACATTAATTCTACAGTGTAGATGCACCCCTTGCTGTGTCCTTCCACAAAGACAGAAAAGTTACTGTAGTCAAACCAAGTGAGCAAGAGAAAGAAATCCCCATTAGGGCTCTCAGTTTCCCTTACAAGCTGCCCCACAACCAAGATGCAAAACTAATATCCTTCCCACCATGACAAAACCCCGACACACATGTATCACCTGCACCCACTCTTTCCAGCAGGGTGGCAGGGTCACAAGATAGTCACAACTTCTGCTTTCAAAGCAGAACTAAGTAGATAAATAGTTTGTAACTGTGAGTTAAATATATCTTCACAGATCAAATTTGTTCAAGGGGAATAGAGAATAACCAACTTTGTTTCATTTTACCTCCTTCTCTGAAAGCGGAAAATCTCTCTCAGGTGGTGACAGTGTAGAATATTTTTTCACAACTGGTAAGAATAGATAACCGTGTTAAAATCTATATTTGTACCTTTGTATTTGCATTTTATTTTTATTTTTTATTTATTCAAACTTCTATCACCGCCACTCCCCGTGGGCTCGGAGCGGTTCACAAGTCTGGATAACAGTACAATAAATAAAAGACAAACAACATCAAAAGAAAAGAGGGGGAAGAGAGGGAGGGGGCAAGATAGAGATCAGGCGCGGCAGGGGGTTGCTCAGTTGGAACTAGGCAGCTCCACCGTGCCGTCGAAAGCAGGAAGCATGGGGGGTCTCGAGGAGATCACACGCAGTTGGCCACAGGAGTGCCGTGCGGCCAGGCTTCCTCTGTCCAGAGGTCTAAGAGTCAAGGACAGATGTGCTGAAGGAGTGACTTTCTCCGACTTCAAGTCGGTCCGGGGGAGTCCGTGCCACTTAGCACTTGAGCTCCAGAAGATTCTGGGTCTGCCACTCCTTGGCCTCCGGCGCCGTCTCCTCCTGCGGCCCTGTGGCTTCTCCTGCAAGGCGCCTCCAGGGTTAGGGTCCCCCAAACGTGGGCGTATTCTCCCTGAGCTGCTCCCTGAACTGGTCACCCCAGGTCTTGTTCTACCTTGTCCTGAAATGTAGCTCTTCCTCCAGCCGCCTGCAGGTGGCAGGACGGACTGTAGGCCGGTCACAACTATCGGGACCACTTGAGAGTGTGTATCTTTAAAATGTTAGCCAGAGTGACAACTTATTATCAGATGTGTCCTATATTATAAGGAAGTTATACAAAGTCCAAATTCTGGTGCTGTCTGATCAGCTTTTCTAGAGTAAGAGGGATTGCAAATAGCATAAGACAAATTTGCCAAGGATAATTTCATAAGATGGAAAAGACAGAGACAGAACTGAATGGCAAAGCCAAATGTAAGAGAGGTTAGCCATAGACATAGCTTGAAAATAGTACTATTGTTGACCAAGAGGCTGGGTAGTTTTGAAAGCTGTGATTCAAAAGAGGAATTATTTCAAGATGCACACAGTTTATAAGGATTAGTTAAGCAGACTGTACAATCCTGGTAGCCTTCCACATTCACACATACACCAGGTTTTTGCTATCACAGGAATTCACAACATTAATGTGCTCTTTACATGATCTCATATGTAACTCATGTAAAGATGTCACAAGCTCTTTTCATTCCTGAATTTAAGAGCCTGGCAGAGAAGGAAAGGGACCCCTAAACGTGACAGTTAGATATGCTATTGACCTAGGTCTTCTGAACTAATCCTGAATTCCCCTTGAACTCAACTGCTAGTGCACCATACCAATTTATTTTTCATAACAATATAATTTAAAAAAATTATAGCCATAGCACCTCTCCATTCAAAATAATTAACAGTATTATTGAATTATCAGTTTCAGGCATAAAACAACAAAATCCACAAAATACTATACATTTATTGGTTAACCAGAAAGCACAAAATGCACAATTACAGTTTTTGAAACTTCACTGCTTCTTTATCAGAAGAGTTATGATTTAGGAGTCACAGGCCTACATTTGGTCTCGGGTTATCCTTCTGTGGTCTGGAGGGATCTCGGTGCAGGCAGAGTCCACTTCAATTTTGTTTGTTGTTTATTAGTTCAGTTGCTTCCGACTTGCGACCTCATGGACCAGCCCACGCCAAAGCTCTCTGCTGGCCGTGGCCACCTCCAGCTCCTTCAAAGTCAAGCCAGTCACTTCAAGGACAATATCCATCCATCTTGCCCTTAGTCTGCACCTCTTCTTTTTCCTTTCCATTTCCCCAGCATCGTCTTCTCCAAGCTTTCCTGTCTTCTCATGGTGTGGCCAAAGTACTTCATCTTTGCCTCTAATATCCTTCCCTCCAATAAGCAGTCGGGCTTTATTTCCTGGAGGATGGACTGGTTTGATCTTCTTGCGGTCCAAGGCACTCTCAGAATTTCTGATAGAGACTGTGTAATCTTGATTATTTCATAATCTTGATTATGAAATAAAGACATGAATGGCTTGGAGGGGGGCTTTATTATAGGAACACTGTTCTAAGACAGAACAGTTACTTAGTGTCCTGATCTAATCAAACATCATTATAGGGAAGAGCAGAGAGAGAATGGGCAAGGACAGAAGAGCTAGGAAAACATCTCAAAGAGTATTGGTTCACATTACAGAGGGCTCAGAACAGATACACAAAGAGAGAGGTCCCTTTGGGTCACTCAAAACTGTCTAATCTTTTCATTACTGTCTGCTTAGATGCATTCTTAGCTCGTAATTGCTAAGCACTGTTGTACTTACAATAGTTGTTACCCCCAGAAAAATTAAAATTCTTTCATTTGGACTACAATTGGGAAGTATTATCTATACCAAGGGTGCTCATTAGGTAGATTGTGATCTACTGGTAGATCGCGTAAGATGTCCTGGTAGATCGCAGGCAAGGTGGAAGGCTCAGTCCCGCCCCGCAACAATTCGTCCAGTAGTAAGAAATCAGTTTGTGTGTGTCAACTGTAAAATAGGATGGGTGGAAGGGCCCTGGGTTATCTGAGGTCCTTTCCACACAGTTGAATAAAATCCCATGTTATCTGCTTTGAATGGCAGTGTGGCATTCATATGGCAGTGTGGCTTTATATGGCAATGTGGGCTCAGAAAACACAGTCCAAAGCAGGTATTGTGTTATATGTTTCACATTTTTGTAGTGGGTACGTAGATCTTTTTGACTTGGTTGTTTTATAAGTAGCTCGCATGCTGAAAAAATGTGAGCACCCCTGATCTATACAGAAACTAAATGTTTCTCCAGATGTAACAGTGCAGACACTTTTTTGTGAAATCTCTGCCTAAGTATGCACCTACACTGTAGAATTAATATAGTTAAGACACCATTGTCATGGCTCAATGCTGTGGACACGGGAATTGTAATTTTATAAGATCTTGAGCCTTTTCTGCCACAGAGTGCTGTTGCCTCACCAAACTACAACTCCCAGGATTCCACAGCATCGAGCCATGGCAGTTCAAGTGGTGTCAAGCTGTATTAATTCTACAATGTATATGCACCCTAAGAAAAGTTACCTTTGCCTAGATCCCAAGGGAAGCTATTTTTGTCACTAATAGAATTGAAATTTTATTATTGTTCTTTATTGCTCTTTATCCATAGTTCCCAAATGGCCAAGAAGGTGATTGATATCCTTCTCAACCTTTGGACTTTCAGGTGTTTTGGACTTCAGCTCCCAGAATTCCTGACAGTTGACCAAACTGGCTGCGGCTCCTGGAAATTGAAGCTCCACAAACTGGAGGGCCAAAGATTGGGAACCACTGCTTTAGACCACTGCTTCTTAAACTGTGGGCCCCAACCTGAAGTGGGGGCCCCTTAGCTCAATGTAGGAGTAAAAAAATTGGTTTCTGAATACCCCTAGACATTTGCACAAATCTGTTGTGAACAACGTGCAGTTTTTACAATGGAGTCTAAAAAATTTGCTTCAGCTGGGATCACATAAAAAGTTATCAGACAGAAAGGGGTCACATGTGGAAAAAATTTATGAAACCCTGCTCTAGACCATCTTAATTGACAAAAGGTGGTCTAGAGCAGTCTTTCTCAACCAGTGTGCCGTGGCACACTAGTGTGCCGTGACGGACCTCCTGCTGTGCCGCGAGAAAAGCTCTCTGCCCCCCTTCCCCCTCCTGCCGAACTCCTGCTGCTTGGGGGAGGAGGAAGGGCCGGGCAGTGGCGAAGAAAAAGAAGGGACCGGGGCGCCGCCTCCTTTGGCCGTTTCCCCAGCCAGCCTCCAATCCGCCATGACTCTCGCCCCTCGCTCGCTGAAGCCGCGTGGAGGAGCCCCGCCCACTGAAGCCCGTCCACCACTCATGCTCCTCCTCTGTAGGAGAGCTGAAGCTGGGGGGAGGGGGCGGGGCATGGCGCGGCCTGGCTCTGCCCCCTCCCCCGGCTTTGGCACTCCCAGCAGCTGCTCCAGCCTTGAGGGGACAGTGCCAAGCCAGCATTGTGCTGGCTCTGGCACCGCGGGCTTGGCATTACCCCCTCAAGGCTGGAGCAGCTGCTGGGAGAGGTGAATCCAGGGGTAGGGGGTGGGGGTAGGGGGTGGCCTGGCTCCGCCCCCTCCCCAGCTTCGGCACTCCCAGCAGCTGCTCCCAGCAGGCCACCAACCCCCAGCCGTTCTTTACTGTGTTAAGAGTGTCATTTTGTGTCATTTTGGTTGGTGGTGTGCCCCAGATTTTTTTAATGTTAAAAGTGTGTCGCGGCTCAAAAAAGGTTGGGAAACACTGGTCTAGAGCACCTTTTAGACCTGTAGCCTAACATAGTCAGTTTCCTTCTCTTGCAAAATATTTAATATTTTTGCCTGATGATGAAGTCAGTGAAGCTTTGAAAGCTTGTGTGATGTATTTTCTTAATTGTGGTACACTAATAAGAACATCACCATATTGTGGATTTGGAATTTTGTTGTATTTTGCTACATGGCCAACACAACTGCCCCAGCGTATTTTTCCATATCTGCACAGAAATGCTAATCTACTCTTTGAAACGTGCTCCGTTATCTACAATGTTGTCACATGCTCAGTGTTTTTCTCACTGCTCATCTCTGTCCCTGGAATGATGTTCAAATGACTCATCAGAACACACCAGCAGCTTGAATTAGTTATACAAGTTTATAATAAAAACAGTAGTTACAAAATCCAGCTGTCAATGCAGGAAAGCAAATTTAGGTCCCAGCTCTTTATTTGTGCAAACCTTAGAAACCAAGCTCATTCGTTGGGAGATTCTGCATCCCACAAACTGCAACCCTGTGTCCTCACTTTGTTGAACATCTGGGTGTTTGACTTGAGCTGACTCTAGTTTATTATAGGATGTATAGTGAAAATATCTTTATTTTTCTGTGCCCATGTTTGGGATTATCCCCCAGGCTATTCGGTTTGACATGCACTGGTGCATATAGAAATGTTTTAACTCAATGCCATCTGATATGATATACATAATGTTTGCACATAGTTTAATGAATGAGCTTGGTTTCTAAGGTTTGCACAAATAGAGTTGGGACCTAAATTTGCTTTCCTGCATTGACTGCTGTTTTAAGGTTAAACTTGCATATCTAATTCAAGTTGCTGGTGTGTTCTGATGAGTCATTCGAGCATGTCCATATTTTTGTTCACATAGAAAACTTTGTGCTGGACAGCATTCATTGCCATCTAATAGAGGACACATGCTATGATTGGATGTGTCCAAAATTTGGTTTTAGGGTGGATACCGCAATTCTTATTCTTTTTTTAACATAAGTTAGTCTGGTTTGCGTCTAGATTGTGTGACACCTATCCAAAATGCCTGAGACCAATATGTCCTGTTTTTCTTAATACTAGCATATCCATAATGATATATTGGAGATGGAACCTGAGTCGAAACATGTAATGGAATTATGATTCATTTATGTATACACCGTACCTTGTATACCTGGCTGAAAGTAATTTCAAACACAGTATTTCAAATAATGCTGTACCCGAAACAAAGCATGTGTACACTGAATCCTCAGAAAGCAAAGGTATTCACAATCTCAGCCTCTCAAGAGAAAATTTTTGGAGGATATGCGGGTTCCAGATTTTTTTTCTGTGTCAGGAGCAACTTCAGAAATTGCAAGTTGCTTTTAGTGTGAGAGAATTGGCAGTCTGCAAGGACATTGCCTAGGGCACGCCTGGGTGTGTTACCATCCTGTGGAAGGCTTCTCTCATGTCCCCGCATGGGAAGCTGCAGCTGACAGATGGGAGCTCACCCTGCTCCCCAGATTCAAACCACTGACATTTTGATCAGCAGTCCTGCCAGCACATGTATTTAACCCACTGCACTATTGGGGGCTCCCAGGGGTTAGAGATGCTTTCAGGCTAAAGTTTCAAACAAGGAATGGAGAAGTCATGGCTATCCTCAGGCTTGTAAAACATCAGGCCTAAGGTTAAGTCAATTACAATATTAATAACTCTGAAAATGTTGGTCAGTGTTCTAATGCATTATTGTGGTAGAATATATTTTAGCATTTTGATTCATCTGCTCATGTTACAGCTTTTCACAGGTGCTCATTGATTAATACCAGAGCAGTGTAGATGTAATAATTTCAACAGAGTGCTGGGTCACTGCTTCCATTAATAGCTTTAATCTGTGGCACATGACCTAGATGGCCATTGAGCACTGAACTCCTCTGACGCTCTGCTCAGTGGCAAGAAAGGGTGGCTATCTGCAAAAACAAAGGCACCGGAGACAATCAAGCTAAGAAATCTTGAAGCAGTGAGTCTTCTGGAGGAAGAGGTACATGACTGCTGTTTCTCCCTTAGACAGCTCATTATTTTTATTGGATAAGGAACCAGGAACTGATCCCAATCTCATAAGGAGAAACCCCTGTGACGTTCAACACTCTCTTTAAAGTGGTTTATTGTGGCATCTGTCTTCACATACAACAGACAACACTGTAAATCATAAGCAATATCTTTGTTTGTGAAAATAATAATAATAACTTTAATCTTGTATCCCGCCATCATCTCCCCAGAGGGACTTGGGGTGGCTTACACACAGCACAAGGTGACCAAGAACAGAACATAAAAACAATTTTAAAATACAATTAAATACAACATCAACTAACACTCAATTAAAAACAGCGCTCATCAACCGATGGTAGTAAGCTACAATAAATGTGACAAAGCAGTAAACAATCAAACTGGGAATGGGATAAGTGCAAAGCCATGGGATGAGGGCATGGGAAAAGTGCAAAATCACATAGATAAACTAGGGACTAAGAATTCTCAAAAGCTTGTTTGAACAGCCAGGTCTTCAGGTCTGGCAGCTTCAGAAATAGAGGACGCATCTCTAGGATTAATGCAGTTTTGTCATCATATTAGCTAAAGAATCATGGGTGTTGTAGTTTTACAAGACATTTAGCCTTCTGTGCCAACTCACCAAACTACACATCCTGGAGTCCATAGCTTGGAGCCAAGGCAGTCAATTCTTAGATGCACCCAAAGTTATAATAATGGTCAATCTAGAAAGACTTCCCATCTCTTCCCTTCTCTCCAGCATATTTGTACCAACATGCTTCATAGAAGTACTAAAAGCATCTTTGAACCACTTTCTGTAAAAATTTAGTGGGCTTCATGAAAGATATTATACTAAATCAGATTTTTGTTTTTGAAAGTGAACCATATGGGCTACTTTTTAAGAGTATTGTTCCTCCCCTTTCTCCCCCACGTTATATAAATCCAAGCAATGCAATTCTCTATCGGGAAATGAATGCATTGTTTATCGATTGGTGCAATGGGTTAAAACCCTTGTGCTGGTAGGACTGAAGACAGGTCACAGGTTCGAATCTGGCGAGAGTGTGGATGAGCTCCCTCTGTCAGCTCCAGCTCCCCACATGGGGACATGAGAGAAGCCTCCCACAAGGATGGTAAAACATCAAAAACATCCGGGCTTCCTCTGGGCAACGTCTTTGGAGACGGCCAATTCTCTCACACCAGAAGCGACTTGCAGTTTCTTAAGTCACTCCTGACACGAAATAAATTGATTCAGGCATGTAGCCGGGGGGGGGGGCTTGAGGGGCTTCAGCCCACCCCCAAAATTCTCAGAGTGGTCCGCGAGAAGGTCTTACTGATTCATTATTTAAACTGTTATGATTATTCATATCATGATCTGATCACCGTGCTCAATATATCCCATATGCATGGGGGTATTGGGATAAGGATACAAAAGGTTTGCTAGGGCAGTGTTTTCAACCTTTTTGAGCCGCGGCACATTTTTTACATTTACAAAATCCTGGGGCACACCACCAACCAAAATGACAGAAAATCCACTCGAACACAGTAATACATATAGCTAATATGTTTTTAAATGTATTTATACACTCAGTGTGAAACCTGAGCCTGTTTCGATGAACACAACAGATATCCTGGCAGGAATGGCAGAAAGACACACACGAAGGTCTTGCTCAACAGCTGGGAGTTATAATTTCACCCGCAATCAAAGAGCATTCTGAACTCCACCAATGATGGAATGGAATCAAACTTCCCACACAGAACTACCATAACCAAGAGAAAATACTATAAGAGTTTGGTGGGTATTGACCTTGAGTTTTGGAGTTGTAGTTCACCTATATCCAGAGAGCACTGTGGAGGGGAGGGAGGAAGATGTGGGGCGAGTCTGCGCAGTAGCGCCCACACGGGTCACGTCTTCCCCCCTCCCCCCTCCCGCAGAAGCGGCAGCGTGAGCAAAGCGAGGCAAAGCAAGCAGAGCGAGGCTGGGAAGAAGGGAGCCTGAGTGGACAACAAAAAGTGTTCGGCAGGAGGGGGAAGAAAGGGTATTGGAGGTGCCAATTTCCCACGGCACACCTGATGATCGCTCACGGCACACTAGTGTGCCACGGCTCACTGGTTGGGAAACACTGTGATAGGGGAGACCCTCTCTCACTCAGACTCACCCCCCCCAAATCAAAATCCTGGCTATGGCCCTGTATTGGATTAAGACCCCTGGGACATTCAGGGCGCATCCACACTGTAGAAATAATACCACTTTAATTGCCATGGGACAAGGCTCTGCTGGGATTTGGGAGTCTGGTGAGAACCCAGCACTGTTTGGCAGATAATATATAAAGCAACCACTCACTTGATTCCATAGCAACGAGCTAAGGAGGTTAAAGTGGTATCAAAACTGCATTAATTCCACAGTGCAGGTGCACCTTTAGTTAGCTCTTACAGCACCAAACCAGGAAACAGCCCTTCTGAGAAAAACCTTCCTTGTCAGCAAGTCACTCAAATGTGAAGAAAACATTAACCATTAGAGGAAGTATATTGCAATGTGGTTTGCACAGGGGGTTAAGTCAGGCCTGGGCAAACTTGGGCCCTCCCTCCAAGTGTTTTGGACTCCAACTCCCACCATTCCTAACAGCCTCAGGCCCTTTCCTTTTCCCCCAAGGCCGCATAAGCGGCCTTGGGGGAAAAGGAAAGGGCCTGAGGCTGTTAGGAATGGTGGGAGTTGGAGTCCAAAACACTTGGAGGGAGGGCCCAAGTTTGCCCAAGCCTGGGTCAAACCCACTGCCATTCCCAAGCCCTCTGGAGCAAGCCAAGCCACGCCGCATCGCCCCCCTTCTGCCTTCTGCCTGCGCCGCGGGGGACGCGGGGAAGCGTAGTTCCTCAGCTCGACAGACCCTTCGCCGCTCATCACGCCCACTTCTTAAGACCCCGCTTCGGCGCCTGGCCCCGCCCACCCGGCCTGCCCGGGGGAGGAGTCGCTCTTGGCGCGAGCCCTCTCTCAAAGCGCGCCCGCTGAAAACAGGTCGGACCAGAGACATTTCCATTGTTTTGTCTCGGAAAGGCCTGCGAACTCACGCTTTTCGAGGCCACCCCATTTACACCACCTTAACTGCCAGATACGGTTCAATGTTGGGGGAGTTGTAGTTTTAAGAGGCCTTTAAACTTCTCACCGAACTACAGACTCCATTCCATAGCACTGAGTCCATCGTGGCAGTGAAAGTGGTGTGTATGCCCTGTTGTCCAAGGCTTTCATGGTCGGAATCACTGGGTTGCTGTGAGATTTCCGGGCTGCATGGCCATGTTCCAGAAGCATTCTCTCCTGACGTTTCGCCACCCTCAAAAGTTGTGAGGTCTGTTGGAAACTAGGCAACTGGGGTTTATATATCTGTAAGGAGAAAGAATTATTGCCTGCTTGACGCAAGTGTGAATGTTGGCCACCTTGATTAGTATTGAATGGCCTTGCAGCTTCAAAGCCTGACTGCTTCTTGCCTGAGGAAAATCCTTTGTTGGGAGGTGTTAGCTGGCCCTGATTGTTTCTTGTCTGAAATCCCCGGGTTTTTTTTTAGTGTTGCTATTTATTTACTGTCCTGATTTTAGAGGGGTTTTTTTAATTTAAAAAATACTGATAGCCTTGAAACTGAAAGGCCATTTATAGAATTATAGAATCATAGAGTTGGAAGAGGACCTCATGGGCCATCAAGTCCAACCCCCTGCCAAAAGCAGGAAATCGCATTCAAAGCACCCCCCACCCCCCACAGATGGCCATCCAGCCTCTGTTTAAAAGGCTGCAAAGAAAGTGCCTGCACCACACTCCGAGGCAGAGAGTTCCACTGCTGAACAGCTCTCACAGGAAGGTCTTCCTAATGTTCAGGGGGAATCTCCTTTCTTGTAGTTTGAAGCCATTTGTCCATTGCGTCCTAGTCTCCAGGGCAGCAAAAAACAAGCTTGCTCCTTCTTCCCTATGACTTGCTCTCACATATTTATACATGGCTATCATGCCCTCTCAGCCTTCTCTTCTTCAGGCTAAACACGCGCAGCTCTTTAAGCCGCTCCTCATAGGGCTTGTCCTCAAGGCCTTTGATCATTTTAGTCGCCCTCAGTGCTTTGGCCAAGCCATTCACACTTGCCTCAAGCCAGGCATAGGGGGGGCTTGTTCTTCAGATCCCCTTACTGGTACATTATTTAAACTGTTATGTTTATTCATATCATGATCTGATCACCATGCTCATTATATCCCACATTCATGGGGTTATTGGGATAACCAACAAAAGGTTTGCTAGGGTAGATTCACCCTCTCAGCCCCAAGCAAACTCAGCCCCCCGAATCAAAATTTCTCCCTCCATGGACATTATTTCCACAGATATATAAACCCCCATTTTCCTAGTTTCCAACAGACCCCTCAACCTCTGAGAATGCCTGGCATAGATGTGGGCGAAACGTCAGGAGAGAATGCTTCTGGAGCATAGCAATTCAGCCCGGAAAACTCCCAGCCACCCTGTGGGTGCCCTCTTGGCAACGCAATCCGGGACGGTGTGTTTATTGTCTACTTCCAACTGCCGCCTTGGGGGAAGCTCCCACTCAAAGAAGTAGAAACCGGAAACCGCCTCTTGTAGGCTATGCGGGCTCTCGCGCCGCTCTGCTTCCGGTCCCACTCCCTCCCGCGACGTCTCCCCTTTGGCTGCGTCGTCTCCATGGAGACCGTCGGCGGCGCGAGGCGAGGCGAGTGTGGGCGGCGCGAGGCGACTTGTTCGGCTGCGGCTCCTGAACTGAGGAGGGGGCGCGTGAGGTAGAAGCTGCGCCTGGCTGAGGCGGACTCGAAGCGCCCGTCCACACGACAAGCGGGCCCTCACGGACTCTTCTCGGGGCTTCCATGACCGCTCCGCCGCCGCCAATATCCTTCCTCTCGCTGAGCCCGCTGGCGGCGGATTTGGAGGGCGATTTTTATGCAGGATGTCACGCACAGGCCGCGGTAGGTGCAGCACAAAGCAGCCGTTGCTCTCCTTGGGCAAGAGGGCCGCGTTTAAGCCTCTGCATGGATGTCACGTGAGGAGGGGGCGAGCTTGTTGCCTGCTACTCCTCAGACCAGAACACGACGAAGCCATGGATCCAAGTGGCAGGAAGAAGGGTCCCACCTAAACACGAGGAAGAACTTCCTGACTGGAAGAGCTATTTAGCAGAGGTGGTGCCTCAAAGTGTGGCAGGGTCTCATTATCATAGGGCAGGCCTGGGCAGACTTGGGCCCTCAGGTGTTTTGGACTCCAACTCCCACAATTCCTAACAGCCGGTAGGCTGTTAGGAATTGTGGGAGTTGGAGTCCAAAACACCTGGAGGGCCCAAGTCTGCCCAGGCCTGGCATAGGGTTTTGAAGCTGGCTGGCCATCTGTCGGGGGTGCTTCGATTGTGTATTCCTGCCTGGCAGAATGGGCTTGGACTGGAAGGCCCTTACAGGCATGTAGCTGGGGGGGGGGGGCTTGAGGGGCTTCAGCTCCCCCCCACATTCTGGTCCGCGAGAAGGCTTTACTGGTACATTATTTAAACTGTTAGGTGTATTCATATCATGATCTGATCACCATGCTCAACATATCCCATATGCAAGGGGGATTGGGATAACAATACAAAAGGTTTTCTAGGGTAGACCCTCTCTCACTCAGACTCAGCCCCCCACATCCAAAACCTGGCTACAGTACCGGCACTTGAGGATCTCTTCCCATTCTGTGATTCTACAATTTGGGTTGTTTACTTACAGCAGTGTTTCTCAACCAGTGTGCCGTGGCACACTAGTGTGCCGTGAGCGATCATCAGGTGTGCCGTGGGAAATTGGAACCTCCAATACCCTTTCTTCCCCCTCCTGCCCACAGTGCTCTCTGGGTGTAGGTGAACTACAACTTCCAAACTCAAGGTCAATTCCCAAGCAAACCCTTTCAGTACTTTCTATTGGTAATGAGAGTTCAATATGCCAAGTTTGGTTCAATTCCATTGTTGCAAGAGTTCAGGATGCTCTCTGATTGTGTGTCAACTATAAATCTCAGAAACTGTAACTCCCATATTTCAAGGTCTATTTTCCCCAAACTCCATCTGTGTTCACATTTGGCCATATTGAGTATTCATGCCAAGTTTGGTCCTGATCCAACATTGTTTGAGTCCACAGTGCTCTCTGGATATAGGTGTACTACAACTCCAAAACCCAAGGTCAATGCCCACCAAACTCTTATAGTATTTTCTCTTGGTTGTGGGAGTTCTGTGTGGGAAGTTTGTGTCTTTCTGCCATTCCTGCCAGGATATCTATGTTGTGTTCATCGAAACAGGCTCAGTTTTCACACTGAGTGTATAAATACATTTAAAAACATATTAACTATATGTATTACTGTGTTAAGAGTGTCATTTTGTGTCATTTTGGTTGGTGGTGTGCCCCAGGATTTTGTAAACGTAAAAAAGTGTGCCGCGGCTCAAAAAAGGTTGAAAAACACTGACTTACAGAGAAACAAACCCATGTGTCGAATCTTATTGCCACTATTACCATATTCAATGTGTTGTCGAATGCTTTAATGCCCAGAATCACTAGGTTCCTGTGTGTTTTCTGGGCTGTATGGCCATGTTCCACAAGCATTTTCTTCTGACCTGGTGGGTGAAACGTCAGGAGAGAATGCTTCGGGAACATGGCCATTCAGCCCGGAAAACTCACAGCAACCCATTACCATTTTCCTTATTCCCTCTTTGACATCCTGAGTTTATGGAGTACAGTCAGTCCTTCTCTGTGTTGACTGATTCTTCATCCACAGACTTAACTATCCGCAACTTGAAAATATTCCACACATTAATAATAATTTTCAAAATACTTGTTACCTACCTCTCCTCACGGGCTGCAGCACCATTTAAAAAACACAAAACAAAGGACCACACACACGTAAACATAGAACAAAGATTAAAATACTAATGCTAATAAAATGTAAATTGGAAATCATGGCTTCATATTGACAGGCTAGGCATGCCGGAAAAACCTTGATTATGCCATTTTATATGGGAAATTACATTTTGTCACAATATATAATGGGATGAATGGATTTTGGTATCCATAGGGACGAGGGAACCAGATCTCTTGTATTTTTGCACTTAGAGCAGTGGTTCCCAACCTGTGGGCTGTAGATCACTAGTGGTCCACAAGAACTAAAATATGGCCTCACTGTTACTACACTGTTGCAATGAGAGCAACTGGTCTCACGAAACCCTCTTATAATGTGGAGGCTTATTAAATATGGTTTTCTTTGGGTGAGCAGATGGCGACTACTGAATGGCATATGTTCTGTATCAGAAACTGGTCTGTCCAATGCAGTGTTCTGAATCAGTACCTCAAATACCAAACCAAATCTAAAGTTGACAAAAAAACCTGATTTGTAACCCTTTCAGTATTAATGATGGAAAGTGGTGCCTGGTCATAGTGGTCCCTGGTTTTAAAAAAAGTTGGGACTTTGGGTGGGAGGCAGAAGAGGGAGCAGGCTTGTTTTCTCCTGCCCTGGAGACTAGGACATGGCGCAATTGATTCAAATAGCAAGAAAAGAGATTTCATCTAAACTTTCAGAAGAATTTCCTGATGGTAAAAGCTGTTCAGCAGTGGAATAGGCTGCCTCAGAATGTGGTGGAGTCTCCTTCTCTGTAGATTTTAAGGTCATCTGCCAGGAGAGCTTTGATTGTGTGTTCCTGCATTGCAGAATGGAGTTGGCCTGGATGGCCCTTGGGGTGGCTTCTAAGTCAGACATGAGCAAACTTTGGACCTCCAGGCATTTTGGACTTCAACTCCCACAATTCCTGGCCTCAGGCCTCTTTTTTTCCCTCTCAGCTGATTAAGCGGCTCAGGGGAGAAAGGAAAGGGCCCTGAGGTCAGGAATAGTGGGAGTTGAAGTCCTAAACTCCTGGAGGGCCAAAGTTTGCCCATGCCTATTCTAAGTGTATGAATCTTCTTATTACAATATTGCTTCTCTCACTCTCTCCCCCTCCCCATGTATTTCTGCAGATTTGAGATCTCTGTCTGAAGCACTTATGAGTGACTGGGTTGGTGGAAAAGATTTGTATCCCAGTGTGTTGTGATAATGAGCTGGTGCTCCTGTCTGGGATGCAGGCATTGAGATCCTACAACTCTTGGCCAGGAAGATGCTCCAAACTAGCAACTACAGCCTGGTGCTCTCCTTGCAGTTCTTGCTCCTATCCTATGACCTCTTTGTCAATTCTTTCTCTGAACTGCTGCGCATTGCCCCAGTCATCCAGCTTGTGCTCTTCATGTGAGTATGGCACGGCAGTGCATGAGCATCAATGTGTACTTTTAGAATGTATTTGCCTCATTTACTAAAAGGTTAACATGACAAAAGGAACACTTACTATTCTGTAGTTGTAAAATCCATAGATAGACACATATACAGTTGGCTCTCCATATCCATGGATTCTGTACTTGCAGACTCAACCATCCACAACTTGAAAATATTTTTTTAAATAATTACAAAAACCTTGATTTTACTGTTTTATATTAGGTTTTCTACACCATTGTCTATAATGGGACTTCAGCATCATTAGATTTTAGTATCCATGCCAAGGTCTTGGGTACAAATGCCCAGCAGATTTGTACCCTATGACTACCAGTGAATGGCAGGAGGGAAAATGAGTGAATTGTAAGTAGGTATCATTTCATGGTATTCTTCTGTCAACAGATTTGGAGTTTTTTCCTTCTATAATAGGTGGGAGTAATGGGCAGAGGAAATGAATAGTTAGGTTAATATACTTTGTATGTTTGTTTTTCTAGTAGCAGGTGACTGCTTTCATCAGTCTCTGTCTCATTGGACTGTCTGTTTTACAGCATTCAGGATATTGCAATCCTCTTCAATATTATCATCATCTTCCTCATGTTCTTCAATACCTTCGTCTTCCAGGCTGGCCTGGTTAATCTTCTGTTCCACAAATTTAAGGGAACAATCATTCTTTCAGGAGCATACCTTGCTTTGAGTGTATCCTTCCACCTCTGGATCATGGTAGGTCATTCTTTATTTGAATCATACAGAGGATTGTTTATAATGCATATTGTAAAAACCCATGTGGAGCATAGAATAATTAAGGAAGCAAATAAAACAGATAAACATTATTTTATATGTTTTCCTTCCCCGTGTCTCAGAGTGAATTCAGTACTATGTAGCTTTAGTTAATATAGATCAAATGCAGTTTTGTTTTGGTGTACTCAACAAAAAGATACTGTGATAACAGAAGAAATAGTGAACAAAAGTGTGGGTGGATAGAAGACTTTCTACCCAAAGCTGCTATTGACAACTATGCAAAATATAAACCTCATTGAAAACGTATTTGGTGAAAATATTTACATTGGAAACTCTGGAGGAAAAGGAAGCCATGCAGGCACTATCTCTGAAATGCAAGAAATCCCTTGCAGATTATTTTTCCAGATTTCTCAACTTTTTTCTACATTCTTACCTAAATGCCCTAAAGGCCCCAGGCCCTGATTGATCTTGAAAGCTAAGCAATTCTGGTTAGTGCTTGGGTGGGAGGCTATTAACAAATACCAAGTACTGTAGGCTATATTACAGAGGAAGGCCTGACAAAACCACCTTTGAATATTCCTTGCCTTAAGAAGACCCTTTACATTTTTGTGGTTGTTGTAAGTCAACAAGTAACTTGGAGGTGTACATACACAATTTAAAAACAACACAAGCAGCTTCTAGTACAGATGTACAGCATTTCTAGAAGAGAGGCTTCCTTTTGGGAGGGATGGAGAGTTCAATTTATAGAGATTTTAAAAATAGAGATCAACCCAGTTATTATTCCCTCTGCACATCAGCAGGTACTGCTAGATCACTGACTATGTCATTATTTAGTTCTTTCTATACCTTCCACTTGCAAATGCTCTGTGCAGCTGTCTTATTTGTGAGAGTCTCCAGGATGGTGATATTCAAAGAACTGGAAAATAAAATGGTATCTCTGAAACAAGCTTAACAGAAATGATCCACTATTATAATTTGTCTCAAAACCTAGCTACCACCATGGTATTACTGTGTATCCATATAGCTTGATAGTTCTTTGTTCTGCATACATCTTGGGTGCTAAATCAGCTTCAAACATTTCATAATTTTGATAGTGTCAAGATAGAATTTCCTATTGCTATGATTAGCTTATATCAGGAGATCATTCAGATTTTGTTTTACTTTTCAATCTTCCACTACCAAAGTTTGATACGTTTCTGCTTTGCTCTGTTTTTGACAGTTCCAGTTTATTATAGTTGCCCTTTAAATCTTCAGTGATAGAATTGGTACAAATGCACTTGTCACTACTTTTTTCCAATCTTTTTTTACCTTTCAAATAAGAAGACTTTTGTTTGTTCCTTATTGATATAGTTCATAATGTGACCTAGTTCTCAGTATGGCCTGTCTCAATGATATAAACTGACCTAATTTTACTTTCCGAGTTATCTGTATTTGAGATCTATGCAAAATGAATTGCCTTGCATATGTTGTCATTTAAATGAGCTGTTAGAGGTATCAATTTGGATTTGCATTATATTGTGCAGTGTACTAGGGACTAATGTGTCTACCACAGTCTATATAATATGGTTTTTACAGAAGATGATCTTGTATATACTGTACGTATCTGTAGTCGTGTGTCATCTCTAGATTGAGATGGTTAGTTTTTGATTTGCAGTTTCTGTAGTTTGTAAGATATATAGCAGGGGTCCTCAAACTAAGGCTCGGGGGCCAGATACGGCCCTCCAAGGTCATTTACCTGGCCCTCGCTCAGGGTCAACCTATGTCTGAAATGACTTGAAAGCACACAACAACAACATTTTACTGTGTGGGCATCGAGTTGTGCCTTTTGTTAGGCCGCTCTCAGTCCCCCCTCGGGGGTTGAGAAGAGCGGGGTAGAAATGTTGGAAATAAATAAATAAACAATCTTATCTCATCAGCCAAAAGCAGGCCCACACTTCCCATTGAAATACTAATAAGTTTATATTTGTTAAGATTGTTCTTCATTTTAATTATTGTATTGTTTTAAGTGTTTTTTGCCCTTCAAATAAGATATGTGCAGTGTGCATAGGAATCCATTCATGTTCTTTCAATTTATAATCTGGCCCTCCAACAGTTTGAGGGACTGTGACCTGGCCCTCTGTTTAAAAAGTTTGACAACCCCTGATATATAGGCTGCAACTCTTCTGATATGGATTGTACCCCAATTACTTTACTGCAACTCTTAACTATAGATAGAAATGGAGAGTTTATGTTATGATTATTTCAAAGAGCATTATTAGCTCAACATTTGTTTGAATATAATTGCAGTAAAGTCCAGTAGTATGCTAGATGTTTGATACTGCTCATTATTATTGGAGAACTACAACGGTTTCACTTGTTGATCAAACTTTTGATAGAAGCATTGTTTATATTCCTTTATTCCATTGGATTATGGTCCAGTATTAAGGGACAGTTTGGATCACTAAAATCTTCCAAGATAGGCATTAACTATATTTGTGGCACCCTGCAGTTAGATTTAATATTTGTCTTGTTTGGGTTACGGTTTTGCTGTCTCATGTGTATTGTATAACA
This sequence comes from Anolis apletophallus, assembly GCA_030556195.1. Lineage (NCBI taxonomy): Eukaryota > Metazoa > Chordata > Lepidosauria > Squamata > Anolidae > Anolis > Anolis apletophallus. Next base: position 104,147,164 of record JARBWK010000002.1, on the reverse strand, counting down.
CATTACTTGAGTTTTTAGAATTCAACAGAAACATCATCATTTGAACTAATTAAAAGAGGGAATGGTGGAAGCATTTGGGTCTATTGGTCAATAGAAACTTTGATATCTATATATGGCAAGAAATTTTGTAGCGGTTGTGTTCAGACAGTGATCAAGATGTACAATTTATTTCTGTGCTTTTAAACTTGGGGGTAGGCATCGTAGGGCCTATTGTTGTTGGACAGCACCTCCCAGTACTCCTAATCATAAACTATGTTGACTAAGACTAATGGGAATTGCAGTACAGCAGCATTTGGGTAGTCACATGATTGTAGCAGATGAAAATCTGCATTTCCCATTTTGTTACAGTTGATTATATTTGTGACATACTTTTTCAATGCCAACAGATTCAATAATACATTAGACAGAAGGTAGATCAGAACCTTAATAGATCTCTAAGTGATCTGTAGTAGATTGGCAATGATTCCTGACTTTAGAATGCTGAACGATTACAGCAAAAATACTACCCCCATACAGAATTAAAAAGGCTTGTACTGAAGAGACTGGCTTTTTAAATATTCATTTTTAATATTCTCAGCCCGAAGGTGCCTTGAGTCGCCTTTGGGTTGAGAAAGGCGGCATAGAAATATTGTCAATCAATCAATCAATCAGTTTATTTGTATGTCGCCCTTCTTATACCGAAGGGGACTCAGAGCGGCTCACAACACAATACAAGTGAAGACAGTGAAGCAAAGCTTCCAAAACAAATTTTACAGGGCGAAGACAAGCTTTTTCTGGGAAGTGAATTGGGATGCAAATCCCATCATTAAATCGGCCATCCTGCCCTAAACTCTTTTTGGGGCCTGTAAATTGTGTACATTTTTTCCCCCTCAGAATACACTTAACAAGTCTGTTTTGCCCTGCGCTTTATATAACAGATTGTTTTATCTGTATTTTATCTTGTTGTATACTGTTGTTTTATGTAAACCGCCCCGAGCCTGCAGGGAGGAAAGGTATATAAAAGTGAACAATAAATAAATAAACAAATATTCCAAAGGCAGATTATGCAAAAATATACATCCATACAAAACATAAGTGGGCAATTAAACACAGTACATACAATAATCATAATAGATAACCTACACAGGCAACCTAAATGCATTTATTTATAAATAAATAAATACAATTCATAACAAATTCCTAGGCCCAGAATTTTTTAATTGCATGTGTCTTTTGTCTAATACAGATTAGTGGGTCTTTGGAGTTTATTCAAAATCTAAATAGATCAGACTCTTCAGGTTTGAAGACTGACCATCCCTGCTATATGATTGTTTACATCTGTTGCTGTTCAGATGCTTTGGCAAGGAATTGATACAGCCTATCACATTTAGGCTGTTGAAACGGAAACATAATTTTGAAAGGTTTGCTCCTATGAAATAGCATTGTATCAGAGATTAGGAAGTTTTAATGTACAAAAAATGCATGGTATAGCTTCCTTGTATACTAGGAGAAAAGTGTTTCATTCCCAAAGTAATCACTGTATTGGATATATTTGTGGCAACAAATACACCCACCTTCTTAGAAAGCCCAAGTATCCCACATCAAGAACCTATGGGAGCTAGACTGGCTTATTTCCCGCTTTGCTTCTAACAATAGTATTTTTCTGTTGTATCTTTTTTGGTACATTGTTTGCTGTTATTTTAAACAATAACCTTCTGTGTGTGACTTGTTAGAAGAGACATTACATACATATATGATAGCTAATTAATAGCCATATGATAATTGGCAAGTGACTCATTAGAGATCATTGGCCCATTAATACATGTTAATTTACTAACACATATTGGATCCATTTAATTTCTCCAGAGTAACGCTTCAGTCTGACTAGTTTCCTGGACTTTGCTTGATCAGGCAGGAGGCTTTAAGAGGATCTGTTGTTAGGAGCTAGAATAGGTCTGGGCATTCTTTATAAATCTTCTGATCCGATTAACCTTTCTGTGCTCCCTGAGCTGCTCCATAGCACTCGCACTCATCCCATGTGGTGTCTAGATGCTCAATCATTACGGTAGATTTAAAGGAGAGAGATCTGCTATGGTTCAAAACACAAGTTTGAGGAGATCTCAGGTAGAATGAGCTTGTGAAGGTACCTCGTGTAACCTTAAAGCAGGGGTGCTCATTAGGTAGATCGCGATCTACTGGTAGATCTACTGGTAGATCGCATAGGGTGTCCTGGTAGATCGCAGGCAGGGCGGGAGGAAGGCTCCCGACGCTGCCCAGGTGCAGAAGGAGGTTGGACTAGATGGCCCTTGGAGGTCTCCTCCTATTCTAGGAACCCATTGTTGTTGTTATTATTATTATTATTAATTATTAGAGGCTGAATGGCCATCTGTGAGGAATTCTTTGATTGTGTTTTTCCCTTATGGCAGAAGGAGGTTGGACTGGATGGCCCTTGGAGGTCTCCTTCTACTCTAGGAACCTATTGTTTGGTGTTACTATTATTATTATTATTATTAGTAGTAGTAGTAGTACCGTAGCAGCAGCAGCAGAGGCTGAATGAATATTATCATCATCATTATTATGAATAAATTCAGGGGCTTATTATACTCACATTTAGTTGAATTCAGTCTTAAAATATATTATATGGCTCTCACTGAAATAAATTTCCAAATATTTTGCTTTTATGGCTCTCTGAGTAGGGGTAGGTAGATCATTTTGACTTGGATGTTTTATAAGTAGCTCGCATGCTGAAAAAGTGTGAGCACCCCTGCCTTAAAGTGTTGTTAATATTGCTTGAAGTCTTATGGAACCCTTTTACGAGGTTTCATTTTATCTGTGAATGTGATCTACTGAATAAATTGAGTAGGGAAAATATGAGGAGTGAAGTTGTGTGTCAATTTTAGCTCTGGTGTTTCTTAACATATTTATTTATTTATTTATTTATTATTCACTTTTGTATTCCGCTCCTCCCAGCAGGCTCGGGGCGGATCACAGCAAGAAATACATGGGCGGCATGTTGCAACATGTCAACATGCGGCCCTACAATTGATAAAAACATAAAAACATAAAACCACATTTAAAAACAGGTACATTGTCAGGGCACGGATTAAGAGGACATATATCATGGTTTTTGGTCCAGTATGCCTAATTAAAGGCCAGCCCAAAGAGGGCCGTCTTGCACGCCCTCCGGAACGGGCCCAATTCCGAAATGGCTCGGGTGCTGTCCGGTAGGGCATTCCAAAGTACTGGTGCTGCCACAGAAAAAGACCTTTGTCTAGTCGTTGACAGGTGGCAGGAGCGGACTGATGGAATTAACAACAGATTTTGCTCATCTGAGCGCAGTGATCTCGGGGGAACGTACGGGGTAAGGCGGTCCTTCAGGTACGCAGGCCCTAGGCCGTGCAAGGCCTTAAAGGTCAAAACCAACACCTTGAAGGCAATCCGGTACTCAATAGGAAGCCAGTGCAGTTGCCGGAGGATAGGTGTAATGTGCTCTCTCGCCGGCACTCCTGCTAGCAAGCGAGCTGCGGCGTTCTGCACTAGCTTGAGTTTCCGGATTGTCGACAAGGGAAGGCCATATCTGAGCTTTTTAAGAACACAAGACTCATTTGTGAGTGTTTTTGAAAGATTCATTTGGACAAGAATAACTAGGAAGCAGTATTTAAAATAAATGAACTTGAATCCCAAATGTGTCTTGGCAGTAATGAAAGCATACAACAGTATTCCTGTGTGAAAATCTGTACTAAAAGCACAGCCCTGTGCACTCAAGGAAAACCCACAGAGTTTACTGCAACTTGCCCTCATCGAGAGGTACGGTATATAGCTTGAAGCTTTAATATCCTATTTCCTTAGAAACAAAACAATTGGCCTTCTTTCTACTTCAGAGATTTGGGTGGTTGAAAGATGGGAATGTATGATCTTCCATATATTACTGGATTGTGATTCTATCAACCCATTGAAAGATGATCTAATTGAAATAGTTGTAAAACAAAGGCCTTATTTATACTGGATTGTTGAATTTTTAAAGGTTTTTAAATTACTGTATTCAAAAATGTAGAAATTACTGTATCTAACTTTGGTCTAGAGAAGCTTGCTAGAAGAGTAATATTTTTAAAGACTGGATGGGAAGCTGATTGAGCTTTATGTTGCAGGAGGAACGATTTTTCGTGTTGAATTTGTTTTCTTGTTAAAGGATTGCTTTTTAACACTTTATAATTTATGTCCTACAGAACCTCCGCTGGAGAAGTTCCAATTATTTTGTTTGGACCGATGGACTACAGACCCTCTTTGTTTTCCAAAGACTGGGTAAGTGCTAGAATGTATCCATTTGTCCTCTGTATCATGAGTGGTAGACAGAGCTTTGGAAGCTGTCATGACGTGGATTCAGGGAGCGTTGTCACACAGAATCACTTCTGGTTTGAGATGAAATTCTTTTCTAGCTCTGTCTGGAGACCTGTTGAGGTTTTAATCTAGGATCTTCTACCTACAAAGCTTGCAGTCTACCACAGGTTAGGCAGATATTTAAAATGCTTTGCTTGCTGAGTGCATTAGCACCTTAGTGCATTAGTATAATATCATATATCTGCTATGTTATCATTTAATTTAATGTGCTATTATTTTTGATGTACATGTGGATTTGTTTTTGGGATCTGGATGGTTGGTATTTTGTCTTTGTCCAGTCTTTTTATGGCATTGAATATTTGCCGACATTTGTTGTAAACTGCCCCGAGTCCCCTTGAGGAGATAGGGTGGGATATAATACTAATACTTACTATTATTATTATTTTACCTTCTCTGATCATGACTGACACCCCCCTCCCCAAATTGACAAGTTTTCCATAAATCTAGTCAAATTAGTAATGCAGGAAGTGATGAAGACCTTGCTGACTGTAACCCTGTTCTTATTGGTTGCAGTGGCTGTGCTTTATTACTATTTCTATAAGAGGACAGCTATACATTTGGGAGACCCTCGCTTCTACCGGGACTCTCTCTGGCTTCGGAAGGAGTTTGCTCAAGTCCGCAGCTGACAGCCATTTTCTGGCCTGCCTGAACTGAAATCACTGTGCTGCAATATCAAAGAGACTTCATCAGTATCTTCCAGGACATCGTCCCTTTCTAGCTATTTGCAGTCACCTGTTTCCTATTGTTTTGGTTCTAAAACTTACATGATCAGATGACATCATCCACATCCTAAATTCCGTTACTTCAGATTACTTATCAATGAAGCTGCTCTTTTGTGGATTCTCTGCTTTCTGCTACATGCTTCTGAACCTCCAGGCACTCTACATCCTCCATCCAGATCTTCAGACTATTTTTTTCTCCTGGATGTGGCTGCAGCCTTACTGAGGAACAATCTGAAGTGCCAAATGGGATTGGCAAGAACTCAACAAGCAGCAGTTTCCTCCTTGAGGAATATTCCTTCATCATGTATTCCACATCCTCTATCCAAAAGGCCTCTTGCCTTCATTAGTACCATTGGCAATGCAATTAAGCATAAAAGAACAATCCTCTAGATTTGCAATATTGCTTTTCTCTGGGCAAGCATACTCTCAAGGAATTATTAGACTTGTCTTTTGTACTTGTGTTTTTATTAACTATGAGAAAATAAATCTGCTTTTTTCCAGAAACTATGTGATTATTTTGCATTAATCCATTCTTTCACTATCCTGATATGAAGAATGTCTCCCTGCTTATCTAATGATTAGTCTAGTATTCATCTTAAAATGAAATTGTTTAATTTAGTAATATTCCATTATAGAAGAACCATGAGAAAGAAAAAGTTACAGGTTGAGCATCCCTTATCTGGAATCCCAAAATAATCCAAAATTGTCCACATGGGTGGCTGAGAGGGTGGCACCTTTGCTCGCTTATGTTTATTGTACATGCACAAAATTAATAAAAATATTGTGTATAAAATTCTTTTCATTGTATAAGATACCGGTATATAAGAAATAAAAATAAACTTGGTGTTTAAGCATGGCTCCCTCTCCAAGACATGCCATCATGTGTATATGCAAGTAGATATTTCAAAGTCCATAAAATTCCCAAGAAATCTTGGTCTCAAGCATTTCTGATAAGAGAATTTCAACCTGTACTCCCATTGTCCAGGGTTATGGCAGGAAGAGGGGACAGAAACATGTTTTTGAAACACGGCAACCACAAAATTCTGTGTGTACCCAAATCCTAGGATATGGAAGCCAAGGCAGGCTATATAACAATGAAAATTGCTTCGTATACTGAAAAGGAGGGAGGGAGGGATAGAAGGGCGGAAAATCTTCTGTAAATATGTTTTCAAGCAGGATCTTGGGGTTCATCCACACTATAGAATCAATATAGTTTGATCCCACTTTAACTGCCATGGCTTAATGCAAAGGAATCATGGGAGCTGTAGTTTTACAAGGTCTTGAGCCATCTCTGCCAGAGTGCCGCCGCTTCCTCAAACTACAAAGCCCAATATGTCATATTATTGAGCTATGGCAGTTAAAGTGGGGTCAATGAATTAATTCTACAGTGTAGATCAGGCCTGGGCAAACTTGGGCCCTCCCTCCAGGTGTTTTGGACTTCAACTCCCACCATTCCTAACAGCCTCAGGCCCCTTCCTTTTCCCCCAAGGCCGCTTATGCGGCCTTGGGGGAAAAGGAAAGGGCCTGAGGCTGTTAGGAATGGTGGGAGTTGGAGTCCAAAACACCTGGAGGGAGGGCCCAAGTTTGCCCAGGCCTGATGTAGATGCATCTGAAGGGCTGGTTAACTCCGGGTTCTTAGTTCTGCTTAGTTGCTATGGAAGGCCCTTTTCCGCCCTCTGATTGGTGGGGGCGAGGGGCGGGGCCAAGGAGTAACTACGGGAACGGAGGCGACCCCTGTCGGGCGCTTGTGAGGACGAAGCGGCTTCCTCGTTCGAGCCCACGCCGTCGTTTCCGGCATCGAATGCCAGGGCTAGAGCGGCTCCGACCCCAAAGCGGAAGTGACGCCTTCATCCCTTAAGTCAGGCCCTTCTCTGTGGGGCACAGGTTGACATCTGCTTGACATCCGGACGGGAAGCGGTAGCGGCCGGCCACAGGCTTTCTGCGTAGTGGTGTCCATGGAGATGGAAGATGGCGCCTCGCAGTAAGTGGTGGCGGGGGCTGGAGAGGTCAAACTGCATTAATTCTACAGTGTAGATGCACCCACCATCCCGTTAGGACCAGCTGTGTCTCTGGAAGGAAGTGGGGGAGGAAGGAAGGGAAGGGAAACTGGGGGAAGAGAAAGGAAAACCTCTCTGCAGTTGTTGCACTTTTACTGCTATTCAAACTGGCACTTTAAGGCTCATACATTAATATGACTGGCTTGGGGACTAGCTTGAGAAAGGCATTGTGTGCCAAGGTTGGTCTTTGGTACTTCAAGTCCCATCATCCATGGTCCACCCTCCTCCAAACTGCAGTGGAATGTAGAGTGGGCCATAGGGTCTCTGTGTGCCAAGTTAGGTCTTTATTGTTCTTTGTTGGGGGCCACAGTGAAATTTTGGAACAAAAGCATTTGAAAGTACTACAATTCCCATAATCCGTGGTCCACCTCCCCTAAACCTCTCCCGAGTGTTAAGGGGGTAATGGGGGTTATGTGTGCCAAGTCTGGTATTGAGCAGTCATTGGATGAGGGTCGTAGCAGACTCGAGAGGTGAGTGGAGGTACTTCAAGTCCCATCATCCATGGTCCACCCTCCTCCATACTGCAGTAAAATGTAGACTGGGTCATGGGGGCTCTGTGTACCAAGTATGGCCTTTATCGGTCTTTGTTGGGGGCTGCTGTGGTCATGGGGAATGAGTAGAGGTACTTCAAGTCCCATCATCCATGGTCCGCCCTCCTCTAAACTGCAGTAGGATGGAGAGTGGGTCATTGTTTGGGAAGTGAATCAGGTGAAGGTACTGCAAATCCCATCATCCGTGGCCCTAAATCACACCAGGTTATGAAGTGGGCCATTGGGCCTCTGTGTGCCAAGTTTGGTCCTGATCCGTCATTGCTGTGGCTGACTGCCTGAGGCCTTTCCTTTTCCCTCTGCGTCACCTAAGAATGTTGGAATCTAGAAGCTGGCCAATCAGAGCCGGTTTTGCAAATTCTCCCTCAGTGGCAACCAATCATGTTGTTTGAATGAAGAGGCTTGAATTCTTGGGTGCTGACCAATGAGTCCTTTATGCAAATACTCCCCCAGTGACAACCAAATCCCCTCTGTCTGGTGCCTTAGAATGTTGGGAGTTCTGAGGCTGGCCAATCAGAGTCCTTTATGCAAATAATCCCACAGTGGGAGCCAATCAGAAAGCTGCCACATATTCCTCTGCACCGCCGCAAACACTGACTTTTATTATATACATAGATGTGCTGTGGTAATAATATAATATATTGTATACACATATAGTATTGATAATAATATAATGTAATACAATATAATAATAATAAAATATAAGAATTATATTTTTATAGTACAAAATAGTAATACATAATACTAATATTGTGCTATGGTAATAATATAATTTTATATAATATGATAATAATATCAAAATACAATATAATAATAAAATATAAGTTATATTTTATATAAAAATACTAATACTAATATTGTGCTGCTGTGGTAATAATATATTGTATATACATATAATTATGATAATAATATCATAATGTAATACAATATAATAGTAATAATACAATATAATAAATAAATATAATTTCATATTACACTTAATATTACTAATAATATTACAGTATACTGGTGTAGTACAATATGGGAATGTATGTTACTAATATTGTGTTATGCTAATAATATAATATATTGTATTTACATATAACTTGTAAGCTGCTCTGAGTCCCCTTTGGGGTGAGAAGGGTGGCATATAAATGTAAATGAAATAAATAAATAATGTATGGAAGATCCAGACTCAACAGTATGGAGACTATCACTAACACTAAAATAGAATTAAACATTACTGCCTACAAGATGTGAAAATTGAAAACTACACAAACTGGCAAACGATCATGTCTGATGACTTTAATGATTTTAATTTACAGTTATATGTAATTTTTAAAAGATATGTAATGTATAGTTTTTATTCGTATGTGAGGCATTGTATTTTTTCCAATTATTATGCTGTACACTGCTTTGGTCCCCTAGAGGTGTGAGAAAAGTGGTATAAAAATGCAATAAGTAAATAAACAAACTATTAAAATAGCTAAAACCATCAAAACCTTTTAAAATGCGTAATTTGTTCAGAGGCACCAGAGGATTTCTTTGGCTAGCAGCCTCATCCTAAGCTTCCAGTTATAGAAGTTCCAAGGCATGTTGCCATGTGGCGGCAGTGAGATACTGATTATTGTGGTGTGAGAGGTGTCTCTTCCATTCTGTGCACTTGCCTCAAGCTCATGGCAGCCATCGCGGTGCATCTCCACTGCTGAATTAATGCAGTTGACACCATTTTAATTGCCACGGTTTAATATGGAATGCTGCTGGGAGATGTCGTTTTAAAAAAGGGCCCTTTTTC